>JACEOJ010000124.1:449561-529948 GCA_013761285.1 Campoletis sonorensis
TGTGTGTGTGTGTGTGTGTGTGTGTGTGTGTGTGTGTGTGTGTGTGAATATAAATAAAAGTACATCGAGCGCGTTGGTGTGAATATGTGGAATATTGGTATTTTAATAACCCAGATATATGTACGTTCCGGTACGTTCCACGGATACATCGCAAATAACGTCAAACGTTGACACTTGGAGACCATTTTATTGATCTTAAATCCTAATTCATGCCTCATTCCGTTGAGGATAATGTTCACAGCTGTAATTTGCGGAATTTCTTTGGAAATTAATGAAAAGTTTATGGATATATTTGTTAATGTACGAAAGAATTTAGTTTTTGTGAGAAAACTGTGAGAATAGAGTCATGAAATTCTGTTATAAATTTAATAGTGTTTTTTTGATTCATTCGTTTTTATTGTGATTGAGAAATCATTTTTACACAAAGTTTTATCATTATTTCAACGGGTTAAAATTTAGCAAAGCTTCGCTTGACGAACCTGAAGAAATTGACAGGTGAATAAAGAATGAATAATCGGTACTTGAAAATTATAGGAGACGAGAAAATATTCAGTGATCAGCCGCTGTGTTATACCCGAATGAATGGATCAGCATAATGTTATGCACACACTAGCCGATCCTTAGGTATAGGACAGAGAGGCTTTAGGCTCTCGACCATTCAAAGCATCATCAACGGGACGGTCGTGTTGATAGCCCCGGGCTAGTCAAACCAGAGGTTCAACCCTACCGTTTATTTTCCATACGTCTTGCTCTTTTTTTCGTTTCTCTCAAAGATAGTCTTTTGCAGACACTGCTGACCAAACACCAAAAGAAATTATCTGGCATTTAACCATTTCTAAGGCGCCTAAAAAAATTCAAATCTCTCACTTTTTTTCTACTCCCCATTTTTCGTTTTATTAATTTAAAGTGAATTGCTATTGACAGAAAAAAAAACACACACAAAATCATTAGAATCAACCGTGTGTAAACACAACGGGTCATTTTGACCCGGATGTTAATTATCCTTGCCTCAGACACGTTTTCGATGGCAGTCAATGCTTATTCAGCAAAATTAGTAATTTTTTTATTTCGAAAATAAGTCAAGTTCATTTGTTTAAATAAATATATTTTCTGGAAATATCGACGTCGAACATTTCTCGTCATGGGATCTTTTTCACTCGATATTACTCAAAGGAGAACGACATTTCGAAGGATTAAGTCACAAAAAGCAAATTAAATTATACCCTTATTCAAAAAACCAATTTGATACGGCGAATCAACGTTTAAAACCAAGTCTCGAATGAACGAAATTAAAATTAGCATCAGGTTCAATAAAATGTGACGATTTGAATATTTGTGTGGGAACGAAAAGTACATTATGTTTTTCAGAGTTCATCCTTTTTCAACCAATCTTGCTTTACCATATCAGAGCCTTTTTCAGCGAGCATAATCGTGGGTGAGTGAATATTGCCACTCGGTATGTTTGGCATAATCGAAGCATCGATTACTCTGAGTGATTCGATACCGTGAACTTTTAATCTCGAATCGACAACTGCTGTAGGGTCATCGGCAGGTCCCATTTTGGCAGATCCACAAGGATGATAAACAGTTCCAGCCACGTGTCTTAAGCTGCATTCCCAATATCCTCTAGTATCGAATTCGTGTTGTGAGCATCCTGGAATCTTGAAATGTCGTAGTTTAACTCCCAGTTTCTTCATGGGCTTGGTGTTGAAAAGTTTTTTGATATATTCAACACTCCTGAGCATTGTTTCCACGTCTTCACGCTCGCCAAAGTAATTAGCATAGATTTTCAATGGATCGTCAGGGTTGGAGCTTCTTAATCTCAGTTCTCCTTTGCTTTTGGGTCTGAGTAGAGTTGGCAAAATCCAAATAGTGTCGCTTTCAATGGTCGATTTAACTACAGCCTCGGCCGTTTCGTCACCTACATTAAAAGCTGCCATTAAAACCTGAGTCTTGAAGAGCTGACCGTGTTGAACGGTCGTATGATGGAACTCGATATCCGGATACTTCGAATCAGGATCTTCCAAATTAACGAAACCAAGCAAATCGATGGAGCCCAATGATGCGAATTCCCCGTTTCTATGAATCAAGTATTTATAAGCTTCATCCAAAAACCACGTTGGAGACATATCGGTGACGGAGGAATTAAAGAATTCTCCTTGAATTCCTAGCCAAATAAGATGATCCTGAAGATTCTGACCAACCGGCAAATCCGCAACAGATTCAATTCCAAACTCCTTCAGATGTTCCTTCGGCCCGATCCCCGATAACATCAAGATCTGCGGACTTGCTATGCTGCCAGCTGATAAAATAACTTCTTTCGATGCTTTGACCGTGATGGAACGACCGTCAGGTAACTTGACGACTACTCCTGTTGCCCGATTCCCTTCCAGAACTATTTTTTCTGCCTTTGAAGACTTCAATACGTATAAATTCTTCCGATCTTTTGCCGGCGAAAGATACGCTCTGGCTGCATCGACTCGTGCTCCGTTATCAATTATTCCATGAGCTCTACCATAACCAATGTTTGTGCCAATATTGAGAGCTTCCATTACTGGCAAACCTAACTCTTCAACAGCTCCCAATATTAATTCTTGCAAACTCGTGTCCGAGTAATTAAAAGTTCGCAGGGTCAATGGACCACCGGTTCCAAGATATTTGCTCCCAAGCTTCGCTATCAATTCCCGTGGATAATTTTCTGATTTTTTGAAATAAGGCAACACCTCTTTGAAACTCCATCCAGGGTTACCCTTACCAGCCCATTCATCATAGTCACGATCGTTTCCGCGCACATGCAACATCGCATTTATCACCGAACTTCCGCCCAAAGCTTTTCCCTTTGCCCATGTGCATTGCTTAGTCTTCATACCCTGGCAATAGTTCTCGTTTGACTCAACCTCGTACGCATAATCTTCGCTCGAACCCTGAAGACCAAGCAACAACCCTGGTACCCGACTAGCTACTGAAGGATCATCACCAACCTCAATCACCAATATCTTCCATTTGGGATTCTCCGATAGTCTACTCGCTACGACAGAGCCCGCGCTACCTCCACCAACCACTACGAAATCGTAACTCTCATCCACCCTCGCCAGGATCTCGCTTCTCCGATCTCGCGGATAATCTGATTTTTTATCCAATGAACACAGCGCCACCAAAAGGGCTTGCACCAGTTGCACGAATATCGAACCCGACGTTCCACCTACGGCCGATGCACAACTCTGCGTCAAGCAAGACTCCATCTTCAATCCTTAACTTCCAATTATTTTATTCGTCCTGAAAGATAAACAAATTTTTTTAAATGACGTGCGCACTTCAACCGAGTGCGGTTAATAAAAATATTGAAAAATTATCATCATTCTGATGTGAACCGTTACTTTTTCATCTGAAACTGTATGAAATTTTAGAAAAATCGAAAATAATCGTTCACCTTGACATAGTTTTGAGATATCGGTGAAAAAAAAACTTTACGAAGAAACACACAAGTCGTGAAGGTTTTTCGCTTTGAACTTTGAGAAATGATAACTGCCAACTACACCACGCACCTTTGGAGTTGATTTTTTTTTTTTGCAATTCGAAGCTTACTGCTCACAGATAACAACGATTCGTACTTCGGTCAAACGTCCATGAATTCGTTTTGCAATGCGTCGTCAAAGTATTCCGAGAATATGAAATTCGTTACCGCGGTTGAGAACTGCATGAGGATGACCAAGAAAATGAAAATGATTCCAAAAACTGTTTTTGTTTAATTAAATTTATTTTTGAACAATGTGAATTTTATTTTATTTTTCAACTTTTCACATTGTTTGTGGTAAAGTTCTAATTATTCACTCATTATGCGAACGAATTTTGGTCAAAGTCCAATTTTTCCTCGAACTATGGACGTAAATCGTAAGATAACAACAATGTAAGATAATTTGTGAAATACTTTGTAAAAATGTAAATAAATATACTTTGAAAAAAAAAAAAAAAATCTTAAGAGTATGTCACTTTGCCTTCCACGATAATCAACGAAAATAAATAAATCGAAGTTAATCGTCAAACACAGCATTTCCTTAGCTCTCCCGTTTTGTCCCGGTCTCCGTACAATAATACTGGAAGTTTTGAACGGAGCGTCGAAAAAAAAAAATCATTCCAAAATAGAATGATACGAACATGGTCTCTCGTAAAAGTTCAATTCGGAATAATAATAAATTTTTCGCACTATTTCGTAGTTTTAATTCGTTGTAATTTTTATTCTTCAATTTGTTGAAAATTTGTATAAATTCATATTAAAAACATACCGTTTGTCTATGAGAATAGCGTGAGATGAAGAGCGATCCAACACTTAGGCGAGCTCGAGTAAAACTGGTGGAACTATGAGGTCTGAACCTAACAAATATTCCGTCGAGACTTTATCTCTCCCTTGAATATGTAAAAAAGTGTAAACACGACGAATATCAATTTTCATCGTGAATTACAACGAGTTTTTCAATATCTCATTACAAATGTAGTACGTACGTTATGATTCATAAAAATTCGATTTTTTTGTATATTTTTTCGTATTAATATTCATGCAAGAAACCCTTTCGTCGTAACAGCTGACATCAATCACGACCTTGCCCAACCAGGTCATATTCTGTGGTTCGACTAGACGTTCTCGTTTTTCAGATCTATATACAAATGAAAAGAAAATCTCGTATCTATTACCATACATGCGTAGTAGCCTGGTGATAAGAATCGCTGCGTCAAAAATGATAGTCAATCGTATATTTACAAAAAATACATTTCAAGAGAAATGCAAAACGGACAAAAAGTCTTTTTCATTTCGAAATATCGTTTTGAACGAAAATTGAAAACTCGTATGTAGTTTCTAAACTGTATTTACGAAATTATACGAAGCCTCGAAATGAAATTTTTCATTTCGATGTATACATCTGTAAGAAAATTTCGAAGATTATTTAAAGAAATTCATTCTACTTGATCTAAACTTCAACGTAAGCTGAAGAGGATTAAAAACTTAATAATTATGATTTTTTCAGGCAAATACTCACCTTCATCCAAATGTTAGAATTTTCAATAATTTTTTTGAACGATTCAATTTGATCTTTTCCCAACTTTTATTATTCACATAGAATGGAGAATGCTTGAAATGTACTTCAAATTTGTTTTTATGAAAACCATTCGAAGGGCTGCCAATGACAGGCGTATGAAGTAAGGTTCGGGTCAAATTGACCCCGTAGGTCCATTCAGTGGCCAAATTGAAGCGTTGTCAAAACGAAGGATTAAAATACGAAGGGCTACGAGAGCTGGAAAACTTTCAATCAGCCACGAACAAATAGTTCCCAGTGAAAACTCAATGATCAATGATTTTTCAAAATCATGATAGTTCCGTACCAAATAATTCCCCACAACCTTTCGAATTCATAAAGACAGGGATAAAGTTTTTTTTTTCATAATTGAGCAATTCTTTGTAACCGCGAAAGTGCCGGAAGCCTTCGAGTGAGATAGCGAATGTCTTTTTCATTCTAGACACTTCGCCCATTACGCTATTCATAAAACATATATTTAAACGTACATATATATATGGTTATGTTTTTAAACATATGCAAAGATTGTTGTAGCTTCAAGGTCAAAGGTATTTACATTTTTTTTCAATTGTGAAAACAATATATTTATTAATTGTATAATTAATGCCTTAACGAATCCAATGTCACTGTGATTTTAAAGAAAAAAATATTTCAAATCACGAATGACGAGTGTTGGAGGTAATTTCGCGAAATATATCATTGTACATTCATGTCTGAGGGATGCTGTTCGAACAGACCCGTAATTAAGCGTTAGGAGACGCAGCCAACAAGTCTAAGAGCTTTCACTCGGATTATGACGACGTGAACACAAAGGGGAACACAACAATGGAATGAGGTGATTAGCAATAGCTTGTAACAGCATGTACTTTCGACATAAACATGAACAATCGATATACATATTTAATGAAAGTACATTGTACAGATAAATAGATTTTTTTTTTAAATTTCATTTGTTGTCAAACGTCTGGTCATTTCGTCCAACCACGAGATAATAATATTCTTTGAAAATATTTAGAATTCTAAAATTTCTACATCGACGATTTTTGAACACTGTTTAATTTATGTACATTTGTTAATCGACGAATTTAATGAAGAATTGACGCTTCGATTTGAGTTAACGAGCTCATTGCAAAATATTGAACCAGTTCTTAAGTTTTTTGTGTGGACGTTTTATAAATCTGAATAGTAATTATTAACGCGGTAAAGTTGGAGCCGATTTTGGACAGGACATTAATCAGGTTCTCGTTTCTTCATCATACGAGCTTTTGAATTTTGTCAGGTTGTCTATTAGTTCGTGTAATCTTTAAAAGTAAAGATGATGACAGAGATAGAGAGAAAGAGAAATAGGGAGAAATTGTAAAGCACGCATTTATGTTAAAATTCATTGGAGCGCCTCTGTTCCACTCGATACATTACTGTAAATGTCAAGCTGTATATTTGTACCTTTGGTATTCAAGTTTGAGTAAAGTGACGAGCTCGAATGCCGCATAGAACCGCGTCTCGTGGCTTCTTCCTGTCGTCCCGTCAGTCTACGTGGGTTAAATATAGACGTTCCCGGCTCGTTTCCCCAGGCACGCTTCATTTCTTCATGAATGAAAGGCCAACACGAGGGGGCGAGGGGCACTGCCAACAGAATTTCCTTCGCGAGACTCTGTGTAACAGTAATTCGATCGTTCGAGACCATCAGCGCTGAGGACACTGACTTCTAACTTCACTACCTACACGTTTCCTTAACTCCTTTTTGGCTGATACGAAAATTTTTAGCGTCAGCTCATTCATCCATTATACAGTGGAATCACGAGCGCAGCAACGAGTTGACACTTTACGAGCACACACTCTCACATATTCCTGTGTCAGTGACACTTGCCAATTTATTCATCGTTCTTAAACTGATAACAACACGACGATTCTCCATTGAGTTATAATTCAACTTTATTTTAGAAATTTTTTCGTTTCTCGTCGTTCGAGTTTCAAAGTATCGAATCTATTTTCATCGAGTTCATTCGAATTTGTATTGTTTCTGAAAAGAAAATTATTGATTTTATCTACAGTTTTGTTTCTTTCGGTACAATTGCCCACAAAAAAAACCTTCTCATTGGCGACCTGACTTTCGGTCATTTTATGACTCAAAAATAAACAAAAGCAAACATATTTTTAATTTGTATCGGTGTTCTGACCAATTGTTCAGGATCGAAAGGGAAAAATTGATTTTTCACAATACGGTGACATGCGGAATGTTATCTACCAATTTTCATTGCATTCATTCATTGATTCTATGAATCAATTGTTAATAATTCTCAGGATGAATTTTATGGGTGAAAATTGGGAATTTTGAACTCCCAAAGTCAACCGTGATGAGTCGGTCGAAGTATTTGCTTTTAGATTTCATCAACGTATGTAGCGGGTTATCGGCGCGTGTCAACCGATTAAAATGCACGTCGTTCGATCGCGAGTCGCACACAGTTCGACTGACGGCGAGAAATTCTTAAATGGTCGCGGGTCCTCGTTGGTTCGCAGAGAGTTGCGAAGAGGGCGTTTTACGAGGGGAGAAAGACGCGTGGAATGTATGGAAATGTACGTACGTACTTGTAACACACAACTGTCCTTTTATTATGTTCCACATCGTGAATAACGTTGTTGTATGGGCCATGGATCGGACACCGGACACGAATACTATCCCCGATATCTTTCTCCTATATATACAACGATCTTGTATGTAATATATACGTATGTATATTACGTGACGTTTGACACGTGTTTATCGCGACAGTTAGGGTCTCGACACCTTCCATTTTTACAGGTCAACAATTCTCAGTATGTGTTACATCGATTATAATCTATAAATTGCCAGAAATAGTGAGCTATGTCGTTTCAGATTCGTTCGCGGATTAGCAGCATTGAAGGAATTTATGTAGGTCGAAAAATAGCAGTGATTTAGTAACGCTCCTTGATTTCTTCACGTATTAAGTATTTAACGGTTCACATGCGTGCGTATCGTAATACTCGTGAAATATCATTATCTTCATATACTTTTGCGCAATATTTTACGACCGAGATCGAGATATTGACGAGCGGTTTGATCGTTGATACAATTTTTCGTTGATATTGTCGATTTTTGAAAAATAATTCGTGGATTTTTCAAAATCTATCAATTCTTTTGGCCCGAAAAAGTCAGTCGACAGTTGTATCACTAAAATCAACATTTTTGCTCAATTTATTGTATCAGTGTTCTTCGCAAAGAATCAAAATCTCGACGATGTTCGAATTTATCTCTCGATTATCTTCGAACCGGGGGAATAAACAATATTTACATCCCCTTAAACACAATTTTTGATGGTCAACATCTTCGAGGTAAGATCGTTCGATATTTTTCACAAGCGATTCAGAATGAAACGAAAAATCTTGATAAGGGCTAGTGTGTTTCGTTCAAAGAGAGTGTTAAATTAAGTCACGGCTAGGTATATGATTGATAATAGAATCGAATCACGTAGCGTATGACACACATGTTGCAATCGAACGCGAACGAAGAAACGAACGCGAGACGACGGTATGCAGCTGTCATGCCATATTGAGAGTCGTTAGCGCGTGTCGCATCCGCACATTACCGTAGTCGGATAGTGTTCAACGTGTATGAGAAAATCAACGAGCTATATAAACACGCGCGGGCTTTAACTTCGTGGAAATGAATTTTCAATTTATTCATTTCCGTGACCGGTGTGCGGAAACATTTCCTTCGAACAGGAGATTATTTTCACGATTCAAGAAATCACGGATTAATGTAAGAGGACAGCATAAAAGAGAGTGTCAAAGTACTCTCCAAGACCATGAGCATCTTTGACTAATCGGTTTCCTGTTCAATTTTATAAATTTATGCGTGAGAATTTGTACACAATAAAATCTAAAGGAATCATAGAGAATTGTGTTCGAAAAATCATTCAGATTTAGAGTCAAAATGAGCTGTAAATAAAAAAATCCATGATCCTCAAGTAAATTTTGATCATTAATTAAAAAATAATTAAAAATCGGTTTTTTAGCAGTGGCAAGTGACGTTATTGGGTTGAGTTACGCACATGAAATGATGGTCATGCTTGAAGCATTATAAAATGCAACATATCGTCTTGCAGCACCTGTACATACAATCGTATTATGAGGATCAGTGAGTACTGCTGAATTTCTCAACTTTTTATTTTCCTCCGCGTTACCAGTCTTGGAGACGTACCGGGACATCTCTATTACAAAGCGAGTTTTATTCGATTCTCATTGGCACCGTCGAGTTAACGACGGACTTTTTATTCCTTAGGTATATCACTGAACAGTCTCTCTGTCTCAAGAGATAATGAAAAAAAGTTGACGAGAGCTCACACCACAAAGACGTGACGAGGAGGGAAAAGAAAGAATAAGCGAGAGAGGGAGCGAAAGTATCAGGGGAACATGAGCGCCCTCGATATAAGGCAAGCCGCGTAATTGGCGAATGAAGCTGTACCAACGATACAAAATGGCGACGTAGTACGTTCGCAGGTGAACATTGAGACAAAACTATCAACGTATATCGATTAATTCGTTTTATGCTTTTATTTAGTGTATGAAAATCTTGGGAATTTGGGCCAGTAATGATGGAAGATTAAGTGTACTTGTAGGGTGGCCATAAGGAAAGAGAAAACCGTCAGCGATGATGAAGGTGGACAAGAGCATGTGATGAATAAGAGAGGAACAACGAGCAGTGGTAATGAAGAGGCTTTAACGAGGTCGAACTAATTAATTCGAAAATGTTGGCTGTCCTGGTCGATAATTTCGATAAGAAACATATTCCACCAATTAAATTGACTGATTTGATAAATTCAAGTTCTTCGATCGATTGTCAAGACTGCATGGTATTGACACTGGATGAGCGAATAAGGTAAAGAAATGGATTAACAAATAAAACTTCTTATCGTTTCAATGATGTTATCAACGGATTGAAATCATCTGCGGATTGGTCGGTTTCCAGCCTCAAAACATCGTAGACATCATTTTAATTTTTTAAGTACAAGCCTCTGGCCGCATTGTCTGTATATTTGCATTTTGATGCAACAAATGGGTTCTGCTCTCTTTCATTTCGTTCATCGACATATTGGTCGGTCCACCCTTTCTGTACTGGCTTCCCCGCGCCATCTACTAACGTTGGATATGCTAATTCGCCTAAGCAAAGTAGTAAAGTCAAAAAGTCTTCCCCCAATTGAATATCTGGGACGGTAGAAGTGATCGAACGAACGTGGCAGCCGGCAGAAGGGCTCATTGGGTCCTGGAATAATAAATCATCGAAGAATCGCCGAATAAACAATCCCATTCTCAGATACTCTCAAGTTCATGCTGCTGGATGCTATATAATTACGCGAGGGTAATTGTAATTTTAGAACAAATTATTTTTCAGTCAAGCTGGAGATTTGGAATATGAGGCTTAATGGGGAGAAAAGTGGGAGTTATTACGATCGCATCTTTGATTCTTCCATGATCTGCCATTCCACGGCCTGCCATTTCAAAGGATCCTGTTCGTTCCACAAGCGAACATTTTTAATTAATATTTTTACTGAGTTTCAGTGGCCATTTGAATGTGGAAAATGGGTGATCAGCATATCTCAAAATTTTACTCTCCCCCTGCTCGCCCCTTGCAACCGATCCAACTTTTCCTCACCCCTCGTCGCATTAAATGCATCACTATCGAAACTATTCAAGCGACCAGTTCATATGCAAACGAGACACGTCCTATCGTCGTTTCGGCTGGTTGATAGTCGATAAATCAAATTTTCAAATCATATGCAAAAAGGAAAGAAAGAGAGAAGAAAAAAAAACGTGTGCGGTATATCGAGTCCGGGCGATCGACCCTCGAGTATTACGAGCCTCGTGACAACTACAGACACTTCTTTCATCCCCTGCGTGCGAGCCTGCGTCAAACCACCCTCTCCTCTCCCATCGGCTTAGAAAAGGAGCACAAAAAAGGGCTCTTACAGCGAAATGAGCATCGTACTTTGCTTTGTGGCTCGTTGGATTGTCGAAATGCAAATTCTCGTCCCGGAGAACTTATGACAATGGCAAGGTTGAGGGTAAAAAGAGGGGGTTCGAGGAAGCCTTCGTGGGGCAGCTCACCGTAAACATATCAGCCGACCATCCATGTTTCCATGACTATATTTCCCAAATTTTTCACATCAGTCTCTTTATAAAATGAACCAAAACTTCATATTCCATTCTTCACGTAATTAGCTCATTAACTCGTTCGGAAGACAAAATTCCAAGATGTCTGACAATTAACGAGTAAATATTGTGTCCAAGTTTGAATATCCGATCGGACCACAGCTGAAAATGAGGCTGCATGTGTTCACGTTATTACCGATCGTGCGAGCGTCGTTAAAAAAAGAAGACGAGATTGTCGCGTGGCTTGGTGGTGGGTAAGGGGTGCGAGTAAAGAGTGAAAAGGCAAAAATATACGCGGTCTCGGATCATCTGCATATCTAAATAATCGAAGCGTAGCTCACATATGTGTTCAATCGGGATGAGAGAGAATAAGAAAGAAAGAGAAAGAACATGGGTGAAGGATGATTGCAAGCCATGGGCGTAGAGAGGGTGAGGGGGAGGGACAAGATGCGCATGCGCGAGGCAGTGTTCGGCGGGTAGTCAGGCCCCTCTTCATTTGCATTGCAAATTCAATTTCTCTCTTTCTCTATTTCTTTCTTTCTTTATTTCTCTCACAAGTTACTTCCCCGGATGGTTTTATTCACCATCCCTCCTTTATATACATATATATATATATATATATACATGCTTCAGTGTAACTCCCTGTCTCTTCTTTTCATCTGGTCATGTGTCCCTGTTTCACGACCGATATCTTTCTCGCTTACCTTTTATTTATTTATTTCTTCCTTTTTTCATCAACGCGGGTTCCTTGAACCAGATACCAGATTGGCCACGCCACGCTACCACGAATCTAGATCTATCTATCCATTGGTCTTTAATCCACCCCCCCTTCCCTCCCTCTCCCCTCTGCTCTCTTCCTCCTCATCTCTCTTCTCACTGCGCACCCCCTTTCCAACTTCGTGTTCGCTTGCTTCCTCTCGGACGGTCCACGACTCGCGTCATTGATTGCCGATTGAAAAACAGCCCACCCCTGACACGACGACACCCGGGTTCGTGTTTTTAAATCATTCTTTTTCTATTTTTTTTTTTTTTTTTCCACTTTTTTCTGGCCCTTGAGCTTTATCGCACCCTCTTGTCTCTGTCACCACTTTTCTCTCGTTCTCTCTCTCACTCTCTTTCATCCTCTCGATAATTTGGATGATAGACCTCTCCAAGGTGCACTCGACTCACTTGTTTATCACAACATTTGTAAATACTATATTTCTCATAAAAATATCATTTTTTCGATAATTTGTGAAAGTTTTTCCACTAATCTGGCCAAAGAATTTGAATAAATAATGTATGTCGATTGTGTATGAGATTTTTTACGTTTTTGGAATTATTTTTCCCTGATTTTTTCGCTTTAAATTATGATACGATTGTTTTGTTCATGGTGCCTTTGAAATATGAAAGATTTTGATAAATCCTATTACGATATCTCAATTCGAACCTTAATACCCAGTTCTTTGTCAAAAGCTTGAACATTATATTTCTCTCTTTTTATTTATCCTTCGCATCTGTCTTGCTCTCTATTTTATCGAGCTCCATTTTGGTGCCTGAATTCACGAATAATCGGTCCTAAAGGCAGCTGCATCGAAACATATTATACCTTGTTCCCTTTCTAAGGATTTTTTTATCTCTCTCTCATTCACTGTTTCTCCCTGTCATTCGTTGATTTATCGTCTCATTTGCATCTCAAACAGTATGAATTATATGCTCTGCACTGGAAAGGATTTTGATTTGCCGAGTATCGACGATTATTGTTGTAACCGGAAGTGAAACATGCCTCGATTATTCAGGATGACGATTTTACTTTTTTTATTTTTATTTATTTTTTTCTCTTCTCGTTGTTCTAATTCCCTTTTGTTTCTATTACACCTTATCTTCGTTCGAGGCGAAAGAAAGAAAAAAAAGACAGATAAGCATGCGCGCTTGGGCATTGCGCACATCGGCATCTGCTTCCTTATCGCGTTTGATTTGCATTCGTGGAATCGTGTCGTCTGGCCACAGCAAGAAAGAGAGAGAGAGAAAGAGAGAGAGAGAGAGAGAGAGAGAGAGAGAATTCTCTCTGGCACGATGTTGGCAATGCCCATATCTTGTGCTAGGTCTCTTTTTTCTCGCGAGTTGGATAAATGTCTGGAAGGATATCTCGTTACTGAAGTTCCGGAACTCGAGTCCTTACAGCCTCCTTGAACATCGACGTATGCATACACATTCCTCCACTTTCATCTTCAACTTCGTTTTTACTATCAAACTTTAAATTCTGTCTCAGAACTCTTGGAAAGCGAAAAAAATCACGAAGTCTCAAAAGAATTTGAGATTTCTTTCATTCTACGTTTGCAATTGTAATTTTTGTTCTTCTAATAAATTCAAAAGCTGTGGTGACAATTTAACGAATTGTGCCACTAGTAATTTTTTTTGTCAAAATTGATTGAGTTAATTAATTCAAAATTTATTATTGAGAACTGTTCGACCATTTTAAAATCCTTTTCTCACGAAAGAATCAATTCTTACTTCAAGTAATAAAAAAGGGTGTTTTTACAGGTCCCTCATAATAGGGGTCAACCGAAGACGCAAAAATTCTATGAGCCGTAAGCCCTGCTCGGAGCAGGTGGAAGACGATCGGTCAAGCGCATCATTATTGACCACCAGTCGTTTCGAACCTAAAGTATATTGACCACTATGTTTTGCTACCTGCCAAATCCCCTATAATGCAGAGCAAGGCTATACTTGCGTATTTAAAAATGCATATCCCGCTGTTTACACCGACCGTTCAAATGCTCAGATATTTAAAATAAAAATAAAAAAATTACATCTATTTATCGAATGAAATCATTATGAAATTAAATGATCATCAACTTCATAATTTAAAGGGACACTACTAAGAACTGTTAATACTGAAAAATATTTTCACTAAATTCGTAAATTTAGTCACAGAAAAAAAAGAAAAAGGAAACGTTGGCTCATATCGCACATAATTCAACACAAAATGCAATTTTTTCTCAACTTAGCGGTCTCACGATCAACTTTTCGCATTATGATTCGAGAAGGAGCGCTTAATAATCCATAACTCAGCTTATCAGCAAACTGTCGACTTTTAATCGTATTTTATTGGAACTCCTTTGCTATACGATTACAATATTTACCAGCGTATAATTAAAATAGGTCTTTTTTCAATCAATTTTATGTTACGAAGTTGTGGCACGATAAGACATAACCGAGTTTATCGCGATATTTCACAGCGGACCAAGTTGCCGTCACCGTTGAAATAACGAAATTTCATTTTATGGCGACAATCACATGTCGCTGTATATACAACGAAATCGCTATAGTTATACGTACGGTATTAATAAATATTACACGAATACGTGGTACGCCTTATAAATTGGATAGTCTTCAGCAATTCAACGATGCCTCGAATATCATTCGAATTATTGTCGAACACGAAGAAAACCAAGATTTTAATGGACACATGTATATGTTTTAACATCGCAAACAAGACGAAGCGTCATCTCCCACAAGCCGCCACATCGATGATGACTCGTCAAAATCGTCGCCAATTTAAATTCGAATAGAAATCCTTCTCGAAGATCTACGCATCGTCATTCCGCCTCTCTCGTTCACCGTCGTTCCTTTATTTTCATCGGCTCTTTCCAGCCTCCAGAGAACAAGAATAATAAACGGAGAAGAATCTAGGTGTTTTTTATACAAAACTTGTTATGGATGTTAAGAAATAACGAAAGCGAATCTTTGTCTCAATAATTCCGAATGATATGAAGAATGAAACACAAACTAACCTTTCAACGATGCAGAAAAAAATTGTTAACGAAGTGAAATTCTGTATTTTATTTATTTTGCGATCGAACTTTGGATGAAATAAAAAAAATATCTTTGACTCAACTTTTCTCGAAACATGTAGAAATTCAGAGATCGAAATTGTTTCCCATTTTCAGGATTTAGAGAAATGTAGTAAAAAAAAAAACCGCTTGGTGAAATCTTGCCTGCAGCTGAGCGGACGTCAATCGTCACGCAATTTGTCGAAAATCTAGTATTCTTAGCAAACATCTTGTCCTTCGTGTGCCTCGAGCCTCTTGTGAGGGGGAGAGAGAAAGAGAGAGAAATTTGAACACAATGAGTCGATGAAAAATCGAAAGATGAGGGATAAATGTGCGAGAGGGGAGAGAAACTTTTCTTCTCGATGCGAGGATTCTATATAATCCCTGAGCTGAGCGTGGCGAATGTTGAAGGGAAGCGTGCACCGAGTCAACAACAAGTGGTGACCTCTTGGGGTTGACCCAATGATTCGCAACGATCGAGTTTCTCATCCGTGAAAGAGGCGAGGAAAGCTCACATTATTGTGTCACCAGGTTTTCCAAACCTCAGAGCAGGCAACAGTCGAGGATGATACAGAAAAAACGGAAGAAAAAATATGTGGGGAGGGGTGTAGGACCCTCGGGTCAGGGGGGCTTTGCTCTTCCTTCTTCCAGAAAATTGAAATTTTCATGGCTGGAGCTGACTGTGGCTTTCAACATAGAACTGGTGGCAAAAACTTGCTAAATACGTTCTTAATGTATCTCGGAAAGGACCCTCATTTTGGCATTGTTAAGTCAGAGCCTTACAACGTGCATTTTCATCGATGTCATTGCTTCGTCTTGTCAGACGATGACACCATCGGAGTACTTTACTTTTGTAAATTATCCAACATTCAAAGACCAGAGAATATTATAATAATTGAAAAAAAAAAAAAAACATGACAAAGAAATTACATTAATTTACAAGTTTATTCGTTTTTCTAATTCTTTCGATTCGAAAGTTATTGAAAACCCACACATTTTTTTTTCAACTCTGTGTCAACATTCGATAACAACGTCTTTATTGAACAAAACTGTTCGGAACATTACAAATGGAAAATTTCAAATGTGGTAAAAAAAATTGAGTGGAAGTCCAAGGAATAAATGAGAAAGTATTGTTTACTGGAGGCATTAAACGTTCACCGTAACGCAACATTGTGATCGACAGACGCAATCATACTTTACATGGTTCGAGGTTCGCCATAGTCAAAGAATCGAGGCTCGCACCTTCAGAAAACGTATAATACATTATGATTCGTCATTTCGGAATATCAACGAAGGCGCACCAAACGGTGCCCAGGTTTTCGAACAATGTGGCACCCGTAGCCACGCCTTTGGTAGCCTGAGGTATTCAACATTTGGGACACGAAGTCGAATGAAAACTGAGTCTT
Source organism: Campoletis sonorensis (assembly GCA_013761285.1). Lineage (NCBI taxonomy): Eukaryota > Metazoa > Arthropoda > Insecta > Hymenoptera > Ichneumonidae > Campoletis > Campoletis sonorensis. Next base: position 466,020 of record JACEOJ010000124.1, read on the forward strand.
TTGCGTGTGCTATGCTTTTGCACGACGAGGCAGCCAGGCAGGCAGGCTTCGTGCACTTATTTTCGAATTACCGAATGTCGATCGTTGAGCTGGCGATGAATTTCGAAAGTTTTTCATTTTATTATTGTCGCCAAGAATTCTTTCACGATTAGCTCCATTCCGTGACTCGAGCTGATTTTAATCCCACAAAAAAAGAATAAAAAGAAACCTGCCATCTGTTAACAATTCTCCTGCAGATTTTGATTAATCCGACAACTTATTGTGCAGCCAAACTTGTCATTACTAATTGACAATCACCGCGATTTACTTCCCACTAACTCTACGAGTTATGAGACATCAATCGATTGCGACGACTCTTCATTATTCCGGTATTGTAAAAACTTGACATTTACGATCGAGCACAATCCTACACAGAGCTGGCACTCGAAATTTTGGAGAGGCACATATTTCCGGTCCTACACCACAGCAAACAATCGAACCAAAGGTGATGATTAATTTCTTCAGATACATCAAGCCAAGTGAATACCACGTGAAAGATCCACATCGCACATACAATCCTCCGGACCAAGTCGAACTTGCCAAGAGACTGCTTTTCACGAAGCACTGATGATGACACCAAAAGGGACTCCTACGCAACCTGCAACCGTATCGTCGTCGAGTGGCTGGTGCGTTTTTCACCACGGGAGGTCGTCCCGAGAGGGTTTCTAACGCAGTCGGTGAACGTTCCACCTTGCAGCGGCGTTCTCGTCGCCTGTGCTTCGATGCACCGGCTGCTGACGAGGCCCTTGGGACTCTGGAGTCTCATTTGCGATCGAGGACTCTGTCAGCTCTAAATTCTAATGCAAACCCCATCCGGAAGATCACTAAATATTACTATTCCAAGCGAAATAATATTTTATTCCGTCAAATATTTTCTATTGGTTTGTAGTTTTCGTACAATTAATATCCAGAAAGTTAATGTGTCAGTCTAACGGCGAATGTATAAACGATGAGGAGCGAACCACGTGTATACCAAGTTACGTAAACGTAAACTAAATGGATTATTATTTCAAGTCTATTTTTTCCCGGATATTACAGTTCCAATATCTCATTCACGTAAACGTGGGTTCGGCCAAGATCGTTATATAAACCGTAGAAATTGACTCAACTAGTTAAAATATTTCCGGTAGGATAAGTTGGGCGCAGTACGTTCAAGAATACGATAACGAAGTCAGTAACCCTCGTCACCAAGTCGTTTTCTCTCGTGTCATGGCCTCGTCACTTTAGCGCAGTTTGACAGATCCAAACAAACAAATCGTCAAGTTTTGGGCGCAAGCGAGAAACGAGCATTCATATTATTTGAAATCTATAAATAATGAAAAGGAACAGATAAGGGGAAGAAGGAGTGAATTTCTACCACGAAACGAAAAGAAACGTCTCGAGTTCGAAACGGCATTCTCTGCAGTCTTAGTAGATTGTACCGAGAAATTTTAAATTTCCTTTCCCTCCCGCGAATGTTTCGATAATAAGACTATTCGCATGCGGCATCATCGTGCGTACGTGCGAAATTCATGGAGGGGTAACGCACGAGCCGTGTTCAGACGAGACGACAACTGAATATCGAGAATAAAATACAAAGTGAAGATGATAAAATTCCTTTGATGATGGCGCTCCATAGTGATGGCGAACTTGCGTGATTTCATGTTCTTAAAAAAGCGACCTTGATGATTTATCCTCGTGGAACATTGGCCAGCGAGGAGGCTAGATCGCGCGGCACATGTAGCAGCACATGCGAAAGATTCATCGGGGCAGAGTTTAGAGGAGCTGCCTGAATGATATTATCAACGGGAACGTTGGAAATCATCTGAACTATGCGCTGTCCGAAGTTTCAAAGCTGTTTCAATGAAATGTATGTTTATGGACTCGTACCTCAGAAGACTCAGTGGCGTTGAACCAGAATGGTAGTTTGTCCGTTTCACCTTTGCACAAGTCACCGATAAATCATATGCCGGAAAGTTATGAGGAGAGCCGGGGAAGGACGAAGAACAGGATTCCACTGGGAATCACCAATATTCGTAGAGGTTATGTGTTGCGGTGTTGTCGACGAGGATGCTTCAACTGTACAACATAGCATTTTGATAGCTGCCCTACCGTAAAATCATTTACGATGGTCCACCAACATTAATGATTGCTTTCGAAACGGATAAATTCCATTCCTAATCCAAACTTAAAGATAAACATTGGGTCTAGATAATGATTTAATCAAGCAAAATATAATTCGCGAGGATAATATCCAGTATTTAGAAAGTCCAGAACGGACACCAAGAAGATGGCTTCCTCGGAGGATAATAAGTAAAGCTCCATACCAGGGATACCTAATGGCATAGCCCGCAAATGCTCCAGAAGCGTTCATATGTGATCACCAGGAGCGCACCAGCACAAAACAATAAAGAAAAGGACAAGACGCGTCGGTGGTCGTTGCAGACAGTTGAGACGATAAGGGGGCTAAGAAAAAGGTGCGGGGGTACAGAAGCGCATTGAGTGAAGAATCACGAGGATACGATGGAGTAAAAGCGAGGAGAGAAGCGAGAAGGAGAGACGAAGAGAGGTAGAGAGAGGCTGGTCGCATTCCCGAGGATCGCACAGGTCCAGTGACTACATATAACAAACGGGGTAGACCCGTTGCAGCGTTCATTCGGTGCAACGCGAACAGTCGAGGGTCCGAGGAAGACCATGCAGACGGAAAGCGGGAGAGAAGACACGACAAAAGAGGATCACGCGGGGTGATTACAACATTAATAAACAAATGAGTCTCGAGGCGGGTGGATTGCTGGGCCAATGGGCTCGCGTGGGCGTACATGAGGCGGAGCATCAACGGACCAACCTCGTGGTTTCTCTCGTCCAACACTAGTCCCATCTCTGTCCGTCACTCCACTATTCGTAGCTCCTACTCTGTCCGTCACTCGGCCACCGCTTTTAGTCTTCGGCCTTTTCTCTCTCGGACTCTCTTCATCGCACGTGCTCACTTCGCCGCACTCTCCTTCTCTCCTACACAGAAAACTTCTGACTCTTTATCTTTGTCCGTCCTTGCAACGAAACTCGTTCCATCCCCGTCACTCTCCCGTATTCGTTCGACAGTTGCGGCGATGTTTCCGACTCTTTTCTTATTCCCTCTATTCTCCGTCTCTTTTCCACTCTACCGTACCATAGTATCGACGTACACTGCGCACCGCGGCTTCGCCTCTCCCCACCATCCCAATTCGACCGGCTAACTCCCTCTTTTCATCAAAAGAGCTTCTGCGGTGGGGGATCTTCTGCGGGGAGTCACCAAAACTCAACGGAGAGGGACAACATGCGGGATTCAATGATTTCAACTGGAGAAAAATGAAATAAAAATGAAAATAAAAAACATCACTGGTGCTTTGCGTTACTGCCTCACTGTTGAAAGAACGAGAGCATGAGCAAAGGCTTCGATTTGCACTTTCAGTGCAACGCTAAAACTACGAACCACTGACGTATATGAGCTCGTCACAGGCACAGGACTAACTCGTTTATATACATCAGTAATAACATAGCAGCAACGTCTTGCCATGTGCAACGCTGTTGTCTCGCGAAGACCAAAAGTACTGAAAATGACGTCTATTCAATTCTCATCCATCCTTAATTAATTGCTCTTAAGATTTTGGGAAAAACGTATCAACAAATTATTTATATCATCAAAAACTTGCTGGTTAAGGAGACTTTTTGTGTGAAACAATGTTCAATCTCAACCATCGTAGTAGTCCAAAAAGTTGGAGAACTTGTTCTGCTTGGAATTAATAATGATGATCATTGAACTGTATCATAAGGGACCAAGTATCTTGCGCTTTCTGTCGTAAAAAAAGGGAAAATATACGTGAGAAAGGAAGTTGGAAGCATCTCAATAAAGCAATATCTTATGAACGACGATAGTGAGGTCAAACTTTGGAATAACGATGGCTCAAAAGACACATCGGCTTGTAGGATTCTTGTTATTCTTATACATCGGTTGTATGTGTACGCCTGCCTCGCCTTAAATCTCTTAAAGCCCGAATTAGGTAGTGTGGGCGCACCCTTTCCTGCATTCGAGTAGATCAGTCCTGTCCCTCTTGGTCGTCCTGCTCGTCTTCGTCAACCGGAAGTTAATCATTACCCTCGGGAAACTTAATAGTCCGTGAAAACAATAGAATTACGAAACTCGCTATCTTCAATAGAGGCTGCTTTTGTCCCCGGACTTTACGAATAGTATGAAAAAAAATTGTATCTTTTGTCCGTAATACTTAACTGCGTAGTTTCGCAATAAAACCTGGCGCACGACAACGACAATGCTTAACCGAGGAAATTGAGACAGAAATGAGGCTACTTCGGTCAGTCGACTAAAAATTCTTCATGGTGGACTGTGTTACGAGAATTCAATCCTAAGTTCCTCGTACACCGTATAATGAGCAGCCCCACAATCCACTCTAGCAAATAGGTTTTCAAGTGCCTAACGCTTTAACAATTTCTAATCGTTAATATTTCCTACTTTTTATCTGCCTTCCTGGATAAAAACTAGTCGACCATACCACCCCAAAGATCCATCAATAATTGACTGTCCATCTCGATATTTGCTTCCAGCTCCAATTGATTATGGCAAAGATTTTTTTTAGTATGGCTGATATGGATTGTGGAGACCTACTACACTTTCAGGAGCCGTTCACTATGTTTTCATTCTCCTCAACGTTATCATGTGACACCGTCTTATTTCCTCCTCGACTCATTTTCAACCTGGCGAACATCGTATCCTCAAGCTCGCTCTTCTTTCGACCCTAATTCACAAAGCATCCAAGTTGGCGCAGAAGAGGCAACAACGTGGTATAAGTTTTAGCATAATCTACGAGTGAACAAGGTTCGCGATCACGAAACTGCGTGGTTTCCGTACGGGGTTAGGACACTCTCCCACATGTGGAGCTACGTTGATTTGTTCGAACGTAACCATGTCTGAGGTTCTTATGTGAGTATCAAATGCACGCTAATTTGCATGAGTGTGCGTAAAGCTGCATTGAGTTCGAAGGTACAAACAGTTCGTGGTGAGGATAACCTCACCACGCGGCTTCTACGGCAAGCAACGTTTCGTCTCTTCTCTCGTGAGTATGTCCGGTGTCGTAGAGAAGGACGGAGAGGAACCGTAGAATGTGCATCAAGAAAACAGCGGAGTGAGCAACGGTAGCCAAGTTGTTGCGATTCAACGTGGACAGCCACCGAAAGAAACGAAACTAAAAAGAGACAGAGAGATACACAGTCTTGCGAGTATATACGAAGAACACGGAGTTTCGCGTCCCCGCGAACCAAGCCGCTGGCCATCGCGTTGTCTGATCATCCTCAAGCCCTAATGAAGCCTGGTTTATCTGAAGGCTTTCGATTCCCAGTATAACCCATACCACACGTACGTACCAAAGAAAGAGAGGACAGTGGTGCTGGTTGAACAGTTCGCTGGCATGGTGTGGCCGATGATACCTGATGGTTAGAGAGGACACCTTCGCTGTGGTGCTAGCCACCAGGTCTCTTTTGCCAACGTACATCCACCACTAGAAGTCCAACTTTGATGCTAAAACCACCGGATGCTCGATCCTGGTGTCTTTTGAACATGAAAACTAAAATCTAATGGGTCGAATAGCTACGTGTCAAAAGTCTCAAAAGTTGTTGTGTACAGATCCATTGGCCTCAAGACTAATTGACCTCAAAAGTTGTGAAATTTTGGAAAGTGGATGATAATGATACGATCAATTAAGAAGCTTGATGACGATTGTTCTAAACTCAATATTTCTGGATATCTCAGTACTACGAGCCAAGCACGAAAATCCTTAACTACTGATAATAATATTGAGAGTCCTGTATGATGTCCATATAAGCATTCTGATCAATTATCACGTGATGTTGATTGTAGTCTTGAGTTCGATCAACGACTTTGGTGAGTTTCCTCACGACAAGCAATTTAACGAGGACAATTTTTGGTCTGGCTGTACGAAGCGAAGTAGAGTCCAGAGTGGATGGTGATGAAGCTGATGCTGGTGGTGGTGGTTAGGCCACCCAAAGCCGCGGAGATCGAGAGGTGGGCGCTAGCGCGCCGCGTTCACTTCTCTTTCCAGGCCAGGGGGGCAAAATAAGAAAGAGGTGGGAAGAGGATATCGTTCCAGCGGAGAATCTGCAGGTTAGCTATAGAAGGTGGTACGACACCGGGCAGGTCGAAATGGGGTGTAGGGGGGAGAGAGGGGGGGCGATAGTAGAAAGGGTAGGAGAAATCCACGATGTTAATTTTAACTTAATTAAGGCTTAATTGAGAGAAAACATTATACTCTTCGCGGCCGTGACATTGTCTGTAGCAAGAGCGAAGGGGGCCCACCGTGTGAGTGGGACTAACCTGGATCCCCCCCTAGGCATCTGCAACGCAAATACGGGATTTGAAATTTCAAAAATTCTCTGGGCTCTCTCACCCACTGCTTGAGAGAACGAGGCAAACGTTCGGTGGATCGTGGTCAATTAGAAGTGGCAGTGAGGCTTGTGTGCATTGCACCCTGCCTCGCCCTCCCTTGCCGCGCGCACAATCAACGAATAAAGGAACAAGGACGTCGCATAGAGGAGAGGGTGCAAGAAAAGGACTACTAGCGCGTACTCGAACGACTACGGGCCACCGGGAATCTCGATACTTTTATTTCTACTTATATCTGCCGATCTATCCTTAGCTCCATCATGAATATCATCGAAGTCCTCACTATACTCTTCATATATTAGCCCGGGTGTTATACTCATTTAACGAATAGTCAGATCATATATGTATGTGGAAAAAAAAACGTAAATCAAATTGATTTATTCGTCACGAGATAAATATGTTTATTTCATGATATCCAAGTGTTCGTTCACATTTGGTGCTACGTTATTTTTTCTTGTCAGGCCTTTAAACAATTTCCGGACGTAGTACGTGCATTCTACAGCCGGAACTTCCACTTTCCTCTCCCCCTTTGTGTATACTGGCATCTCTTTCCCGCGTAACGTAAGAGGCTTACGAGACTCAAACGCTTCACGAACTCACGTACGTTCCGTGAATGGGCGACTCGGTTAATTCGAAGCTTTATACGTCTCCAGTCTCGTACTAAGGTCCCACATTTACGTGCATACATATACTCCTGATTGAAGTGTTTGTATATGAGAATAAGACGATGAGGAACTCGTGGCTCGCATGATCGCCTCGGGTCAATCGGGTTCACTTTAGTTCCCTCGGGAACACACAAATTCTACAACCAACTCTTCTTGATTGTCTGAGAAAAACAATCATTTTATATTTTCAATAACGATATCCAACGAAATGAAAAAAAAAAAAATGCCTTCTTATCCTCCGCCATGTTTTAATACATAATCCATCCAGATTCTTCGGATATCGAATTCGATTACCATTCGTAGAATCCGATCGATTTGCGTCGTTGTGTAAATAAAATTTGCTGCGATGAGAAATCACCAGAAATGACGAAGGAGAGAGAGAGAGAGAACGGGGGGGAGGCAAATACAGATTGTTAAGGCACTCACATCCGTATGAGCCACGATCTAAGCGAGAAGGAAATCCATGGAACCCGCAGTGATATAAACAGTCTTTCTCGGTGTCCGTGTTTCATTCCCATGCTGTTCCGTCGATTCCCTCTTGGGCTTTACAACCTCTTATCTCTCCCCCTCTTCCCTCCTCTCGTTCTCTCTCTCTCTCTCTCTTTCTTTCGTTCTCTCTGTTCCTCACTCAAGTGGTTTATAACGAGTATATAAGCCTTTCGTCTCGACTCTTAGTGAAAACAAATAATTTCTGTAATCGAATGAATAAAATTCGAGCTCTCTGACTCTACCCGCATTTCATTGCGTCACTTCCGTTTCGTCGCTCGAAAAATCAAATGGCGAATAGCTTCAGTGATCGTGTTGATATATATTTTTGTTTCTTTCAATTTATCGTATTCGTGCTCGGTATAAATATTTGAAGTATGAAAAATAATCATTTCAGAATATTTCCTGTTTTCGTATTCCACGAAAGAAAAGAACTATTGATTCAAAGCCTTTATGGCGGTGTCAGGCGTCATTCTCCGATTTTCGAATTTTAATTTCTATAATATTTTCAATATCTGGATTTTTAACCAATAGAAAATATCATAGAAATCATTATGGGATTGTCGTGTACGGTAAACATAAAAAAACAACTTGTACACGCAAATACGCTTGATCGTTTGTTCTTCTATATGACGAATCGGCCGATTTTACTTGATGAATCGCTACGTTATAATTCCTGACTTGGACTGATGATGAATTTCATCCTCCCACCCGCTAAAGAACTCTTCAGCCCCGCAGGACGCCGAAACCCCTCTTCTTTTCAACCCCCGTGAGTCTCGTATTAACATAATTTCTCGACATGGCAGATTCTGTGCTCAAATTGGCAGGTACAAATGCATTCGATTCTACATCCCTTCGGCATGTTCTTCACATTTCATTTTTTGTTGTTATTTCTTCCGAATTTTTTTGAAAAGCGTGATGCGAATGTTTTGCAATTGAATAACATCGTTAAAATAGGCCGGTGGGGGATAATTATTGGAATAATTATATTTTTCGAAAGAATTGAATTCCAAGATTTCTCCCTTTTTCTGAACAGCGGCTCAAAAGTCTCAGATGTAAAACCAATCGATCGATTCAACGATGCTTAACACGAGAATATCGATCACACCAACGATTAATTGATGGACAATTATGCGATGGTCGCTTGTGGGCGTATAGGAAAAATTAAATATTACGAATGCTAAATTTTTGCCGGTTTGTCAACATTAAATGGAGGCCCTGGTATCCCGTTTTCCAACATAATAAAAATATTTTTGTAGCTATAGGCACGAGTCATCCTTTGCGTAAAAAAAAAATCATACACTTGTACGATACATAGAGAGTTGAATTATAAGCAGTGAGAAATGCACGGTTAGTTCTAGTCAATAAGTCATCGATCAGGACTGAATTGAAGCATCGTATTAGTGCCTGTGCTTATTGCAATCGTAATTTGCTTGGGATAATAATAAACATGATTAAACTTGGCACATCTCCATAGTGCTTTCGTTGGTTGAAACTAGGCTCATATATCGGCTGGAACGACAGCACGAAATGAGTAAAAAAAAAAAAAAGTAGGACAAACACTCGAAGCTCAAATCGCGTTCCTGGTACTTTTGTAAGCAAAAGATCAAGAGAGACAGAGAATCAGAAAAAGAGAGAGAGAGAGAGAGAGAAAGAAAGAGTAAGAAAGAGGGACCAATGGAATTCGATTTGTTTGAAAGTTTCTGGATTACATTCGGATGAGTTGCAGCGAAAGAACGATGCGACAAATAATAAATTCGAGCAGATGTGTACGACAAACACGTCACTCGATACTTCATGTTCGAACAGTGACAAAATGGGAGCAAGAAGGACCGATAGAAAGTGACAGAGAAAGAGAGAGAGAGAGAGAGAGGGGGGGGGCAGAAGGAATGGAAGAAAGATAGTAGATGAGTGAGTGAATGAGTAAGTGAGTGAGTAAGAATATATAAGAAGAGACTTCGGACCGGCGAACTCGTGCGGGTGGATCATCGAGGTCAAGTGAGTCAATAACTCGGCAGAGACCCCTTGTAAAGTCGATCGAACCGACCGATCGACTTTGTTCTTTTCCGATCTCTCAACCCAGGACACTCTCTCAAAATTACTCTCTGACTTTCTCTCTCTTTCTCTATCACTCTCTCTCTCTCTCTCGCGCCTTTCCGTACAACGTTCTTTCATTCTTTATTGATTTTTTGTCATAAATTAAGACATAAACTTTCGATCGAAAGATACCGGGCGCCATGCCTGAAAAGCCTTTTGCCATCTTCCTCGAGTCCTTTTCCTCTCTCTTCATTCCTCCTTTTTTCCTCCCTTTCTATATCTTTACCCCGTGGATCCCACAAGCCCTCTCGCAGGTCTCTCGGTTCACCCTTCGTCGATAAGATCGATCCAGTGCCGATCTCAAATCGTGAGAATGCAACATCGGGGTGTGCATCGCCAAGGACTTGAGCGCCTAGCCCTTCAAGAACGTCCCCCCGCCCTACAAAGTGCCAGTGACTTTGATGCACGCCAGAAGTCAAGGGGAGGCTTAGTAAGAAGTCTGGATTGAAGATGCCGAAATCAAGATAAACCACCGAGATAATATACAAGCTTAAAAGAAATGATAGAATAATGAAAAAATTGAAGGGATAAAGAAAGGAATTACACAAACCTAATAAGTGCATGTTTTTTTTTTTTTAACTCCAAATTTTCGTTGAATCATAGCTAAGATAAAAACAACAATCTTCCAGAAATAAGACTGAACGATTTATCAAGAGGCGAAGGGATTCGAATCCAAAAATAATGGATCCAAAAGCGAACCATCAACCACCTGTGTGAATAATTAAAGCCTGAAATAATAGTGAAAAACTGAGTAGCGAGACTGCAAACAAAAACAGTGGAAACCAAACATTTTTCCATAAAGATTATAAGCCCGAGAACCAAATCATAACGACCCCAAGGGCTGAAGAATTCTAAAGACTTGAATCCACGTGTCCTTGTAGCAAAAGACTTGGCGAAAACGAAACGAAGATCTGCAAAAGAATGAAATCAAGAGCTAAAGAAGAAGAAGAAGAAGGAACAAAACTATAACCGGACTCTATACACATGAACATATGAACACATATGTATATATAAACACAAGTGTGATATGCTACAGCAGGACTCTGTTGAGGACTGCACTCTCAGTCAGAGAGTGCAGAAACGACTATTCTCCGCCGTGAGAGGTATTGGAAGAGCGAAAAGTGGATGGAAGAATGAAGGAGGAGGAAGAAAGAGAAAAGCAGAGGGTAAAGAAAGCGTGTGCAAGGAGTTGAGCCCTGGTGATGTTGCTGTTGGTGGTGCTGCTGTTGGTGCTGCCGTAGCTGCACACAGCGAAATATAAGGTTTTATTTTCGAAATTTATGATTGTCAATAAATTTTAAAAGCGTTCCGTCTAGAGCCCTTAGGGCTGGCGCAGGACTGGCCAAACCAAAAGTCGAAGCTTCGAATGAGTTGGTTCGGTTGAGATGTGGATGAAGAGGGACAGGGGGAGGGGGAGGGGGGGGGGGGGCTGATGTTGGGCCCAATCTTCTCTTCTATTCTTTCTCTTCTTCTTCAATCTTCACATGCCCATTTATACTTATGTGTATATATAAAGATACGAATATTTTTACGTATGAGTGTACGAGAGAAATCTCTTTCTCTTTTTCCCTTTCTGCATTTCTTTCGTTATATATATGTTGTATTTTTTTTTCCTTCACTTTCTGGAGCTCTTCGCGTTCTCCAGGGTGGATGTTTTGTGTATACTCGGTGGGAGAAATGGTGGACTTCTTTTTGGGAGGGATTCGGACTTAGAGCTCGGCTAATTGCGTTTGGTGCGCGCTCGCAAACACATACTCACACATATCGAGAAAGATCGGGCCTGCATTCACGCGCGTCCCAAATTTTTACAGCCGCTTTTCGTGCTTCTTTACTTTTGTTTTTCCACATTCTTTACCGGCTGGTATTATTTTTATTATTCCTTTTGTTACTGTCATTACGACTATTCTTTTCGTGGTTTTCTTGCTGTTGTTTAGTTGATGGTGTGTAACACCGATGATCCTGATGAATGAAATTTTGTAAAATATTTCAAAGTTATAATTGGACCAGGGTAAAAAAGAAAATATGGGGGGAAAAAATGAAGACAACTCGGTATTATTAATCTTCGGAAATAATTCCTTTCGTATGTGAGAAGAAACGAGTCTTGGAAAAAAAAATTCGACGTGCATACAAGCACGAAATTATCTTAAAGATTTTTTCGTACCCAAGTTTCACTCTCGTTCTTAATTTTAGTAAGTTCTTTTTCTTTCATTCGGTTTCTCCTTCTGCTTCCACTCTATTTTACTCGTTTGCTCGTTCTCCCGTGTTTATACCGGGCAAATGTTATTTTCGATGTTTTTATGAGTTTTGTGGTTTGGCGAGTCGAATCGGTCTGTAAAACGCGAAATGGCTCGTTTTGCGGGGTCCCGAAGCCGCCGCCGGCAACGACGGCGGTGGTGGTGGATGCTGGTGGCGGCGTCGCCGACCCCAACAACCCAAGAAGAACGCCTCTGGTGCGAAGGACTCGCCGATTTTTGTTGGACGCCCTTTTCACTCCCTCTTTACCATTTTTCTCCTCTTTCTTTCTTCCATTTCGTCTCACTCGCTTTCTCTTTCTATGTCTTTCCCATATCAAAAATCAGTCCCAATCGAGCCGTGCGGGGGCTCTTCGATCTTTAACAACTTAAGGGAGGACGCCCCCTCCCTTTTGCTCACCCTCTCTCTGCCGTTCTTTCTCTTTTCTTCCTTCCTATCTTTCTTTTTTTGAATCTTACGACGTCCTCGCGCTCTCGGGTAATTTCTTCGTACACGAAAATCGATATTTCATGGCTAATCACCAGTATTTCGGAGGCGTGGAAAAGGCATTCGTTATTTATCGCGTCGCCCCCGGGACACGTAACCTCTCTCGCTCTTTCTCATTCTCTCAACGTCCCTCTGCTCCAACAACTACCCATTCAACGTAAAACCACTTGTAAGTTGGACACCCGTGATGAGCTCTCGTACCGAAAATCGCCAGATTAAAATTGCAGTCCAACGCCGAACGAAAATCATCGAAGATTTGAGACAACGATGATAATGACCCTTAACGAAAGCTACTAATAAAGGTGTCGAAAAAACGATAGAATATGCGGCGAAACATCTTTGAACATGTAGCAACTGCTTATCGTATGTAAGCAGCCATTTTGCGTGTTTTCACACCCTGACAAAATGGCGGAGCTACAATGTTGAAAAAACTACGAGGTTATAAAAATATTGCGTAAATACTTAATTCAAAAGACCCCCATCACGTTTTATCATCCTATAGGCTTCAAAGGAATCGTTTACTTTTTATTTCTTATTGCAAATACTTTGCGAGTGGAAATTTAAAAGAGTCGAACGTCGATATACAGGCACGTCGTGGACTTATTTACGTCGGGAGTAACGAGTCGATTGTGGTAATTACGATGATCTGTACAGTACCAACGAAACCAAGAACTCCGCGTGGAATAATTATTCGTAATCACGTTCGATCTAATGTCCGCGGGATGACGAGGCTCCTCGAAGCCTGACGCTCTCTTTTTCTCTCATTCTCTTCATCTTCTTTTTACTCAATGATTTCTTTCGAACTGAGGGTACGCAAGAAGGGGCGGGAGGGACGAGTGATGAGGGATGCGGGGGGAGCTGTATAATAAGAAGCGAAGAGAAGAAACGGAGCTGCTCTCCTCGTGACCTCGCAGCTTCCCACCTTCGACTTTATTAATTCGAAAAAATGGGGACTACATCGAACAAGTCCGTTTGCCACGTTCAGACTTTTTTTTATTATTCTTCATACCAATTATTTTCTATCGCTATCATTTATTATTTTATATCAAAGTAATTTCTTTGAGTGTTTTCTTCGTTTTTTCCCCATCTTTTTCACAATTTTTTCCCATTTTTCAACAGTTATCCAATAAACGGTACTAATTGATGGAAGAAATGGATCCCTTTCATTTCTGCTCTTCAATACTCCTTCGAAAATCACCCTCGAATCACTACAATCTCGTGTAACCTGCAACAGTCTTCATTGCCTCATTGGACATCGATTTATTTCCTCGATATTATTATTATTATCTGCGTGTGTTTTTTTTTTATTCGTGCCACCTTTTTCTTGTACCCTTCTTCCATTCGTGGCTCTCTCGCACCCGCAGTGCTTCGTATTCTTGACAAGAGATTTTTCGTTCCCACAATATTGTAATTCGTTGAGTCATGATTTTCGAACGCTTCGAGGGCATATATGAATGTATACACATGGAATAAGCAGAAAGAAAAGAAGGATGAAGAAACATTATTATTCCAATTTTAAAAGACGCGCGCGGGCTCGGAGAGGAATGGAACCCAAGATTCTTGCCTTAAATTCCTACCCACGTGGCTCTTCTTCGTACTTCTCTTACCCCGGACCTTATTATTCCAATTCAACGATGTCTTTTGATATGTATATATATATATATATGAATCTAAAATAAACGAAAAAAATTGAATTGAAGTTCCAATAGTTTTCTTCTTCTTTCCATCACCCTATACCCTTATTTCTAAACTAAACGAATCAGATTTGAAAAATTATAGAAAACATTTATCCTATCGAAATAAATGAAAACTCTTATCTAAAACAACCGACAGCAATAGGCATGTCGTCGGTGTATGGCTTCGATGATTTACCAAAGTAACGAGGCAACAGGCGAGGTCATTAGTCGGTTGGGTGACCGCTTGACTATGGACTGACTTGCGTATCAATTGCCGAGGGGGATATATTTCAAATGACAGAACATTTGCTCCTAACTATTCATTGTCAAACATTTCGATCGCATAATTATGTGGAAATTAAAAGAGAAATCAATCGATACTTGAGGTGTGCACTCGTACATCTTACGATCTCGTCTTTTCGAAATAATGAAAACGTATAAACGTCCATATGTACGAAAGCTTTTGTGAATCGAGGGATCTCTCATTAGCTCACTCTGTCTCACCTGCTTTTCTTCGGTATGTTTATCCTAACCCCTTGCATATCCTTTTCCTCCCTATGAATACCTCGCGGGGCTCTTTGCAAAGTCGTTGATCGCTCGGTCCATACGTCCGTCCTCGTGTCCGTTCATCTTACTCATCGAGGGCTTGAATTCCGAATGCATCTCGTTATTCAACTTTTTATCGTGACCCTCAGAGCCTTTGCATGTGTGCGTGCCCTTTACTCCCTATCGAGCTGCCCCCGAGCCACGTATAATAGCTATCTTTTTTTTCAGTACATTCTTCTCTGTCTCTGAAATCTTCGAATCAAACGTGGGGAGATCTCGGGCTGGCTGAACAGGAGCAAATAATTAAAGAATGAAAAATGAATAAAAATGTTAAGTTGTTGAGAAAATTCCAGTTATTTTTCTCAGCTGCCGAGTCCACCGAATGAGGAGGAAAGGTGTTTAAACATCTTTCAATTTTGGTTTGCTCTTTTTTTTTTCAATTTATCCCCTTCAGGCAAAAAGCGAAAAAATGAGTGAAGATAACAAGAGTGAACAGCCCACACAACTAGGGGGCATCCCCCTTTCTCGCGAACGAGATCCACAAGCATCTCCTCGTAACAGCGAAGCCTCAGAAACGTAAAATAAATAACCGTAAAGAGAGTCTGTGGCATATAGCTCGCCAAAAAGGCTTATTAATTTCATATCGTCGGCTTGTTCTCTTTGCTCTGAGCAACCGCGCATGGAATCTTTCGCCAACAAGTGGAGATTCTCTCTGGTGCTGTGGATGCTGCGATGCACAGCAGATCTTTGCATTTTTATCTTCTCTCCTTCACTTTCTCTGTCGCACTCTCACTCTCTCCCTCTCTCTCTTTATTTTCTGTCTGTTCGTCTGTGCACGTCTCTCACTTCTTTTTCTCTCTCTCTCTCTCTGTCTCTGCCTCTGTCTCTCGTCCAGCTTCCCGCACTCTTTTATGTCCGATCGTATGTGTCTTCGATTTATGCTTTTCATGGCCGCTCAACTTCTACGCTTCTGCTTTACTTCGTCGATTCACTCTGCCATTACGTATGTGAGTTTATACACTGACGTTAAAGACACGGAGTATGCTCGTTCAGTTCACAATTATTATTTCCCAATGATTTTCATAATTAATACTGTTTCTAGACATCAATGTTTTTATATGAAAACAACGTCGATGAATATACAAAAAATTACGTACAGATACATCGTCAGGTGATTCAACAAATGGTCGGAATAATTATTCATAAAACAACATTAATTATTTTGAAATAACTATTCAACGATTTTTCGTTTTATATTAATTGAAAATTCCACAGTCGGCAATATGCTGCTCGTCAGATAAAAAATCGAAAAGTTTCATTGTTCAACATCGAAAACTTCGGAATTTTTCAAATGTGAGAATTCTAGTTTGGTCTCATATGGAAAAAATCCCTAATTTCGATGTTAAATGACCCAACTGCCCAAAAGTTGGTCCGGGTGAAAATGACCCAGTGTGTCAACATAGGCTTTGAAACTAAATATTTAACACTAGTATATTCCGTATAAAGATAGAATCTTCGTGGACTAAAGAATATTTATTAACATAAAACTATAAAATGTGTCATTTGAATTTCTCAAGTAGACTTCAATTTATCCAGTGGATTATATGACCAAGCATATATATATATATATACGTGTGCACATAATTATCTGTGCATTCATGCAATTTATTCATTTATCTACTCATAAGAATGTAAACGAATCAAACTTATTTAAATGTATGTGTATAAATATGTATGAGTACATAAGTATATAAAGCGAAGTTAAGTCATGCCAATATAACACATACGATTGTGAGCAAAGAGAACGTGTGCTCATTGATGATGTCCCCAGACAATTGCCATTAAACTGAAGAAAAAGTTTTTAAAAGAAAGACTCGCAGAGTTGCGAGCAATGAAAGGTATGTGGTCGCACATATATATAGAAATATATTAATATGTTTATGGGAATAAGAAAACGAATAGAAAAATGAAGAATTAAGGGTTGATGATGAGTGGGAGAAGTTGTTTTTGTATTCCAGGAACGTTTATACTATGAATATGCATTGATTGACTCATAATTTCGAGCGTCCCTCTCATTGAAGCCTCGAGGCCTTGGCAACGCGTGCATTGAGCGAGCATTATGATGCGTACAACATTTCTCAATATTTTTTCACGTCTTCCGTCCCTCGAGAATGCACTAAACGTATATTCGTGTCGAACACGCATTACGATTTCGTCATTTGTCCTCTGTTTTTTTTTTCTCATTTTTCGATTTTTGACTGATTAAGGGTTTAGTTTTAAAAAATTGACGGTTATTAACAAACGAGAGGATTTTATGGTTTATTTATATTTTCTCAACAATACAGATAAGTTTGTTTTTCGAAAACTACGCAAACAAAAATACTAGATTCATTTTTACAAAATTGATATGTAAATTTATAAAAAAAATGACATTTGTCCTTATTCCTGTTTGTGTCGAAACAGTTGAGAAAAAAAAAATTGATTGAGCAGCGTGTGAAGGAAAAAACGTGCGGACTCAGTCACTTGAGATATTCAACATTTTGTCTGGCGCAAGTGACGCATCGAGAAACGTATTTTTTGTTTGTTTTTTTTTTCCATAAATTACGAAGTCAAGAAGTTTTTGAGGAGAGCATGCTACGCGGGTACACTCTCATATGGAGTGAGAACGGAGTGTCAAAAGTCCGGATTTGTATGTGTACGAGTCGTTCTCGAGTGACTTCAGCACTTCTACATATTACGCCTACTTCCAACAAAAATATCAACCCCCCACCCTCGGCTCCATATTTCTGTGCCTTTTCATCTTTTCTCAGGGATAATCACGCTGGAAAAGAAATACCAAGTGTTCAGATTGGAACTCAAAGTAACAAAAGCGAATGAGAGAGATTCGGAGACTTAGATAGAAAAAAAGAGAAGGAAAAAGAGTAAGAGAGACAAAGTGGCGTGTGTACAATGAACTTTATGAGAAAGAGAGACTTTAAAATGGTTAAGAAAGAGATGAAAAGAATTGAGCGTCCATATATGCATGAATGTATGGGTTATTATAGATGGATAGACGATGGGACTTACGAAAGGCTGATTGGCCGTGTAATCCCCATTAGGCCCCCCAGAGAATCGATTTCTCGTCCCCCACCGCCGCAAGTCTTCCGGGCTTGATATCCGTGTATTAATGTAAAAAAGTCTTGATATACAAATATACGTGTGTGTATCGATGTGTATCGTGAATATGCCGCGTTCTCGATATTCAAATAATCGAACAATGGATGTGGCCGCATGGTTAAGAATAAAAATAATAATAATAAAAAAAACATGAAGCATCCGAAAGAAAAGAAAAACATACTCGCGAAGGCCTCGCTGCTCTCTGACTTGGCTCTGTGCTTCACAAGAAAAACGAACAAATTTAAATAATCATAATAACGATAATGCCCATCGTGTGGGCCGGCAAGAATCGGGCGTCCAATGCTTGGCTCGAGGGAAAGGGTAAGAGAGGGCTATCGATATCGAGCGCCAATAATCCATCAGCGTCTCCCCTCACACGAGTATGATCCTCGATGACAAACACACGATGTATATCTTGACTATCAATATTCCTTTGCTAATATTTGATTTCGAAGAGCTTACGTGCACGAGCTCATGGATCTCGCGAGAGATTCGAAAACTTAATTCGAGAGATCGATAATTATTGGGGCTCGTGAAAATCTTATTGATGCATGAGTTGAAACATTGTCCAGTACATCGTGTCGAGGAAAAAAGGGCGTTTGAATTTTGAACCTGCCCGTATCGCAGCGACGTACAAGAAAGGCGAACAATAGTGATCCTTTTTTTTCTCTGATTATGTTGGATTATAAAAGATACAGAAGAAGGAAAAAGGGCAGAGGAGGGAACGAAGTCCGATGCTGGAGAATAAAAAAGAGATTGCTGAGAAGTTTTGCCCTCAACGTGCATATAGAAACATATATATATGTATATAAATTCATATGCAGTTGTTCACGGGGCATCAGACCCACCCGGACTCGGGTGTGCTCTTCATTTTTTACTTTCAAAAATCATGACGATGCTCATTTTTCTGACTGCTGAAGAATTCTTCAAACTGACGTGCAACGAAACGGGGTGTTCGTTCGAGGTTGCGCGCTGGTTGCATCGGCAAAGAATGGGCGCCTTGCCCATATTGCTGGACGAAGAGCTCCGTACATTTCAAAGAATATATACGAGGGCCCAAACGTTGAAAAATCCTTCAGGCCCCAAAATCCTCTTCTCCACCTACGACCGAGAAGCCAACATCAACCAACAACCATCACGAAAAAACCTTTCCTTCTCATCCGCTTGACTCGAGTCTCCAGATTCTCAGATAGTAACATTCGTTCATACTTTTATTTTCCTTTATCGCGTCCCTCGTCTCTTTATTTTTTTCTCATTATAGGGGCGAAGGGAGGAAAAAGAAGCTTTTCCAAATCTTATAAGTCAACGACTGACAAAAATGCGTGAAATTAATTAACAATTTCCAAAAAAATCATCATTGATTTGTTTTATGAACGATTAATAATTAATTTATAACATTTCATGATAATTCTTCTTCTTCGTGTAAAATCGTTTTGTTTTCTTGAGTTCACACACTTACGAAATTATTGTACATATGAATAAATATACACATTTCTTCGTGGAAGCGTTAAGAAGCTGCGATATACCAAAGGATCTCGTGGACTCGTGACGAAATGAGGGAGGGTCTCTCGCCCAAGAGACTCTAACCTCTCTTCTCCTCTTTTCCCCATTCTTTGCTCTCTTTTTCTTCATTTTGTTTCTACTTTCTCTCTTACTCGCTCTCTCTCTCTCTCTCTTTCTTGTTCTCTCGCTTTGCTGGAAGATAGAGAGAGAGAGAGCCACAGGACCAAAGCTTACATTATAATATTCATATTTCGAACGAAAGATCTTATCTCGTAAATGAATTGAACGCGTTCCGATTTGAGATATCCGTTGGTCGGGATAGTCTTCAGCAAAGAGGAGCGCATTGCCTCGAGAAGGACGCTGACTCCGCCATCTTTATTCTTATACTTTTTATTGTTCTTTCTCCTTCTTCCACGAATATTTTTCTCTCTCGATTTATTCTCTTCTTACTCTTAATCGCTTTATCTCACTCTTTCTCCCTCATTTCGCGCATGTATTGTAATGGCACTTGAGAGAGTCAACTGCAAAGAGTCCAAGAAGGTAAGATCTGGAATGAGCGATCGAGAAGTAACGCGCAGAGTTGATAATACTTAATCACTTTCAGAACCCACCGTTTTATTATCCTGACAATATTTTCCTTAACATCAATTTTTCTTCTTATTCTACTACTTACGTCCTCTCCGTCCATAGACTCAAATTAATTTGGCAGCTTAATTGGCTGTGTAATTGATTGCGTAGTTTCTTCATAATGATAATATCGCGATTTTGTCGACCATTTTGTACAAAATTTATATCGTAAACGAAATTGTATAGTTTTTATTGATCATTCACTGGTCCATCGGGTTTCTCTAACGTTAGGTAAACAATAATATGCTTAGAATAGTCAGATTATTCATTCTCATGATATTTCATCGTAATAAAAAAATATATTTTCAATTCAACCAGCTCGAAATCCTGGATTGTAAAAATATTGATATCGTAATAATAATTAATCATCGTGATGAATCATAATCGTTTAGGGTTAAAATGACATGTAAACATTTGAGATTAACATGGTTTTTCGTGTCGATGATTTTTTAAAAGTTGGATAGAAATTTATGTGTTTTTGAATCATGCGCTCGATCGGGCATCGTTACCAAGCAGTTTGAAAATAAAAAAAGGGGGAAAAAAATCGAAATAGACGTAATGCCACAGCCGGTTCGAAAAGTCCAATCTCACGTGTACGTCAGAGAGAGAGAATCTCTACTCGGTTATCCCGTACGAGAAATACCTCGGCCTCGGGCAATTAATCATATTTCGAAAATCATTCGGGAGGGCTTCGCTCGCTCGACGAGATCGAGACGACGAGATTAGGGAGTCAATATGGAATAGCAGCAGGAACAGACGTAAACTCACATCGGTAAGAAAAAAAAATGTATATATATATGTGAAAATAAAAATAATATTAAAAACGCCCAGTCATAGTCACGACGCCTTATTATTGGATTTCGTCTCTGTTCCGGGACCGAAACATTTCAAATACGAGTACACGGAGCCAAGAATTCATATTGTTATACAAATCCTGAGTATATCGGATCTTGAAAAAGAACAAAAGCTTATACTTATAAAGATAACTGTTGCGATCCAGCCGAGTCAACTCGGTGTTAAATTTTTAATATCCTTTCTCAAAAGAGATATCGAGCATCAATTGAGAATATTCAAAGGAGAATAGAAGATGAATAGATATTCGTGATAAATTCAGGGAAAAAAGGGTCCAATAATTACTGCTTAAATAAAAAGAGCATTCACATGTGAAATTTGTCACTCGATTAAAATACAAGAAATCAATTGTAATTGTTGGTTTAAATTGAGCGAAAACGTTTTAATTTCGTGCATGCCTCGGTCAATCTTTCTTCCAAGACCGCACTGAGATATTTAGTTATGAAATATTCATCTGTATTTTTTTGGATAGAAAAGATGAGAAGAGCACGTCGTAAGGGGAGAGTTAAAAACACTGTGGGAGTAAATAAATGTGAGAGATGAAAGGAAATTCCCTCGACCTGTATCCGTAATGCACTCCTTCTTCCTTTTTGCTCTTAATCTTCTCGTTTTCTCTCTCGCGTCTCCTCGCCTATTCTCATGGATCACGGGGGGACCCGCTGCGAGGAAGGATTTTTAAATTTTGTCACGTTCAAGTTTAAACACAGTCATTTGTGCGTTCTGTGTTGCTCTCGGGCACACTCGCTCTGTCTTTCGCCGATTCTCCCTTTTCATCATTTCTCCTACTCCTCCTTATACTTCTTCGAGATTTCATTGTTCTCTATCCCGCCCTTTTTCGTTCTGGAGTCTCGATGCCATTTCGCATACGAAAGAGAAAAAGAGGAGACCAGCGAAGGAGGAGAAGGAGGAGAGAGAGAGAGAGAAAAAAACAAGAGCCAAACCAGAAGAAATAATACTTTTGCGATTTCCATCGCTCCCCATATTTACCCGCAGTCTTCGGAATAACGTAATTTCGAAATTATAACATTTGCCTCGCTCGACTGGGTCGAATTCGATCGCCAACGATATTGGGAGATCCCATGCACTGCGGATGCGGGGGAAGGGAATCAAATGACTTCGCGATTCAAAGCCCGAGTCTCTGGAAATAACCCCAGGGATGAAGGACAATAATAAGAATTTTAAAAAAATTTAAAAAATACTCAAAAAAAGAAAAATAATGAAAATCGAACGTCAGAACGAAGAGACTTCCCAGGTGGGCTTCTGCCTCTCGGATAATTGCGAAAGTCGAGCTTCAACGTGTAATCAGCAAAAAGATCATTTTTTATTATTATTTTTTGTCCCTTCCTAATTATCGATGGTCACTCGATAAAGAGAACTCGAGAATGCTTCAATACCAAATCTAATCTAATCTCAGACCTCGTTTTCATCCTCTGTTCCCAAGTTATTCAAAAATTGTGCGATTTTTATATTATTTTCGTATACCATTTCCTTATCTCGTATCGTGCGATGACGTGGACAGCGTAATTGTTCTATTTCTTCTATATATCTTTTTTCTGACATTATTACAAAAATTATCGAACTGCAGAAAATGTGATGCTGCAAATTATCATAATAATAATAATTCTATGTTTATATGACACTAAAACAGAGTTTAATAACGATCTTCTCCCAAGTTTACGATTGCATAATTATTGCTAATCATTGAATTAATTGCGGATCCGTCAGTCGTAAACAATTAATAGTTTAATGTTGCCGCGACGTTTCAAAGCCCACGTGATCGCATAAAGAGCGATGTCAGACGTTTCGGGAGATTCGAAAATTTTGGTGTGAAGTGGTACGAGAGAATTCGAGCGACCAACACGGAGAATCGAGAAATAAAGAATAAAAGAAGAAAAAAACGGCGAAATGGTTTGAGGGCCCTGTGAATCGGGGCGAGAGCAGGGGGGCCCAAAACTTGGGTCCGTAGTGCGCTTAGACGGGCAAAGAGTGGGGGAAATGCCCAGGCAGAAAAAATTGCCGCAGATATTCCAAGTATAATATCGCGGGCTCGCTGGGCCCGGGCCCATAACACTGGGCCTCATGACGTTACCCTTTCCCCCCTCCCCCTCCCCTCATCTCCTTCAACCCATATGGGCTCGTGTGTGCGTGTCTGCCTATTCGCAGGTTGCATCGCCGCGTCTTTGCCTCTCTTTTCAAATAATTCAAAAACCGGCTGATCGAACATATATTTCTGGGACCTATGCCACAGTACGAGCGAGCGAATTCGCTCGGGCGCGAGCGCGAGTCTCGCACACCGTGTAATTATCGTCCACGGTGTGGTGAGGCCCATTCCATACTCTTCCAACCCCCCTCCCTCTCTCCCTCCCAATTTCTTCTCCACTTGCCAAGACTCTGAATGCGACAGTGGTTCTCAAACGTCTAGCCCCGTATCGATTACCTATATGCTTAACGATTTTTTATTGCCCAATTTCAACTCTTATTACCGAATTCTCATCCTTCAATCCAGAATGAAGTTTTGCAGGTGATTATCGACGCGAAAACATTTTCTGTTTTCCGTGTAAAGTTTAAGTTTCGAATTCGCCTTCAAATCGACTTCATTTTTACAGCTTTTCTGTTAAAACACGATTTGAAAACCATTCGAATAAAAATATTATTTGTTCTTTTTAAATTTTGTTTCTTCATAAAGAGAATACTGAGAGAGTTTTTTCAGCTTTTTGAGAGTGAGTTTGAAGGAAATATTGAGTGAATATTGATTGGATGAGTTTTGCTCACCGAGAAATAATAATTACTGCATAAATAGGGTCAATGAATCGCAACATAATTGTGTCAACGGGGTCATCAGTTCATCGTAAACTGTTCTAAGGTTTGAAGATACACTTACCTTCTGTAAGCGTCGAAAAGTCACATTTCTAAGGTGAGTTTCACTATTTAACACGTACTCAAGCAGTGTTCGAGTTTAATTATGTTCGAGAAATCATTATAGCGAACGTTGCAATCGGAGCCTCCTTAACAATAATTTGGTTATGTCTAAATTATGGAGAGTTGAAAAAAAAAACTATGGGAGGTTTTTTCGTGTTTCAACTTTTCGAGCGTATTTTTTAGATGTTTTAAGATTATATCTAATTTTCATGATCGAAAAAAGTAAAGATTATGTTCGAGACATAATCTTGATTGAACTAGATCTGCTTGAGGATATTCGCGATCGAAAAAAATCATCTTACCTTAGGCTGTTAAAATCCGAAGAATTCGTATCAACAAACTATTGTAACTTTTTTTGTTCGTTCTCTGTATAGCACGAAATGCGAGTGAAAAAAGAGGCATTGTTCGGGAGACGGGGATCACGATATTTTGTTTGAACGTAGGTACCGATCGACCGGGTCGCATAAGTTAACACGTAATAATATTCGACTGTCAAAATTTTTGGGTAATTCGTTGCTTTTGTTATCTTATCATCGAAATCAAATACGAGATGGAGGATAGATTGCGGTGGCATCGTGTACTTTCTCCGATCGTGGCAAATCGTTAAAATTCGTATCATAAAAATAGAAGAAAAATGTTACAAAATTTCAAGTTGATTATATTTTGTTATCGGACGACAGTCTTTACATCGCGAACGCGGATCTATCGACTGTCGATTTTGTAATCGTAGCAGGATAATTTACGTCAGCAAAAAACTAGCTTCAAGGAACAAAATCAGCGAAAGGGTAATTCAATTTAAAAAAAATACAAATAAAATAGTAATAAATCAAAAGGAAACGTCATTCGAAACAAACACGACAGAAGGTCGATGTGATTCGAGCATATTTATTTCGTGAGACTTTTGTATGAGATATTTGTATTTTTTTTTTCGTCCATAGGCAAATGAAAGTAAAACAGAAATCATTGTAATTCGATATTAAAATATCAAAGGGTGGAAAAGCATTTTTCGAGTGGTTATAATGAGACGAAGGAAGAAAAGACCCTTTTTGCTCTGAGGATGGAATCTGAGTGTGGGTTGTTTTTTTCTTTATAATCCATCATCACTGAGCACTCTCCGAATTTGGAGGTTCACCCAAAGGCTTGCAGCTTTCGAGTCGAATCTCCAGCATCCCAACGAATGAAAAATCGTTTAAAAATAGCCGAAAAGGCAACAAAAAAGTGAATATAAAAAAGGAGAATGAAAATGATCCGTGAACTGAACAACCAGACAGGGGTTTTCTCTCATTTCCTCATTCTCACGACAATTCGGCGTGCATTAAAAAACAAAGGGTTGTATAGAGAGCGCCCTTTGACCCTCTATATCCTCAAACTCCAACACGTACGCCCTCGCGGAGCCACACACTAAAAACTACAAATTTACCCACAACTTTTATATTCACTTCTCGCTGTCTCCCCATTTTCTCTTTCTCCCTCTGTGACACTCACTTCTGTTGAATTAGGATCGTACCACCGCCACTTCCGGGCTACCCTTGGAAACTAAAGTACAAAAAAAATTACCACTCTCGTACACACATTCTTCCCGTATGGAAATAGGCCACGCTTCTTTTTTCTTCACTTTTTTTTGTTACCCCACGAGGCTCAAACGAGAACTAACTTCAACTCGCAGTCAATAACCAAAGATTATTTTCAAATCATTTCGGTGTTAACCTAATCAAACTCGTTTCGAGCAAAGTACGAGCTCGAAATTTACCAAATCGATGATACTTTTCTCTTCGAATGTAGTTTGGTCTGTACTTTACGTTTCTGTGAATCTGGATGGATGTAAACAGTAAAAATCAACGAGTAACGTTTTCACAGAGTTGGAGAACGATTATAGTTAATGTAAAAAGTGAAAAAGCTTAAAAAACACATCACCCCTGAATCCAACCAAGATTCATCACCTTGTGAGAACTAAAATCCGTTACTCATGAACGGTTCTTCTCGTTTTACTTTTTTTTTTTTATTCCGTCCAATTTTCGGGGGATCACGGAAGAATCAAAAAGAGAAGAGAAACGATTAAAAATGTTCTCATGACGTTCGATCATTAGAATTTTCACGGTAGGCCAGACTCGGGGAACTCTTTCCAGAGAGAAAAGCCTGTACCCAACATTTAGAAATGATGTCGAGGGTCTGATCGATGGATCGGGAGAAAACCCCTTCAAGGGCGCTCCGGCTGATGGGCCTGAGGTGATCACACCAACAACGCGTAATTTCGGTCCGTCTCGTACGAAGGAATCAAGAAGGTACCCTTAAAAAATGAATTTTGGCCAGTGGATAAAAAAACTTAAAAAAAACACAGCTATAGAAAATACGGAAGTAAGTCGGTGAATCCTGGAAACTCGAGAGGGTGAAAAAAAGGAGAAAATACTGTGGGTCAGGTAGAAAAACATGACCCAAAGGTGCTGGAATGATTAATCGATTTATCCATTTGACATTTCTGTCTCTCTTTTCTTTTCACGACGAATCGTCTGCTGCTCACAAATTCTTTACTCTTTTTCAGAAAGTCTTTCGATGAGACTGATTGATGAATTTAAAATCTCGAGGCTCTCCACCTGAATTTACAAATTTCAGATTCGAACCTCGATACACATTTACAATGGCAGAGTTGCCTAACGAACTCTTATGAACTGAGGGAACATAAAACACCTTCGATATATTACGTTATTTCTTATTTTTTCCAAATAAATAGTCGATTATGAATTTTTCTGGAAGTTATACAAAATTTGTTTATTTAAAATTAAAAAACAGTTGGTAGTCGACTAAGTTTTCAGCAGTTAAATCGAACAAAATTGCGTGTACAAAACGTCGGTGAAAAGTTAATAAAACAAATTCGGTTTGATCGATAAATCACAAACCTTTGGATGACAAAAAATTCGCAATTTTTGTGGAAATCTTCCCAAGCACCCATCGACTTTTCATCTTGAAAATAAAGGCCTTGTAATTTCCCATTTTCTCATACACTTCTATATCCATTGAATAAAAAATTAAAACTAGGGATACCAAAGGGAAATACTGCAATAATGAACACTCGATTTTTTTTAACCCGAACCATATAAAAACGTGCCCTTATGCTGTGGGTGAGAAACCCTCAGAACAGATTTCCAGTGTTTCCTACAATGTCATCTCTTACAATTTGTCGATCCCACGCAGAGGCTTTTAGAAAGCACAAAAAATACCGGAAGTAAAGTGTTGAACCCTTGAGATCTGTGCGCGCACCAGTTTTCGAAGTAACGTAAATTAATATGAATAGAAAAGAACAGGATTTTGGTGTGACGCAGGAAGAAAAAGTTCGAGACTAAATGTTTCCCTTCTCACTGCAATGGGATGCAAGGAATCCCCTTGTTTCCCACAACCTGTGAAACTTTCTTTTTGCCCTCAATTATTGTCACATTACTGATAAGCCTGGAGCACGAAAAAAGAGGAAGAACGAGACGAGAAAAAAACATATATATATATATGTTTGTATGTATGCATTGCGTGAAAGCCACGAGGGCGGTCATTGATCTTCCGAATGCCTGATGCCCGCATCCAACGACATGTGTTAAATTGTACCGGATTTAAGGGCTATGTAAGGAAAATTTTAGATGTACGACCCTCTGAGGAGCATCGGGGAAGGGAGAAAATCTTTCACACTGTTTTTCTACTTTTTTTCAAAAGCACTCGAAACTAGACAATTTTTTACCATCAATTTTGTTCTCATAGTTAATGGACCAACTGTTTTAACATTCCAGCAATGTTTTGATCATAAAAACCTGAGCTGACATTTAAGAAAAGCTCTAAAAGTTGTTGGTTTTCATTTTTTTCAAGGTTCGTACATTTAAACTTTCCGAAAGGTTTTCAAAAGTTTTCCGCCAATTTAGGAAACGCGATTACAGATTTGATTATAATGGAAGAAATATTTGATTCAAGGTTTCATTCAGAGAGTTAAGTTTCGTCTAGAAAATATTTTCCAATTGAAGCCCTAAACCTCGAATTTTATCAGCACTCCGTTGAATGCATCAAGAGATTGAAAAATAAAACGTTCCGGAGGGACCAGCATTTGAGAATATCACGATTCTCATCTCGTGAACGAGGCCAAAGTGAGAAAATTAAATCATAATGCCGGAATAGCGTCGCTCTCTTAAGGGAGTTAAGTAAAGTGGCGAATAGAAAAAAAAAAGAGAAGGAGAGTTTCGTGAGAAGAAGAAAGAGGGGAACGTATGGGGACCCCCGATAAATTTCTTTACAAATTCCATCCTCTGACCCTACACGTGCTTGGCGTGGGCACAAACTTCGCTTCCGGAGTTCCACACATTCACGCACTTGTGTCACTCTTCTCTTTTGCGCCCTTCACACTCATTTCATCTCGTTTCTTTCACACCGCGTATATCATTTTGTCAATTCTCAGCTTACGAATTAACGAATTGACAGAACCCAAACGTGGGGATCTTCCCGAAAGATTCTTTCGTACGATCTGGCTCCCTTCGTTGATTTAATCGTAACAAAAGTCAAGCAAGACTCTGATACTCCTCTTACCACATAAATGTGGTCTCTTTATGACCGAGGAACAAAAATACACGTCTGTGGTTCGTGTCATAGATTTTTTGGGACTAAACCTAAATTTATGTGAAAATAAAGACACGAATCAAGAAATGTCAGATATTTATATTATTACTATTTATGAAAAAAAAAATGTACAGCCACTAACAAAAAAATGCAGTACGCTTTGTATTCACATTAATGCTATTGAAAGAATGTACCCCTGTTTTTTTTTTTGTTCAAGTTACCAAGTTCAATGAAAGACAGTATAGCGATGAAAGCATTGAATGTCTTCTCAATACGACGAATTAAGCAATAATTCTTTGGTCCATTATTGGTTCGATTAAAAAATGACTCGATATAGCGGCTCATTCTTTGTTCCATTGACCAGAAAATTACTGAATTGTTCAATTCTTCGAAGCTGTTAAAATTCATGCCATAAAACAAATTGAATCTTGTTGAACGAATTTAAGGATCAATAACCATCGTTTGTACGTGAATTTATTCGCATTATTAAGGTTACGATTTTCACATACTTTTTCAAGGCTTTTGCTTTGGATTTTATTAACAACTGTTTTTCGATCTTTTCAATTATTGTTGCGGTGTGTAGAAAAATGATGGCTGGGAAAGTGATTTTTGTAATTAACTTCTATTAATAATGGGACAACGAGAAGTCACTCGATGCACTCGAGAGCCTCTTGGACCAGAGTTATACCAGCCATCTGACTTTTTTTTTGTCTTTTTCCTGTCTCTCTTTCTTAAATTTTCTTGTACACGTTTTCGCTCAAACCGTACACGCGTATTTGGAAATCTAAAATTATAGAGGTCCGATAAGTGGCGCCTGGATACACTGGGCCATGTGCTCACATTCTTCCTCTCTCTCTCTCTCTCGCATTTCTTTGTGATATCGTCCAACATACGTCTGTACATGAAGTCTGTACTCTTTCAAGTTTTCTTATCGAGATATATTTCTGCCACATTTGAGAGAACTGTAGAATGGACTTTAAAAGCTTTCTCGGTTGGTGAACGAGGAATAAAAGTCCAAAGTTTCAATCTCTATAATTTATTAACGAAAGCTCATAAACTCTCGTTCCGAGTGAAAAAAAATCCGGTATTTCGAAAGAATTCAAAAACAATAAATTTCAAAAATACGAACCCGTATAAAAAATACATTTATTTAAAAAAAATGTATACAACAACAATGAAACTTTGCGATATATTTGCAAAAGTAAAAAAAAAAATTCAAGTTTTTTCTCGCATCTGTCATTCTTATGCGGTGGTTGCTTTCGTAAAATGACACAAGCCGTGTTGCAACAGTAGATCAAATCTCGTAAGAGTATCAGATAGCATCGCGATATTGAGATTAAATCGAATTTCGAGAAAACGAGGATAGAAGATTTCCCTTTCTTCGAGCATAACCAACCAAGGTAACAACAGTTCGTGAGAGATTGAAACGAGGTGAAGAGGAAGTGTCGATGCAGGAATAAAAAAAGTAAAATGAAAAAAAGAATAAAAAAGAGTTAAACAAGGACGTGGATACATTTGAGTTTGGGTGTACAGATGTTTAACGTGGCTAGCGCAGCTGACGATAGGAAAAAGGGGTGAAAGACCCCGAATGGCAAAGAATAAGGGTCCTTCGAATGAGAATGTGTGAGCGAGACGAAATTTCATCATTTTTTCGGTTTATATGTTACATGCGTATATATAAATGTTAAAAGACCAGAAGTCCTCGAAATTCAGTGTGTAAAAGTTGCCTGTGAATATACATATATAGTTATACGTACTAATAGGACAATAGATCCTTGAGAGAGTGACAAAGAAGGATATAACACGAATCGACGAAGTTTAGGGTCTAAGGGATCGGCTGAGCTTCGACGCCTCGGGTTCTTCGAGTTATCGACCGATGACGTAACCCTTCGCTATTTTTTTGTTTTTTTTTTTCCACCTTTTTGTGGATTTCCTCAAGTCTTTAGTAACACGAGAATAGAAAATAGTGACAGCAGGTAGAAACATTCAGAATCATTGAGACGGGGTTGTGGTGTACACCAGGAGAAATTCACGAAATCATTTAGAAGCAAATTTGGAGGGTGAAAAGAATAAATTCTGCAACGAAGAATTTTTTACAACCATCTCAGCTGCAAATTACTAGCATATTTTTCCCTCTAATGATTGAACTATTTTGCAAAAATGGCACTGCGTACAAATTGAAAACAAAACAAAAAAGGTTAATCAATTAATCAGCTAATTTCACTCATTTATTCGTCGAATTGGCAATTCAGCACTGAATGGAACTCGTTGCAATTAACGCTTGTAATAAAAGCATCAATTATTTCATTGGTTCTTCAATCTTCTTGGAAATAATGTATTGTAGATTTATTACATTGAAAAAGGCAAAGAAAGCCTGTGGATGATTATCGAGTAAAAACGTTCGAACAAGAGATCACTTAACGAAGTGGGAACAATTTTTTACGTGTTAAATTTGATGCGCACTATAAATGACTTTGAAGGCGGGGGGAAGGGTGCGCGGATGCATCGACAGAATCTTCGAGTTCTAAGGTTGATGGTCCCGATGATTAAACGGCTTTGTGGCAATGTGGTCAGTCCGCGCCCAACGTTCGAAGGATTGAGAGTATCTCTACTCTTTCTCTCTGTCTTGCTCGTCCCTCTCGTACAGAGGGTCGTAACTCCTGCATATATTTAGCCCTTTTTCTCTTCATTGATCCCTTCCATCTTCTCTTCTCCTTCATCATCGTCTCCAGCTTTTTCGTCCTCTTCTTCTTCGTTATTGAAGGAGGACAATACCATGAAACTAACACCGTCATGCCGGCGTCGAAGGATCAAGTCGCAAAAGAAAATGAAGAAGAAGAAGAAGAGAAAAGAAGGAGGAGGGGGAAGACCACGACGCGAGGAAAGATAAAGAAAAAGTAAGATCGAACGATAAAAGGGAAAGAGTGAGGATCGAAAAAGCCTTCCCCGCGGTTGAAGAGGATCAGAAACCCTGTGCCCCGTGGCAAGGGAAGAAAGACGTTATCGTGATCTAGCGTCAACCTCGATTCGAACCAAGTCCACTCTTCGCGATGTTTTAAAAAGTGCGAGAATCAAACCATTGAAAAAATTCATATACCATCGTCGACAACGTGTAAATTAAATTTTGCTAAAACGACCGTATTTTTATTATATTGCTTGAGCTCAAAATTGTTCCAAAATGTACTTGAACGCTTTTTATCTCTGAAAGAATGGTATGTCGTGTAATATTTGAGGGGAAACAGCCTGTAAACGTAAACGTTCGAAAAATGCAATGATTATTGACAAAATCGCTGAAAAAAAAAATTATTGGATCAATTGTGAGCTTCAGCTTTATTTCAAAAATATTTCCGGTACAGAAATCTCCAATAATGTTTATTTTTTCTAGTGTACGTAAGGAAAATATTCACTCAAAATCCAATAGAAAGTATATTACGTATCATCTATAAGAATACACGTGTAAATCATCGCTTACATGCACTTGTGAACACCAAGAAATTTGACATTTCCACATAAACCTTTTTTTTCCTTCGAATTTTTGTTTTTTTTTTAAAGAAACTGACGAAGCACTAGATTATCGAAATGTTGTAGAAATCCGTAATCTCTTGTGAAAACACAGCTGGTGGTTTGCGCAAAGGGTCACAGACCGGGGATGTCAGGTAAAAGATCCGACGTTTCGAGTCTAATATCGAGTCCGAGACGAAAAAGGACAATAACAAGAGGACGGACTAGTAGAAAAAAGGAAAGGTTGAAAAAAAAAAACACGTATAGCCGACGTATGAATTCGGTATACTGTAAAGAAGGGAAAAAAATATGAATGGGTTCTCGTATTTTACGGGAAGCAAAGGAACCAGGGGGAGATGTCATCTTGCGCAATTTTTGTTTTCGCCCCCTTTTCTTCGACAATCCTCCTTTCCAATTTTTTTTTCTCTCTACTTCTCCCTCGAATCTTCCCCACTGAGCCACGGAAATCCTTTCACTTCGATACCCACTGTCGCACGTGTTACTGGAGCCTCTATAGGGGCATCTCGAGAAAAAAAGGGTTCACGAAACATTATTAACGACAATTATTTCTCTGGATGACCAACAAATTTCGTCATTTAATATATTCGCCAATAAATTTTTTATGTGTGCCAATTATTCCTACAATTTTAACTTCAATTCCTTTCAAACCTTTAATTGTAATAGATGAAAAAAAGAAACTCGAATTAGTCGAAAAATGAAACACCTTTTACTGTCGCTTTAATCATCACCCGATTCATAAATCGCTATTCGCACCAATATTTTAGTTTTAATCTTCCTGAATTTATAAAATCATCGTATTTTATAGGATGCCCAATCTTTTTATTAAAAAAAAAAAAAAAAAAAAAAACTATGGATAGCCAAAAATGAAACAAATATAGAGATTCTTTTTCCCAGGACTCAGGTATCAGGCGAGAGAGGGTTTTACTTTTTTGTCCATGTTAAAAGGCAGTGGTTATATCGAAGGGATTCAGAAGAACGGTTATATACATAATATTCGAAACAACATTTTAAATCTACAGGATCTTGTCTCTCGCTTTTCCCGTCTCCTATTTGAATAAGATTCCACCCTGTTTATCATTTTCTATGATTCTGATGCCATTCTCCGTTACAACGCTCGTTAAAACCTTTCGCGACTAAAAAACAGCCCTATTCCTGATCTGTACACATGTGTATAATATATAATATGTATATGCGTTTTGAAATTCTTTTCCCACCAAGGGGTGAAAGCTGGGCTATTACGAGTACCGCTTTTTTAACGCAACCCCATCGAACTCTCTCGGCTTCGCGTCACTTTCGACGGCAAATTAGAATTTTTTACGGTACCACACACCGCTCTTTCATACTCGTTCTCTCTTTTGAACTAACGAAAATTTGGTTTTCACCTGGTTCAACCCCTTACTCATTTTATTTGTTTCCCCTTGCCTCTTACCCTCTCCCATCGTAGCGCATACTCTGTAAGTATGAAAAACAACCCTTTCCCGTTTCATCGCGGAGCTTTGATCGCCGGCGAGGATTATTTAAATTCTACAAAAGTAAATTTCATCGAATCCTTTCGCAAAAGCGAGAAGGAATGGGGAGGGGGTTGAGAGAAATGAAAAAACGTTGGCTCCATGGCAGATCGAGTGTTCGAAAATGCATGTCATTTATTAGCGTGAATGATAATTATTGGCATTAAAACGTGAGCCGGAATGGAATTGGTTATGTTTATGATTTCAAAAAATATTTCAAACCGTGAGATTTTTCGTCGCGATCAAATATTTCACGCTTAATTGGCTTCAACCGTTTTTTCTTTTTTCTTTCAAGGAATATCTCGAACGAGAATCCAAGGGAGGAAGGAAAAAAAAGCAACGATTAAAATCGGTTGTAAAAAAAAAAAAAAAGACAATATTCCTCGGGGAAAGGTTTTTCGGAATAAAAAATGATTTCTCACAAGACGCGAACGAATATACCGGTCTCCGTATTATAATGTGCATATATACCCCCTCATGCGTTTCGAACGATTTGGGAGAATGACAAATGGATTTCTTCCCCGGAGTGCAAAAGAGAGCCGCACGATATTTTCGGCCAGTCGATTACCCGATGCTTTCGCTCCCTTCTTATTCCTCTGCAGCAGCAGCAACCCGCGAGAATTTCTCCGTTCGATTTTTTATTTCACTCAATTTCTCATCGTCCACCCGAGAATCTCTGATCCTTCGTATTATAAAAAAAATAAAGAATAAAAAAAACACACATTTGATCGATCGAAAGTTGCAATCATGTGTGGAAAATTCGCCTGTCGCGAAACTTCATTGAGTCAAATTTTCATGGGACTGATGCGGGTTACCAGAGCGATACACAACGCGATTGTTACCCTTTTTTTTGTTGTGTATTCGAATAACCTCCCTCGAGACAAAATGTTTATTTCGTCGACAACAAAGTGTCAATTGATGAATTATCTTTCCACTCATCCACACATGTCCTGCTTACAAAAATCATTCTCCAAAACTCTCCAAATTTGTATTTTTATCATTTATCTCTCCAGATGCATGGAACGTTTGAAAGTTCACTGTAAATTATCGTCCTTTGAACTTTTATGTAATTATGAAAAACGTTAACGAGCATTAAGAACTTTTAACTTGATATAAATCTTCATCCCGATTTTCTCCGACAAATCTAAAGATCCAACAGATCTCCATTATTTCTCGATAATTAGAGAGCAGCTCGATGTATAATAAAAAAGGAAAATAAGGAAATAAACAAACGGTGGAGAAGCCAGAGGGAAGCATGAACGAAATCTTACGAAAAAATTCCACAAAATCAAATATTGATTCCTCGCATCGTCGAATAAGCGTGGCTAACTCGTCACGCGATCCGCTCTCCGACCGCATGCTCTGGCCCGAGGTTTCGCCGCCTTTATTAAGTGATTACTCTCATTAGCGTGCACGCGATGGAGCTTTGTAGTCGCCGGTTTGTAAACCACGTACACAACCGCTCTCCACCCCGATAAAAGGGGAAAGGAGGGGGTGTGAGAGAGGAGAGGAGAGGGAGAAAGAGATGATGTGGATACCTTGGTCTCGAAGACGGAGCTATAAGACCAATAGCTGCGGGGGGGAGCGGGAGGGTTGAGAAAAAAATATAATTACTCATTAAAAGATACTGGCGAAGGATCATAAACGTAAATTCCCAGACGGCGATAGGTTCTCCAGTCTCGAAACAATGATCGAGTGCGTACGGTAGCAAAACATCGATCGCCAAAGTCACAAGTGACACGGGAAGGGTCTACGAGTATAACCTCATTCGACGATCACACGTGACCAGTTCGACTAAGAGTTTCATCCCTTTTTTAGAGCCCTCATGAGCCGTGAGTCTTAAATGAAAGTTTCTCAAGCCCTGTCGACCGAGTAGTATATCCCAGTTGAGTTTCTAAGTCGTTATTGTTTTCGTTTATATATATAGATTTTTTTTCTCCTAATCTTCGGGAGATTTAAACAAAATGAAGGTATGAGGAATCCCACGAGAGAAGGGAATTTTTCTTGCCTCCGGAAAGTCGGTGATGATTGGATCGAGGCCGTCCACGCATGCACGCGGTTGCCTCAAACTCATTTTGTTCTTTGTGTCGATCTCGGTATGCTGTGCCACAGTCAAAGAACAAAGGATTCTGCATGGCAGAAAGCGTGTGGATCATATAAAAAGGACAGAAGCCCAACGAAAAAGCAACATTAGCGACAATGTGGAATGGTGAGCAACGGAACAAGGAGAGAAGAGAGAAATGGATGCGACGACCATCCCGGAACCATAAATCAATTAATTTAAGCTAGTTCGATATGCCGGCTAATTTAAATTCTTTCGGTGGCCTTTGAAATTATTGGGGCACATTTCAGGGATGGATGTTTTACTCCTGTTCAGAACGCGCATCAACCGAGTTAGCGACGATCCTCAGCGCCAGGAAGAACCTCCTCATGTCCGTTCCCGGCGCTCGAATCTATATCGCTCTTTCTTTGTTATGCTCCAAGGAATATCGCTGAGACGCCACCTCAAGTATTTCTGATCGAATTCCACGTGGCCCTTGCAGTTCGTCTCGGTCCGTGACGCTCGTAGTCTATCTCACTACTGTTACTCTCCTCTTTGTCTTTCTCTTCTTTCGATTCGATTCCGACTCTTCCAGACGCGATGGACCCCCGCGTAAGAATTCGTACTCTCGGGTTTCGACGAGGATCGGACCAAAGAACAAATGGACTCTCGTCTCAGCGTGTCACGAGAACGCGGACAGAAAATAAGTAGAGTTACGCGCGATCAGCCTCGAGCTTGAATTTGTGTAGTTCACCAAGACTTCCCTCGCGAACCATTCGATAAAAACACAACGGCTCGATTGTGTACGTACTTAAATAAACTGACTTGTTGCATTTCTCCATTATTGAAGAGACGTTATGGAGTTGCGTATAAAACAAGAAGTGATTGATTCAGTGTTTTTCTCATTATTATTGATTCTGCCGACGAGAATTGTTGCATATTCTATTCACGGTTCTACCACCTGACAAATCTTGAGTTTGTAGAAAAAAAAAAAAATTACAAGCCATTGATTATGTTTAATAGAATAATAAGTAAATTTATATTCTTGGAACGCTTGAGTTATAGATTACGAGCTCAAAGTTATACAATTTCCGTAACGTTCGTCCATTTCTTTTTTTCTATCAAAGCAGATCTCATAAATGCTAACAATATTTCATTAAAGTTGAAATTCATTTGAAAAAAGGTTGCTCGACAAAGACGGAAAGATTCCAGCGAAATCAATAAAATCAATCATAAAGATATTTATGACAACGTTTATTCAGGCATTAATTTATTCTAGAAAATATCTGTTTCAATGGATTATGATTGATGCATGGTAATTGATGCCATCGATGTTGTTTCGTTGGAGTGTAACGATAATCACGACATCTGTGTTCGATTTGGAAGAATCCGAAAACAGATGGTACATCGATACCACAGACACCTTTTCAAGATTTCAAACAAAAATTAATAATCCCTTCTTTACCGACGATCAATAATCAATCAACTTCAAATCATCGCCCGAACTTAATGGACGATGGCAAATCAGAAATCAGCTGAAAAAGCTCTTCTTCTCTTTGGGTACGAAATTTGGACACGACAGAATCGATTGCTGGCCATCAACGCTTTTTTGAAAGTCTTCAACATCATTCGCCCGATTGATCGTGAAAAATGTGTCTGTGTAAGTGTTACATGGATGGCCAGTAACGAAGAGTTAAACAAGGAGAAAAAAGCGCGATGTTCCTCAAGTCCACTCAAGCAAAAACTTTCCCATCAACTCATCTTGGCTTTCACTCTATTTCACTGGGTGCTGCCAAAGAGGTCCTTCCAATTTCGTTTGGTGGAATGAAATGTTTCTCGGCCGAGTTAATTAAAGAGAGGAGGCTGAATGAGCGAGCTGAGAACTCTTCTCCTGGCATAATTGACTCTAACACGTATTACAAATTTTGTGATATTAATTTCAACTGCGGGAACATACATTTTGCCGAGTATGTACGCTAACTAGAGAAGACAGGCTGAAAGAAAAGCGCCTCTATGTTGCGCGACGAATGAGAGAGTTGG
Source organism: Campoletis sonorensis (assembly GCA_013761285.1). Classification (NCBI taxonomy): domain Eukaryota; kingdom Metazoa; phylum Arthropoda; class Insecta; order Hymenoptera; family Ichneumonidae; genus Campoletis; species Campoletis sonorensis. Next base: position 503,447 of record JACEOJ010000124.1, read on the forward strand.
TCCTAAACAAACAAGGACATGACTTTTTGTCGTGTGGCGCTTCGACTCAACGCGGCTTGTAAGGGACGAGAGCAAAGAGTGACTAGTATACAGAAAGCGAATATACGAGTGGGAGTAGTGGCAAAGCAGGAGAGAATGTACCCACCGAGTATCAACAAGTTTGCAGAGCTGGGATGAAACAGACGACGGTGTTTGTATGAAACTGTGTGAGCTTGGCACAGGGGGAATCACGCGTTCGTGCGGTTTGTCTGTCACGGATAGTACATACTCCTGAACTTCTTGTTACGAGACAAGATCAATTACGGAAGCTTGTTTTCAAGTTAATAAAAATACGAACCAAGAGTATCAACATGGTTAGTTTTTTACTTCAAAATATCTAGTTGTCCAGACGTTTTTAATTTAACGGTTGATCAGGTTGAGGTGTGCACAATTCTTTGATTTCGGTGAATTTGGCAAGAATATCAACATTGCTTGATAGTAGTTCATTCAAAATTCGCTTAAATCTGTTTGAAGCTCCCTCAAAATCAACTGAGACTAGTTGGACCTAATTAGATTATGGTTCCAGGTTAGATTGTTTCATCACACAGATTAAATGATTTGTGGTCAGGTTAGAGTAATTTAATGGCTACGACGAGCGAAGTCTGCGCATTTAGTATCAGTGACCAGCGGGCCAATAACCACAGAACCGATTGGATGTCATTACGACGTGGTAGTAGAAGTAGCTCTCCGTTGCGGGGCTAAGTTCAACCGAGGAATCTGCTATTACGACCTTCGAGAAAAAGGAACAGAGACCTCGTGGGTCACGTAGGTCCATCGAGACCGCAATGCGCAACGTCTCCGGAGATCATCTTCGGCCTCCCATAAAGATACGAAACAATAATATTAAGTGTCTTTACTGCGGAGTATGTTGATGAGAAAGTAGGCCAAAGTTTTGATGATGAAATATAAGTGCATAAGATTCTAGTGGAGATGAATGTCCAGAAAAGTGTGAAAACACGAGGAACCATCAGCCCCGGAAAGCAACAGATAAATTTATAAGCCTGGTAAAGTTCCGCTTGTTGCTTGCGAGGGCGGAATTGGGACGAGCTGTGGTTGAGAGGAAAATACGATCGAGCGAGCAATTCGGAAGCATTTCGATGTGGAATCTCTAATAGTGAACAAACACGAATGCAATTTAGTCAATACTCTCATTAATCATCTATGCAACGGTTTGGGCGGTACTTCAATGACATTGAACACGTCTAGAGTGTAGTGCTCTAATAGTTGAACATATACAGATGTATATAGATGTCTCATATCCGATCTTGGAGTAAATGTGTCGAACGAAGGGCAGAGATCAATATCTTTTGACCCCCTACCACAAAAGTGTAACACTGTTCTCTCCCTTTCTCATTCGCTTTCACTCCGTCGCACCCCTGCCCACGCAGTGCCGACCTCCAGACTCTCCCTTATCTCCGCTCTCCTATATTCCCTTGGCTGCTATCGTAGTGCGTATCCCGAAGCTCCCTAATACAGGGCTCAGCGGCGGAGCCGAGTAACCGGAGTTTCCAGATCCATGGGCTTCAACTGTGGTACTTCAGGGATCTCCCGTGATATTCCGAGGAAAAAAAACGCATATAGACCATATTTATATGAAGCCTTCTTACAGCCCGAAGCTCCTAATAGCTTCTTCAAATTCGTATCATTCACGTACTTTAATGGGCAAAAAAAAATGAGGAAACCTGGTGCTTTCGAACTAGTGATTCCTTTCGAACCATATGAAGAAGATTTGCTCGAAAAAATACTAGTCAAATGTGTGGAAGTTGTTGAAAGCCATGGAATCCATTTGTCCACCGCTTCAAGACCAGTGGCATCATCTTTTACACGACGATACGCCGGATGAAATCTACCCATTTCACACGCAGACTACAAGACCACTTGAAAGCATTTAACGCCTCGTGGCTCATAGAGTCTTTTAATACCGAGTGAAATCCATTTAATGGTAGCATTAAGTCTTGCTCGCTCGGACGTAAATTCGCAAATATGTTATCAAGCTTGGACCCAAAATCGTTACACATGCTTATGAGTTTCGTGGCGAAAACGTTGACAGCGTTTGCCCAGCAGTTTTCCGACCTCGAATGTATCGAATTGAGGATCTTTACTGATTTTCGAGAATGTTGAAAGCGTATGTGTGTACGAGAGGAATGGAGAGATCGAGAAAGAAAGAGAAAGAGAGATCCGGACAGCGTGGGAGCATTGGCGCGCGCCCGCGCACACACACCATTTCGTCTCCCACGTCCCTCGAGCAAGCGCTGCGTCGTCGTCGTCGCGTTCGACTCCCGGGCCTTCGGGTTTTGCTCCAGCCAACGCGTACGACCACGCAGTTGTGCTCGCGTGCTGCTGCCTGGACCAGCAGCGTCCGCGATAACAAGACGGGGCCAAACTTGAGCAGTTATATAGCATCAACATTTCATACGATGGTCGAGTTCTCTAAATATTTTGAGAACAAGACCAAGTGGATATAAAATGATAAAATAAAAATATTAGACTCCGAATGTGGTTATAAAAAAAAAACAAACAAAAGATCAAGAATGAAGTTAAAGAGACAAACAACATCAGTTAGTCTTCGTTAATCAATTTTGCATCTTCGTATACTAATGTTATTGCTTCGTTCAATATTACATGTCACACGGCCTCAGTGCAACGAGTTTGGTCACACTCGCTCATTCACTATTCTTGATCACACCAGTAGCGTCTAACTCACCCACGCTCCAACAACCCCACCACATTCCACCGACCCTCAGCCACCCCAGAGCGTCATCCCACTCGAGCTACGGCCACTGCCACTAAAGTAGTTGAAACTCACGGCTCCGCGGTATCAACTGCTGCCACACTTGGTGGCTGTGCTTACGCTAAAACGATTGAAAAAGGTTTTCAGACCATAGATGGGGGGGGGGGGGGGGGGTTTAAGAAAAAAGGATTATATTTTATTATGCTGAGTTGAAAAAAAAAAACTCGAGCAAAAGAGACACCCAAAAGATTCACTGGACTGGCAAAAGCTCCGGAGACTACATCAACGCCACGAGAACCACGCGAAGAGTCTACTTTGGCTCGTTCTGCCTCAATGCGCACTCCGCTGGTCATCGCTATGTCGAAGGCTTCTTTAGTGCGCTGATGCTCCGTTCATGTGGTACTACGACGTGCTCTAGATTGAATGTAACAGTAGTGATTGCTACTGAACGTGACTTCAAGCTTTAAAAGCCACTGAGAGCCGAGAGCAGCGTTGGTGAAGGAGTTAAACCCAACGAGAGATACAAGAATGACGAAGATCCTGCAATCCTTGGCGAACAATGTACGTAGAAGTCTAAACAATCATGTCAATCAGCGAAATGCAGCCACTTCGTAGCACTGGACTATCTTTCGGTTATTTGGTGTCTCTCGAAAAACTGAAAACCACGATTTTCCATCCTGAGAACACAAGGGGCTACTGGGCTCCGTGGATTCAGCTTAGATTTAATGATCCAAACTTTATTCCCGCAGCATTTCCGGAGTACCATCGAAAATTTCATGCCTTTATGTGGTCCCGTGTACGCGGGACGCCAGTATTTTGATATGTGCTCTCGGTAAAAGTCGGGAATAGAAAATATAAAATAACGGCAAGTTAAAAGACGTAAATACTTTGAATGTTGAAGAAATCTTCGAAAGGCTTTGCAGATAATACGGCAACGCTGAGAATGAGGATGGCGAGAAACACAACAACCAGCAGGATATTCCATCCTGATCACAAATGAACATCTCAGCACAGCGTTTGGGATATTCCAAGTAAGTTAAACACATTTGAACTTAAATCATTGCTTTGTTTAAATAATTGAAGAGCCAATAACTCGTCAGGGAATAATCGTTCAAATAGTTGATCAAATAGGTCACAAAACAACGCTCATTTGAATGCAGCTAGTGACTAGGCTTGACGCGAACTCCTCAATTATCCTTATTGGCACTCCGACACCACGAGACACTATAGAACATTCCTTAGTCAATCGAGACACGGATCATGCCTACCAAGTGATTCGTGAGGGGATCCGCAAGGGAGGGGGAGGGAGTCTGAAGTGTCAGGATGATGATGGAACGTCTAAATTACCAGCATCAAATCCTTCAGCTGCCGCATTCAGCATGTGTCCAACAATCCTCCGTTGCATCTCGTCTTTCATACGCAAGCTTCCAAGTTATCAGGTTACATCGCCTCTCTTCCGCAAACTAAGTCCTGACGAAGTTCTGACTTCCTTCGCACAATAGTCCTTGAGGTATCAACGAAACATGAGCGAAAATCTAGAATAGGCTATCAGCAACCGCCGGAATAAAGTTACCGGATGATAAAAGCAGATGATCTCATCTCCTTAAAACAATGCCATCGTGCAGACGACATTAGATGGTATTTAATGTCCGGATAATGGAACCAAGTTTCAAAGGTTGTTATAGTACTTGGTTTCCCTGAAGAATATCCAATATCACGAACAAAGATAAATAGTAACAAGACTTTTGTCCAAATGAAATTCAAATTTGATGGAATTCGGTTAAGATCTCGAGCACTTGGAAAATACATGGTACAAAATTCATCCCATTGTCCGGACAATACCCGGAGACTATGAAACTCTCGAGAACTGGCGAGCACTTGAATACTTTTTTTTACGTGTTTGCTCTTTGGTAAAGCAGTGTCTATAGATCCAAAACTAGCCATTCCGAGTTTTTCTACTTCTCAACAGAACAGGTTCGAACTAATCGAAAGAGCTCGTATCCTCGGTCCCCTCATCTCTTAGGATGTCTCTTAGGATGAGTGATGGCGATGCAATCTATGTAATTGAATGGGCCGAAAGCGGTTCCTACAGTTCAGTGGCTCACTAATCAAAAAGCAGTTGACGATTATCTCTTCCTTTTTTTTTTAGTAGATTCTATGCGCAGAAAATCGCTCTCTTGAAATCTTCGGCAAAATAGGAATTCAAGTCAGCAAGATTCAACTTGTATCTTCTCTGTTGGTTTGCACTAAATTCAATACCGAATATCTGTATTCCCTGATGTACTCGTGCGGAAAATATTGGTTCACCCGTTCGTTATTCACTCCCTTTATACGGTGCTTTTTTATGTGCAGAAGCAAAATATATGTTGTACTTACCTTTCGGCTTGTAAAAGAAAAATCGTCACATTCCCTTTTGAGATTGAAATTCAGTATAAGCCCGATTTGAAAAAGCTCTTGCGCTCATTTCAATGAATATTGATTATCGTATTGACAAAGCTATGCTCCAACGTACATAAAGTTCATAGCATGACTAGATATCGTGCTCATTGATGTTGCAATAGAGATGAATAGGATCGACTCACTTTTCGGGCAATGAAGGGCTCGGTGGGAGCAGGGAGAGTAAAAAAGGATGGACTAGAATTAGCGCGATAGCGGTACTGATTGTGGTGGACTCCACTAGTCTCGGTGGCTGTGGACAAAAAGGAAGTAGATAGAGGGACGGAGAATAGAGACGGGGAAACAAAAAAAAATGTGTCCTCCAACGTGGAGACCGGTACTTGGTGGCGTTGGTGAAACACGGTGAGAGATGCCATGGTACAGCGAGCGGGGAAACTGCAACAAGGGATGGGGAGGTGGAAGAGGAAGTGTAGAAAGAGAAAGAGAGGCGGATTACCGGAGAGGTCGCTAATGGTAGCGGAATCGGGACTAGAACAATGGATATAAGAGAAAAAGGAAACGGGTAGAAAAGGACGGCGTGGTATGAAGTTGGGATGGGCGACAGTTTCCTCTGCGGTAAAAAAAAAAAGAAGAAAAAAAGTAGTAGAGTGAGAGAAAAAGGATGGTGGATGTAGCTGCTCCGATTTTTTTGTTTCCGCACCCGCGTTGAAAGCAAAGTTCGCGTGTGGAGCTGCCGGAAGGGAAGACGATTCGACATCAAACATTCAAATTAGAAAATATCCAAACACTAGCCCAACTCACTGGGCTTCAACATTAGTCTGGGTTAGTCAACATTTCCCAACGTGAAGGAAATTAAATAGTACTCCAGGGATGTGAGGCATTCCTGGGGGGATCACCGTTAGCCATATTCGTGATGGATCCATCAATCGATCGAGAATGAAACGATGAAGTAAACCGAACATTCTGCGATAACTTTGTGCATTAGTAAATCATGGCACGTCAATAGGCAACGAAGTTGGTCCACGTTGAAATTAACGAACGCGAGCATGGCAGTTCGAAATACGGCTTAGCTGGCATTAACGATTTTTTGTTCGTCCACCTGAACTTTTTCTTTGTGCACAGAGACGATTCTCTGGATCGGTGGTTGGGACAGGAATGACCTATATCCGTTAGAACTACGGCTGAAAGGGGCAGTATACATTTTTCTTATTTTTCTGGGGTTGAGTTGACTGTTTTTGTTCGAATGTTCCGATACTTCTCGCTCATTTGTCGACAAGACGTCGAGCCACGATATTGTTTTCTCCTATCTGAAGAGATACGCCGGTTATACGCGGATCTAGTAGCATCGCTTTACCCTTCGAATCCACCTAACCCTCTCCCCCCCCACCCTTTCTCCCGCACTTCTCTCTGGCACGGCTGGCCGGATTCGGAGTGCGCCTCAATTGTAAACCAGAACTTGCTCGGTTTCCCGTCTGGTAAACCCGGACGCGGTGGCGGAATAGCGGCACAGTCCCACGTCTCTTCCACCCTCTCTCTATCTCTGTTTTCTCTACCCCTTCCATCGTCCCCCTTGTTTATCTCGCTCTCCTTCTTCCTCTCTTTCTCTCGCTCTCTCTCTCTCTCTCTCTCTCTCTCTCTCTCTCTCTCTCTCTCTCTCTCTCTCTCTCTCTAGTTCTCGTGCCAATTCGATTTACAATCTGTGCGTTCGCTGGTACAGAGTATATGGCCTCAGTGCATCACCCTTTCCGATCACCCGTTTCTCCCGTTCATCCAGCAATAGCATGGTACTCAATCCCACGGTACTTCGAGAGCAACGGGTTCATTCCCCTCCATTACCCAGTCTCTGGACCAATTTTTATTCGATCACCTGTGAAACTAACCTAGGCCACCCAATTTCTCTTTCCATATCCTCGCTCGTTGTCTCTTTTAGTTTCCTCCACATATTTTTCTTTTTCATTCTCTCTCTCTCTCTTCATCCAGTCCCTCCTTTTCCTCTATTGGATCTGTACTCCTTCATCCCTGTTCGTACCATCCATTTTTATTACCCAACGTACCTGTGCTTCGCTATGCACCAAGGGAGCCGCTTGTGTACATTGAAAATATATCGCTTACTTATATACCCGGGAGCAGGTATTACATATGTATTATGAATACATATTTATACAAACGCATATACATATATATACTCATGCATGTATAAAATATTGCCATGTGAAGGAGAGTGCAATTTATGTGCTCGAGATGGGTATGAAGTTGTAGCATAGCAAGAACCAGCAGACAACGGTGTAGACCACCAGATCTATCTCGAGTTGACATATCGTTATCTGTTGTATTTTTTCTCCATTACCATACGACTGGGGAAATGCTAAAATTTCAATTGAGTTCCACCATCATTTTATATTAGCTGCGTATTCCTTATTGATTCTTCGTCGATCATAGTCGCTTTAAATCGACGTCAGAACCATTCCACTTCATTAATTTCCATACATCAATTTCAATGGTTGCGGAATAACGGAATGTGCACATTCGATAAATCGTGAAATAGTCTGAATTTAAAAATGAATTTGACACCTGGTGACAAGTTTTTCTTTTAAGATTTCAGTGATTCAGTGCATGGAAACGAGTTAATGTAGTAATAAGGTTCTGACGATTAGTTCATCGTAACGTACGTTAACATCGCTGACTTCAGCATTAAAAACCTGTCGAAATCCTTTGCACAAACACTCAACGGTTTTGTCTGTTTTAGACTGTTTTTCTTTTCTTCTCTCAACCATTTAAATACGTCTGTCATGTAAATCACTTAATTCAAAGCAAATTCACACTTGGGTATTGTCGGAGCAAACGTACAGCTCCTTTTACATCGCTGCAATCTAACAGCGAGAATCCAACCGTCTGAACACCATTCCACGTCCATCATAGCATAAGATGAGATCTTTGATGCAAATCTTGCTCCTACCTTAACTAAACGGATTTTCGTAGCTCACCCAAATTCTACATTTACATTGTCTACATCCGTCAGTGCCACAAAGACTATATATGATTCAATGCCAATCCCATTTTCACAACTCCGTTAGCTCACTTGCCTAAATTCCTTTGAGCCCAATACCATTTGCTCAAGAGTCAGAATAAGGTAAATAAGAATATGGTATACGGAGGCGGCGGCTAAATCAAACGAGATTATTTTATTCTGAGGAATTCAAAGTTTCTGGTTACTCTCCAGCAACGGGAGAACCAACGGTAGTAGGTGCGCGACCCCTGGCACTCGTGTGGACCAACATTTACCAACACCATATTACGCTCCAGTAGAAGTACGATGTTGTGTAGCACTTCCCGGAAAATCCGCAACAAAATGTACGAGCGTCGATCCACGCTCGACCCGTTGCACGCAGAAACGAGAACTTGACAAACTCACCACCACTACAGAACAATTCTACGTTCAAACTCCCCCACTACCCCACCATTTGCACAGAACTCTGCCTTAATGTGTAGAATACCATGTTACATACAGGGCGTGCATGCCATTGTAGACCATCCATGTTCAGTACCCATAGGCGTCCTATTAGACAACCACGAGAGCAAAACTATTCCTCCCTGTAACATGCTAATAGCGAGTAAAAAGAGCTTCTGATCATTTTCCAATAGCTAATTATGGCTGACAGTCACTCTTATCACACGATAACTGCTTGAGGAAAAAAAAAAGCAATATTCTAGAATACGTTTACCGCACCAGCGGAGATGACAGTTACAAAAACGATGAGGGGAAAAACAGACGAAAGTACAACAACAAGAAGGAAAAAACGCAAACCTAAACTGATACAAGTCGCCAGCTCGTAACCCAGATATCCAGCCATATGGCTACACAGTTCATACTGTATCGTTCCGGCGCGTTAACCCAATTTCGGATTAATTAAACGTGAATTTGTTGAACGAAGTTCAGTTCCCCGGTTGATCGTACCGCGGCGTTAACCGTGGGTGACCCTTTTTCACTAGCAGAATTTTGAGGACGGAGGCAAGAGGTGGGGCTGAGTGCTCTGTTGGCCAGTAATTCTCGATAGAGCTGGAGGAATAAAATCCACGACCACAAAAGTGACCTCGAACGAACCGGGCAGTCTCAACCGCCAATGTTACACATACACTCTCATCTACATATAGATATGCATGTATATATATATTTAAAATATTTATATATTTATCATCCTGAAGTGCTACTGTTTCTCGAATTATACCGGAATGGTGAAGTTATGACCAACAATGCCACATGGCTAAATAATTTTCAAGCCCAATGGTGGCTACACCATCGTCGAGAGTCTGTTCCCATATGAACTCATGAAGATATATAGGAATGAGCGGGTACAAAAATGGTGTGAGAGAGCGAAATTTTACCCGCAGGTACCGTTCCATTTGTATTATTAATTGCACTTTGTGAAACTACGAATGTGGCTTAACCAAGTTGTGTCCTAACAAACAACGCACTGTGCTCCCAACTGCCCTGCAGTTGGAATAAGTACAAGAGAAACCGGGAGAGAAGAACTGCCAACGGGAAAGATGAAAATTTTCCTTTTCTTTCGTTTAAATGCGCATCTCACTTTTGGAATTTCAACGTCCGGAACGATCCGCATGTACCATATAACCAACTGTATGGGCAACGGGCCGCAGTCTTGCTGGTAATTTCCTGGTGGGCGGAATTCCATTTGGTGAGGTTCACTGGTTTCCTTTCCATTCTATCCTCCTCCAGTCGCCTGCTCCTTCATTCTCCATTTCTCTCTTTCACTTCCGGCGAACGGATTGGTCAGAGGGCGCTGCATTTTCGAGCCAAAAGACAGACTTTTATCTCTTACCGTTACATCGCCAGTTTCATTCTTTCGTTTTTACTTTTTTTCTTCTTTTTTTGTTCCTCTTTCCTTTCGCATCATACCTCTCAACTCTCCGCAAGCTCCACTCTACCGGTAGCAAAACTCGCTTCGCTTCGGTGCTTCAAGCTCCTGAAAGAAAATGAGTTTCACGGTGCAGCTTGCTCTTGTTCAACGTTGCGAGTGTCGATTATGCGAATGCGAGTGGGTGTGGTGCGGATTGAGGTGCACGAAAGAACAGCAGAAAAGAAAGTAAAGGAGGAAACTCCGGGGAAAGACGAAGAGGATACTTGCCGAGCAGGTAGTAGTCCGAAGGCCATCTGAGTCTCGTTCCCCAGAATGAGTTGCACACACCAGGCATGTAACTTTTTTTTTTTTTATTTTTTTTTTTTATTTATCCCCTAACCGTCTGCTCGTCACTTGCCGTATCATCCACCCCTTCGGCATTACCTGACTCCTTCCCTCTTTTGCCTTTAGTGCATTCGCTCCTCTCGACGTTTTACTCTTTCGCTACATCTTGCCCCGGGCCTCATCCCCCTTTACTTCGACTATTCTCGCTCTTTCTCTTATTCTCATCGTATTTCAAGCATCATAGCCACCCGCGCGTATAACAGATCCCACAACTCTCCCGACACTGATGCAACAGAAAAAAAAAAGTTATGAAAAAGTTGTACAAACGCCTCCGGTTGCTCGTTGTTTCAAAATCGAAGGCCGCTCAGCAGCGAGTGGGTTTTCCGTGTCTGCGATTCTGCGACACATGAGGAAATGACGACCGAGTCATGATGAGAAAGTTACAGAGACACGTACCGATTTAAAGGACAAAGAAAATAAAACACACACTCTCACTGAATTGCACAAGAATTGCGTTTCACGTCTCGGATGTCTGTCGAACAGAGACTCCGAAGGAGCGATGTGAACTCGAAGAATGCGGGTAGCAAATAAGTGAAAAAAAAGAAAACAGTAACAAAATCGACGAGAAGATACAGGAAAAAGCTCGGGAGTTTGATCGAAGTCTGATAGAAAATCGAACAAAGACGAGAGGAAAGTTTGTGAAAGAGAATGAGAGCAGATTGGAGAAAACAGGCGAGTGAAAAAATATCGACGCGAAGAAAGTTATTGCAGAGCTGATGAAGAATAACACGGGAGAAGGGCTGTTAGAGGGACGTGAAAAAAAAAACGAAAAAAAAAAAAAAAAATACGCGAGAAAACAAACCAAGAACATAGGAACGCGCGAGAGATGTTTAGAGAACGGAAACAAAGTAGGACGGATCCACGTAAATAATAACAACGTGAGAGGTAAACGAGGCAAGGGTGGGATTGAAAGCAGACAGTTGAGGGATGAAGGCGAGTGGATGGAGTAAAGAAATTCCGGCGTATCGAACATTCTATGACGAGGTCATGGGCCACTCTAAACGTGACAAAGGAAAATTTCTTTTTTTTCTTTTCTTTTTTCCTTTCCACCTTCTTCTTCATGCGATCCAGCAGAGATGACATACTCTCGTTTTCTTCTGTTTGTAAATCCCTTCATCGTCTACGGTGATATTCTAGAGCATGACTCTGCGTTTCTGGCCCAAGAGTTATGCGTCAACCCATACATTTCGTTCCATATTTTAGTTATTGGCAGACCTTGCGAAAAGCCTTCGGATAAAAACAAATAAAAGTATGACAATGACTGTCCGTCCTTTCCAACGTCTTTGCCCTTCGAGATATTGTTTACAAGCCCCGGATGCTTCCTCGTAAGTGACCTTCGCATGAGATAAGACGTTCGCCAGAAGCGTTACAGTGTACGATAGGGGCACCTCCGGCAAATTATTTCTGACGTTCCATTATCATTAAGCCTCCGAGCTTGCAAAACCTCGAATCTTTGAGGACAAGAGGGCGAGAGAGAAATAAAATGCGAGGGTGTCTGCTACTGGGGATCCCCCGAGACAGGAATGTGCGAGGAAAGAGATGGAGGTCTCGGGGAAAAAGGGTTCAGTTGCTTTGAGGTCGCGAGGGAAAAAGGTGCTACGAAGAAAAAAAAGGAGAGACAGCCTTTTACAGGATGTGCTAGAAAAATATGCACCCTTACAGTGTCTTGGAACGTGACACGGGATATTCTGTTTAAATTAGTAAACAATGTATAAGTGCAAATAAATGGAGCTATAAAAGCAAAAAAAATTATAAAAGGGGCTCTTAGTAATGAACAGGAAAATATTAGCATATTTTTCTTTAGATTTCATGTCAATAATTACTGCAAGAACGTGAAGATTTTGTTAAACGAATATCCTATGTATTTTCTTTGGAAATACCAGAAGGAACAGCTTTCAGAATTTTATAATGAAAAAAATTCTGTTTACATAACTTTCCATTGTTAAAGTTTTATTGTCGAGGAGAAAAAAAAATCATAATATCAAGACGAGGTTACTTTCCATCCAATTTAAACGTCTTTGAAACAGAATGAGAATAAAATGTCATCGAATTTCGACGAATAAATGGAACCTTTTAAATGAAACGAAGTCCCAATAAATAAAATGAAATGAAAATTTAAAAAATGATGAATCACCAATTCCGATATTTTCATTCGGTCAAGAAAATGTTTAAAAGTCTTTGAGTAGATCGTACGGGCTTTGAATCATTTTTTATATTTGTCACTCTGGTTTAATTTTCATGCCAACGTATGTTATAAAAGTACAAGTAAAGAAAGAAAAAAAAGAAAAAATCCGAGCTGAATCGCTGGTCTCCGTCCAATTCTCGTATCCATCATCGTTTTGCCAACGTCTCGTATCTCTATTTCTACGTCGCGTAATGGTCGCGAATTAAACAGTGGGAAATGTCCCTTCTGGTTTGGTGGCATTATCTCTGGCTCGGTTCTCGTGTACTCGTCGTATTATAGAGAGGAAGAGAAGAAATACCACAAGAATGACAAAAAGTTGAAGAAAAGAGAGAGAAATAGTGAAAGACAAGGCGAGAACGTGAAGTAGAGAAGCACAGACTGAGAGAAAAAGGAGAAATTTGTGTATAGAACGACGACAGGTGAAGGGAGTGAAAAGAGGAAACGACGAGAGTATCGTACGTTGAGGTATGATGGGGTGTGGGGAAAGAAACACCGGAATGGAAACGACCGAGTGTGTGGGCGGGAAAAGAGGCTATTTTTTTAGTTCCTATAGACGGGATGAAAGACTAAAAGGGTAGACAGAGATAGAGAAAAAGTGTGTGAGAGAGAGAGAGAGAGCGCGAGAGAACGAGTGAAAGAGACGGGGAGGAGAAAGAGAAAAGAAAAGAAAAGCGGAACGTACCTATACGAGCTTGAATAACGCCAGTAGCAAAATGTGGCGAAAAAAGAATGAGGGAATCAGGCGAGGTTTGGGTTAGGTCATAGAAGCCGCGGGGAGTAGGCAGGAAAAGTAGGAACTGCTTCTAGCTGTCTGTAAAAATCACTGGCATTCGGAGCAAAGAACCTTTTTCGTCATTACGCTTCATCTACTTTTTTTGTCTTTTACTATTTTGTCTGTTAATAGCCCAACTATTGAGCTTAATAAGAAAAGAAAAAAATATATTTATCTATGTATATATCTATGTAGGATTAAATAATTACGAGTTCTGATTAAAAAATCAATTTCCGTTTATTAATTAACGATTCCAGATTGGAAGACAATTATATTCAGTATTTTTCTTTTTTTATATTCTTTTCTACACGACACGTCCCACTTCAATCACGAATAATTTTTCTCTTTTTTCTGTTGTCATCAACAACATTCTTTTCTTCCTTTCTTTTCTCTTTTTATCTGAATCTTCCGGCCAACTTCTCTCCAATCTTATTTTTCCACGTTTATATATATATGTATGCCATTGTGTTGGAAAAATTTGATTTATGCTACAGAAATGATGCTTTGGCAAAGATCAGAACAGGAAGTTCGATCTGCCGGAAGGGTAAAAATTGATAATGAGCTTTTCATTCGTCTCGTAATAATAAGTAGATATCAATGAATAATTCTATCGATATAAATCATTCATTCGGGTTTTTTTAGTCCGTAAAGATCTTTTCAATTATCTGACGTTGAAATATAATAAAATATATAACACAAAGATTGCAGCAGCCTTTGGAATCTTTGCCACGAGAAAGAAACTCGTGAAGAAACGAATCCCCACTACATCGTACAATTCCTAACCTCTCATAATGGCGAAATCACACAATGGTCTCGCTCTCTATTTCTCTTCCTCTCTATCTCTCTTTTGCTTTTTAACTGTGCGCTATAATAATGCGACGCCAACTGACAGACGGGACGTTCCATCCGTTTTCTCCAGTCGGATCCCGCCACTTCTCTTGCCACTTTAATTCACTATCCGACCACAGTGGACCATCGAATTTCCGGATAAGAGGAATGTCTGCCGAGAACGATGAGAGGAAAATGAAGAAAAAAATCCAGAGGGAAAGAGAATGCGAGAATGTGAGAAAGAAGATGGAACGAGAATAACCCAATTCGATCAATTCATCTGTCGAGACTACCAGCGCACGATAGGATTCGAGTGCAATAGAATTTCAACTCATCGATTACATAGACACCTACTAAATAATATAACGAAGAGTCTAGTTCCCATTTGCTTGACAAATGGCAAACAAGCATTGTTTTGTCTTTTTCATTATTCTCCTCGTTCTCATCCTTATTGAAAAACTTTTATCATTCTCATTCAATTTCTTTTTCTTTTTTCTTTTTTCTTTTTCATTCCTCAATATCAATATATTTCAAATGAGCAAGAAAATTCCATTGTCAAAAAAACCGTACAAAGAGCCCACGAAAAATGTGCGAGGAGGCTGTGCATGCAAAAAATTTCAATTGAAATTCGCGACACTGATAGGACACATTCAAAATATGAAAATGTAAGGAAAATAATATGAAAAATCTCATTTATTCTGAGAAATGTTGTTGATGCAGTAAATTTGAATGTACAGTAAAATATTTCGATCAAAGACAATTTTGATATGAATTTTGTTATTTAATAATAATTTTTTTTAATCGAGAGAGAGAATATTTGGAGATTTAAATAAATGAATTTCATAAAGCGTTCAAAAATCTTCACCGAGTATAAAAATTAAAATTCCGCACAACTGTGTAACTTTGTGTTCTTGAAAAAAAATCAGGTACCAGAGCTGAACGGTTGGGAGTTGAAAAACACTTTAAAATAAGCAATGAATACGATTTAAACAGCGGGTCACGGTGACTTCTACTTTGTGCTTGAGGGTAACATGCACCGTATAATTATTTCCGTGTAAATGCATAAAGCCCAAAGTTTTTAGGGAGAAAATAAAGAAAGAAACAAAAAAATAAAAGAGAGAGCAAAAAAAAAGGAAGAGAACCTGGTTCGCCGAGAAGGATTTTTTCGCCTCGTTTGTCGACCGTTTGGTGAACGAGCCCTCGACTGCTTTACCCTTCCACCCTCAATGCACATTCGCCAACGCTACAAAATTGCAAACTCGGTTACGACGCCCATGCGATACCTGGGACGACGAACTGGCTCTGAGGATTTCGGGTCAAGGGTCGTCTGAATCTCGCGCCCAGTTATTTATTTGCCAAGACTTGGAGATGTTCCCAAAGAGCTCGTTGTAATTCCACAATCTAGTCTGACTATCAACTATGTACAACGCTTGTTCTTGCATGGCATCTATTTTTTATCCGCAAAAAGTCCTAACACTGCGTTTTTTCTCTGTCCCATTAGTGTCGCTTCGAGGGTGGCCATTTTTTCGTTGAATTTCATTTAAAATTATAGTCCAAGAGCGTGATATTTAAAACAGGACGAAATAAAGCGTTTTTAAATTCTCTGGCTATTACACTCAATACGGACGATCCCCAACCTCAACGTTAGCACACCTCTGTTATTTTCAACTGGACGATATGTCCTGTCGAGTTTCGAGTTTTATGACGACGGGTGCCAAATTACAAGGGAGCATTAACGTTAATGTCAATTAGTGCAGTTTGCTGGCTAGTTGCTCTTAATCCAATTGCAAACGTCAAAACATACGTCTGTAATGGTGCAAACATATGTATATGTTTTTGGGGCTATTCGTTTGATGCATCCTGGCGTCGCTTTGAGTACAACCATTTCGTTTTTGCGACGTTCCATCGTGCCCCGAGCTCACACACGCGATGATTATAAACATATATCTCTGTGTGACACTCTTGTTTTTTTTCTTCTTTCTACGATATTATTCAAATGGAATATTTTTTCTAGCTTTGGCCATGTTGTATGTGAGACATGAAAACGCATTCCAACAATGTGGCCCGCGCTCTCTGTACGTTCACTAAACAGATGGCGACTCTCACTCAGCTAGTGCATGGAGTACGTGCCTTCGGCACTACACAAAAGTCCCTGATATCCATCATCAAGACCGGGGCTCAAGCACGTCATATAAACTATGTACGTGCATGTTGATGCATCAGGACCCACTATTTTGCTATAGTCTTACTCCTGCATTTTGTATAAATCCTGTAAGCGACGAATTATGGGAAGGAGATCCATGTGTACGTACTCAACTCGTATTTGGTTTAAGCCTCCGTTGATACACCGGGTCATTTTGACCCGGAATGATTTTTAATCATAGTCTTTTTTCTGTCGAATTAATGTCATTCATTTCGTTTTGATAATGTGCCCGAGTATCGCTTGTTCAAATGAATACCTTTCTCATTTGTTTCGACAAAACAGCTGTTTAGTCTTTTTTTTTTTTTTTCGTTGAATAGTCATTTTGAAACGATGCAGTTTGATATTTTGAGGATTTTTATGATACACTTTGAACGAGGAGTGTGTAAAATGTACTGGTGATTTATTTCAATAAAATCGGACGGAGGGGTTGCTGATGACAGATAAATGGAGTATGGTCCGGGTCGAGATGACCCCTAGGTCAATGCAGTAGCCACATTTTAGTGTGTCAACGAAGAGTTTAGTCAAGAGCCCAAGTTCACGTTTTGAATATTTTCAGGGTTTTCGCCCAAGCAGACTACGAATATATGTATATTTATATGAGTCTGCTTATTCCTTGTGTTGGTAAGATTGTGGTATGTTAGTGCTGAGGTCACGTTTGTAGCGAGTCATGTAGAAAGACGCTGGAGAGGTTATCTATGTTTTTTCCTTTTTTTTTTTCTCGGGGTTCGGTGCGAGGATCTAAGTTTCTTTAAAGTATGATGCGCGAGGGTCGAAGTCATGTAAAAGTCGAATAGTCGTACAGGAAAGATGTGTATGGAAAGGACGACGGTAGAAAAAACGTGGTTTTCAGGGATGAGGGTTCCTGGTTGAGGAGACGTTGAGAAAATATATGGTCCGAACGCAAGACCTGTCTCTTCTTATCAAATATGGATACTGACGGCTCAGGTAATATGTGTGTCGCCATGACAGCCTTTTCATCTCTCGAGAATGGCTCAACGTGTCCGCTCCGCTGAGAATCTACAGGCTCTTTCTCATCTCATCGCCCTTCGGTTCTATTCACTGAAATTTTACACGCTCTCGATGCAAATTCCCGACCAATTTTTACCCAACATTCCTTTTCGTGCCAGGATTTTCGTCAATTTTTGTTTCCCTTCCCGTCCCCGCGGCCTTTCTCTCCTCCTCTATCTCTCTCGTGCCAACTCGCGCTTTTAGTTTTTATCCCCCATGCTTGCTTTTTAGACGAAACCGAGCGCACTGATAACGCTCCCCGCGTTATCGACTCCGTTCAACTGTAGGGGTCGAAAACGCATGCGGAAAAAAAATCTTCTACCATACAGTCGAACAGACAGAGAGAGAGAGAGAGAGAAAAGAGAGAGGGAAAGAGAAACAAAGAGAGAAACAAATAAAATCACACAGATTCGTTTATTCATCGAAGCCGAAATTCACAGCCGTAGTTTTAAACGGAATTCAAACACACATTTTTATTTCACATTTTTTCGTTTCTAACCCATCGAAGCATTTAACCCCAAGTTTTTCATTCGATATCGTAATACTAACTGCTTTTAAGCGCGTATACGACCTCTGGTGAAATTCACACCTTGGCTCACAGTGCAATTAAGAATGTACACTGACACGGAACAGTTTGTGTAACGTCAGTAGCGTCAGATTGGTTTGAATTTCAAATGAAAGTTTAACCCCCATCTCCATACCCTTTTCCTTTTCTCTGATGGCTATATATGTACAACAGGCTGAAGAAGAGTGAGCGAAAGGAATTGGATAACCTCGTTGAATCCATAACCTCAAGTCTCGTTGCCTGGAATATCCACAAGCCTTACATAACTGGGCTAAAATCTCTCCCTCGTCGCGTTTTCTAAGGGCCTTACACATTGAAAGTACCGAATGAAAGAACGAGACGATAAACCGCGTGTGCGTTACCCCACAACTTTAATGTACCTCTGTACTCCAGACACATTTTCTTCTCGCACTTTTTTTTCCTCTCTCTCTCTCTCTCTCTCTCTCTCTCTCTTCGACGATCTCTATCGCTTTTTTTCTAGATTTCGTTTTTTTTTTTTTTTTTTTTTTTTTTTTAAGGGAAAAGGTACCGAGTGGATTAAAAGCCTCGGCTCGGTTGGTTTGAATTTTCTTTATTAACGCGCAAAAGAAGAATAAAGTAGAACTACGAGCTGCTATACACTGTACCCGACGATGGCAGAACGAGACAAAAACAAAATATGGTAAAGGTAGAGAGAAAAAGAGATGGAGCAGCTATCGTTGGCACACAAGTACGTGCCAAGCAAATTGCATAAATTTTCATACCTATCCTACTCTTGTTTGCACCGTTATAGCCGTGGAAATAAAAAATGAAAATAAAAAAAATATGGGAACAGGGGAAAAAAGTTGTGAGGCTCCAGCAGCCGCTGTGCCAAACCCGTGAATTTAAATACATTACAAAATGGCGTCAATTTGTCGATGGCCTGGAACACTATTTTACTTCTCGTTACCGCGGGTAAAGTCGTCGTTACAAGAAATAAAAATTGAGAAAAAAAAACGACGAAAAAAATTCATTTTTTTTGTTTTTTCTTTTACAGCTGCTTCACAGTTGAAGTTCAAAGAATTCGTATCACACAAATATTTCAAAGACAAATATGAATAATGCATAAACGAGAAATTGTACGAAAATATAAAAAATATAAAAAATAAAAATGACGAAAATTACGATCCACCTTTAATTTTACGTGTTTCCCGTGAAAGATATCCGATGAAAGTTGCTCGTATGTCTGGCAAAAGTATTAAATTTAGTAGTTGGTGGTTCGTATAGTCTCTCGTTGCGGCTCGGGTGAAGCCTCAAACCTCAAAATGAGCCAAGCGAGTTCATAGCTGTAAAAGAGTGTGGAGGAGGGTTACGCTGTTTCGTAGGTCTCCCGGGGTAGCAACCTCATGATTTATAAATCTGTTGATTATTTCTTTCGGTTTCTTTTCATCGTGTAGCCAGAGCCCTCTCTGGGTAAGGTACTAAACATCAGAGAGGCATAACCTCAACATTTTCTGTGGAGCTGCTATCGCAAATTCTGTCTCTGTCAAGCTTCTCATTCGCGAGGGAGAAAGAAGAGTCAAAACTAGAAACAGCGCCTCGTAGTGAGCTTGAGCGAGACAGACATTACGAAAAAGCCTTCGTGTTGAAAGATGAGAGAAACAAAAAAGGCAAAAACCTTTTTGAGCCTCACGGAGTTTTCACGTTGAAAACACTGGTAGATACGACATATAAAGAGTGATATAGGAGAAAATGTGAAGAAAAAAAAAAAAAGAAACCGTGAAGGCAGTACGACAGTACAGTCTCTTCATGTACAACACTCTCTCTCTCTCTCTCACGTACACATACACACACCCACAAAAATTGTCGTGTTATATATATATATGAATGGGAGTCATATGACAGGAAATACAAAAGTGATTTTCTTGAGCACAGACGGAACATGCAACTGTATTGTATATATTTACGAAATCCTCCGGACGAGTGAGCTTTTCCGATTTATATATGCATCGAAAAGAGAATAAGTCAGAAAATGATGGTTGTCAAACGAGATGGTAAAAGTCGTATAACAGGACTTAGCCTCTTTTTCCGGCTGGGATTTGCATGGATAACTTTTCACGTTATGGAGTTAACTCTTTCATTATTCGTGCATTCGTTTGAAACTGGTGTTAAAAGGAGCATTTTTCCTGCAACTTTAAAACGACCCCTTTTTTCTCTCATTCTTTCTTTCTCTTTCTGTTGAATGGCGTTGCAATAAATTTGGTCAGTCGATCTCAATTCACCTGACAAGTTTTTTTCACAGCTTTGAAAAAAAGTTTCTTCACTCAAAGCCCATCCACCTTATACGGTTTTTGTTACAATTTTACAAGGCGACAAGGGAAAAAGAAGGAGAAAGAGAAAAATTGGTAAACGAGCAACGGCCTCTCTTTGCCTCTAGGGAAAATTTCGTGTCCTCTCTGTGTACCGTGACAAAGGACCAAAAAGAAAGGGCTCCCATTTACCAAACTCGAAGGCTGATTTTTCATACAGTGCAAAATCAGCCCGAGCTTTATTGGAATTCACCTTTTTTTTCTTCTTATATTCTTATTCTTCCTTTCTATTTTTTTTTCTTTTTGCTACTCGTTATCTCTACTTTTTTTCCTGCTTCTTTCTTTTATCTGTCACGTCATCATTCCATTCAAGTTTATATTTCTATGGATCATATAAATATATAGACATTTATTAATAACTCTATTTAATCGTAACGAAAGCTTCATATACGCGATGTAACTCGCCGCATGCTCTCGACCATCTCTGTGCCATGGGCTAAGGTGTATTAACTATCACAAGTTTCACTCTCGGTCGATCGACGCCACGGGATTTCGATTCGGGATTTATAGGCATTGGCACACGATTGCAGTAATTCCCCGATCCGGATTTCATTCTGGTTCTGCCTTCGGATCGAAGCTTTCGAGTAGAAAGAGTCATGGTGGATGAAGGGAGATGGAAAAGAGCGGATTTCTCGCTTCAATGCTCTGCTCTCCTCTCTCTCTCTCTCTCTCTCTCTCTCTCTCTCTCTCTCTCTCTCTCTTTCTCTCACTCTCACTCACTCACTTTTTTCTCTATTCTCCCTTTTTATCTCTTTGTCTTTCTTTTTCTCGCTTTCTCTCGTGCTTTCTGGCTCCATCCCTCATGGGGCTGCTTCGTTTTCGTTAAACGACATTCCGTTCGGCTACCACTTCGTATCCGGACCTACTTTTAATCACGGCAAAGTCAAGCCCGAGCCACGAGAGTCCTACCTTTCCAACTACCAAAAGAACGAACGAAGAAAAAGAGAAGTATGTACAAGTACTTTTCGACGTTCCACAGTCGACGAAATCCCATTTCAGTAAAGAGTTTGCGAAAAACTAGATTTCGAATGAGATAAAAGTCATACGTTATCGGAAAATATATCGAAAGAGGATTAAAACACAGAGACGAAACAAATTTATGTTCCATTTCTGCATCCGTAATTCTCATCCCTTTTCACTCGTCTATCCAAACCAGTTCCTTGTCGTACTTCAAAAATATATATTTTTCTCGCACACTCCATTTTGCATACCGATAAATATACTTTTGTCGACCCCCCCAGAATATAAATTTTAAGTGGCAAACGTGCTACTTTCAGGAATATTTACATTTTATTTCATTTTTTTTCGGCATCAAAATATTGTCACGTGGCAACACGAATTTCTTAGATACTCGAGATGGATATTAAGAATTCAACAAGAATTTAGATAAACTTCAAAAATTGTTTGACTCCATCTCCACATTTTGATGAAAATTAACCATTTTTTCATTTTTTTTTTAACTTTACCATTTATTTTGCTGTTGTTTTAAACATTTGCAACAAATTTAGATCCAATCTAATTCTCTACGAAATGAAACAATTGGTTTCATATTTATACTAACTATCAATCGTACCGATAAATCATTTTCCTTCGCAAAAGTTACAAAATCTATCACTCAAAAAAATTCAGATTTTTAAATCCACGCTCAACAAATAAAATTCACAGCATTCGTTAAAAAATGTGGATAAGAAAAAAAAGCCACCAATTACCGATTCAGAGATAATTAAAAAGCAGAGAGAACGAGCAGTGGCTGAGATTGCAGTTTGAAGTAGGAAAAAATTTCTAACGATTTTCGTCAATTTGTTAAAATTTGAAATTTTCGTTATTTTTTTAATTAATACATTTTCGTTGATTGGTACGTCATTTTTTTATGGCCGGGGACGAAATCGTCAGCCAACAGTTCCCAATGGATTTTTTTATGCGTGCAATATTTGTTTTTTTTTTTAATATATTTTTTATTTATTTGAAGGTTCTGTTTAATTGGTTGGAAACAAAAAGAATAGTGTCACAAAAAAGAAGTAAGAATTCTTGATGATAGTTGGGGCTTCGATCTTTCACGACGTACACTATTTATTGCAGAGATGTGAGGAATGATCACGTGGGTTATGGTCGGGCTGCTCCTAGCTGCGGAAACAACGTGCGGCAGAAATCTCGTATCGGGGAACGAGAGCGGAACGAAAGAGGATACGACGAGGCAAAAGAGTGGTTTGAAGGGGACTTCGCCGGACGAGGAAGACATCTATCGTGAGTTATGAGTGCAAGCCCATGAACGTACGAAGTCATATAGAAATATGACATTTTCCACGAAAAAAAAAACAAATAATAAAAAAAAAAGAAAAAAATTCAAAAGAGATGAAAACTTCGGGAGTAAATTTCCGCGAGCAAGACCTTTAATATCCGGTTGTATTTAAGCCTTTTTCGTAACTTCGGGGTCCGAAGAATATCAAGTTTTTCTTCAATCTCTCTCTCTCTTTTATTTACTAAAAATCCATTATTCATCATCGACTTTGCATTAGGAAAATCCTTAGGGTCCAATTTATCTTCTTCACAGTGGACAGTCTCTTAACTAAATTTGCGCGTCACAAGCAACCGGAAAATTACCTCCGGATGCAATCCCAACCAGAGTTACTCGCAGAGCGAAAATTTCGAGCTCGTGGATTTTTGTTGGTTTTAGTTCTTTTTTTTTTCTTTTCTTCTTTCGCTTCTTTTTCCAACTTTTATTCTTGCACTACTTTGGATACAATTTAAAACAATCTGGCTTGAGTTCAAGGTGGAATTTTTCTACCATTAAATTGACAAATTTAGTGGATGCTACACGGAAACGTTCGCTCTAATGTATCGTGGAAGATAAATGTCGACATCGGCGTCCAACCACCCTTTTCCAACGGAAATATATTAACTACCGAAGTTCAGGATTTCGGAAACGAACGAGGTTTCCTATTCACAAATAAACTTTCTTTCTCCACCCTTTTTTTTCTAAAGTCCTTAATGACAAAAACTAATTAAGACAAATGTATTCAGCCAAATATCAATTTCATCGAATTATTATTTTCGAGAATGATGTTGACGTTCAAAGATTTTTTTTTCACACGCGTTTTCATGAAGGAAATTGAAAATTTTAGATTTCATGAAATAACTCTTCAACTTTTGGCCAATAAAAGAAAAAAGTCTTCAATTATACATTTGTTTGTCTAAAAAAATGAATAATCAGGGAATCCATCAGTTTTGGTGAAACAGCGATGTAAAAATATCAACCGTCATTATTTATCGAACTCTAAACGTCATTTCAGACTTCTTTCCCATAAATTCATGTTTTCACATTCCGATAAAATGTCACAACTAACATTATTAAATAATTCCACAAGTTTTCAAAAATTAACCACAGGCTTAATTTTTATGGCGAGACTACGTCCTTAAAAACCATAAAACGTTGCATGAGAATTTTTCTTTTATTCTTTACCAGTTAAAATGTAATAAATTCCTCAATTCAACGAATTAAAATTTTCTCTAAATAAACATGACCGTTGAATATGTGAATACAAAAAAAAAGTTCGAAAAAAATTTGATGATAATATATTTTTCACCAGTTTCCCAATCCCTCTTAATAATTCTCTTTGCCACTGTGCCTCGAAAACCCTCCGTTTACCATTAAATCGCGCCCAAAAGTCTTCTCCAGGAAAGTGTTTTATTTTGTTCTTGTCTGTTACACAGGCCTAACGTGCTACACTTGCGTGAACGTCAGCGATAACCAGGTTTGTAGCATCGAATCGTCTATTACAGTAAAAAAAAAAAAAAAAGAAAAAAAACGCCAGCTTAGTCGTAAATGCCACTATCGCATTTGGTCCAGTCTCTCTCTTTCTCTCTCTTTGATCAAATGTCCCTTTTTCCTCATGCTTGGGTACGAGCTCTCCTCGAAATCGCCCACATAGCCCAATTCCCAACGTTCCCTACACCCGTCTCCGAAGCCACAAAATTTTCTTTGCCTCGGGTTTCGGACTGACATTGATTTACTTCGAAATTTCATCTCCGATTGATCCTTCGCATTTGTCGAGTCCGAAAATTCCAATAACTTATGCCAGAAAGTTTGAAAAAAAAGTATTTGAATAAAAAGAATATCTGTGGGCAGAGCTAAATTTTTGGGTCTTTTTTTTTCACTTTTCATTCGAAATGACGAAAATATCAATCGTTCCTAAGGAACTTTGTAACTTCTTCGTTTGTTTGGGTTTGTTTTTAATTTAACATGAAATTAAACGTCGATCTATATAGTAAGGAAACAATGTTAATTTGTAATAATTGTGGGACTAAACGATTTCTATCGTAATTTATGACGAAAACAATGGCTTTCGTTGTCTCCAATGAACGTTTCCTTTACTATTATACGTTTCTATTCGCGAGCAAGAAGTGTTTCGTTGAGGTCAGAAACACTTTCGGGGTTAATTTCTTCAACGACAAAACCAGCCAATGTGTACACCACCGAGAAGTAGGACAAGAGCTCTCTACCTTCGGAGTACACACGTATTTTTTGCCCACTTTCGTATTCAGCCAGTACCGCGTGCATGCGGTCTCTATTAGTGTCTATAACTGTTGGAAAAACAACATTTAACTTGTGTTTTTTTGTTTTTTTTTTTCTTTTTCGAATCAACCTTGAGAAACAACAACTATAACCTCACTCGCGGTATCAAAATGTATGTCAAATCGTTTGTTAAACGAAAGAAGTTGTCAAGGATGGTGAAATTTTTCTTGTTTTTTTTTTTTCCCCTAATGAGGAAACGTTCCATTCAGAAACTTTAAAAAACTTTGAAATACGAAGGATAAAATAATTTTCATTCGCGAAATCTCAAGTACGTGATTTTAATTCAGTCAAAAAAAAGGAGAAGGAATAATAAAAAATATTTTCGAGTCAACGGTCGTTCAGTTTTTTTTAGTCTGTCGGTTTTGTTATTCAGATTTATTCATTGTTAAAAGTTCCGCAAGAGCTATTGACGTTAGAAGAAAGTGCGGCACTGAAGTTTTCGTCAGGGGCAAAAAAATGGCATCGTTATTGCTTCAATTAATTGTAATTATAATTAATTCAAATTTAAAGGATTATTATTCCTAAGAGAAAAAACAATTTTCCGATATTCCCATCGTTCATTATTCTAGTAATTCCTGAAAGTGGTTCATTAACGAAAGTGTCGTCCAGTCGTTGAAACAAATGCATGGAAACGAACGAAAAGCTGTCGTTATTTTTTCTACGGTTATGATCGATCGACGATGCTCAAAATAATGTTGCGCATTTTGTTTTCTTTTTTTTTTGTTTTTTCATCTTCAATTGTGCCATCTATCCGTGACACAGATGTGCAACAAATGGGCGATAGATACTCCCTGTCCGACAGGCGGCAGGGACTTTTGCCGCTCGCTGCACATTCTCGACAGTCGTGGGAACAGCGTATTGGTAAGAATCATTGTTAAACCGCGAACGAAACACCAATTTTTGTGAATTTTTGTTTTTTTTTGTTTCATTTTATTCATTCATTTTTTATGATCGATTTTAATAAAAGAATAGCAAGTAATATGAGACACAAAATAACCTAAAATTCACGTCCTAAATAGCTATTTTTTGGATTTTCGTTTGTTCGTTGTATTTTATTTCACTGTGATGTATTTATTATTGATATTTTTTTTGTTTTCTTTACTCACCAACCATCTCTGCATCCCTGCTTGCTCCCGCTTCACGAAGACTCTCATGTTCCTTCCGAAGGTCGTCCGAACTTCCGTAGACTGTTGCTCACAACCGCACTGTTCACTAATTGTTTTTTTTTTTTCCGAGAAAAAAAGTTGTTCGATCGACCAAACGTCTCGTTACGGGCTTCCGATAATATGAAAATTTGTCACTCCCTAACTCGATGCTTTATTTTATTGCTGTGTGTTCGGGAATTCGCTCTGTTTACAACACAAAACACAACAAACGAACGAAAAACCGTTGCGGCGTCCCTTGCCGCGCGCGCGCAACCTCACCCCACTGTCGCTTCGTAAGTGGTCGTGACTGCCATGGCCGACGCCGCTCTCTAGCGCCACTGAATTTCAAACGCGAGACCGTTGAGTCGAGGAGAGTTTACTGTATGATAATCACAAACTATTTTTTTACACGATCTTTATTTATTTCGCGGAAACATTCACAGCACTGCCAATAAACTACGTAAAAAA
>JACEOJ010000124.1:530086-810775 GCA_013761285.1 Campoletis sonorensis
CGATATAACACTTATATTACCAAATTGATTTACAACACAACAAACGAGCAGAAAACCGTTATAGCGTCCCTTGCCGCGCGCGCGCAACCTCACCCCACCGACGCTTCGTACATACTAGTCGTGACTGGCATGGCCGCCGCGGCTCTCTAGCGCCACCGACGCCGAGCCCTGAGAGCGTTGAGTTGAGGAGAGTTTACTGTATGATAATCACGAAACATTTTTTTACACGATTTTTATTTATTTCAAGAACACATTCACAGCACTGCCATTGAACTGCGTAAAAAATTTCGAAAGAATTCACGCTCCTGTATTCAAGATTCGACCGATAAAGATTGTACAGTTTTTGACGCCATCGTACGGGCAGTAGTAGAAATATTCAAACTTTACGAAATAACTCTGAAACTTTGTTACACCTTCTTGTCTTTCCTCTTTATCTTCAATTACAGAAAAACGTTCTATATTTTTATATGACGTACGACTAATATTACCAAATTAATTTACAACACAACAAACGAACGGAAAGCCGTGACGCCGACTTGCCTCGCGCGCGTCCAACCTAGCCTAACTGTCGCTTAGTACCTCGTCTTGGCACGCCTCTCGAGCGCTACCGAAGTTGAGCCCCGAAAGCGTTGAAAGAGATAATGATAATGACAATCGCAAAATAATAACCGATCAAGGCCGTAACCGTGCCATAGCCTTTTTTTCACAGTTTTTAGTTATTTCAAAGACAAATTCAAAGCACTGCCATTAAATACGTACAAAATTAATTTACGTACGAAATTCACTCTCCCGAATTCCAGATATTCGCCGTTAAATATTGTACAGTTTTTCACGCCGTCTAGCGGGCAGTAGTAGAAGTATTCAAATTTTACGAAACAACTCTAAAACTTTTCTACACATTTTCTTTCCACTTTATTTTCAATTACAGAGAAACTTTTTTATTTCCATATAACGTAACACTAATATTGTTAAATTCATCCGAAAGTTATATCAAAGTTTTTACGAGAATTTACCGGAGAGTTTACTTTTGAACGTGACTGTAGCGATTCTACTTTAATAAAACACTTGTTTTTTTTTTTGTTTTTCTATCAAACTGTGCATATATTCTGACTATTGAACCTCGCATTTTAATTTATTTTATTATTTTTCATACGTACACCCTTGCGGATTTTTACGAGCCCGATCGATCACTTTAACCCCAGAACTTTTTTCCCCAACTGTACTGTTCCTGTTACCGTTCCAATGAGACCCCCCAGAGTGTTGTCCACAACCACTGTTTCCTGATGCACCACAATAACGCATTTTCACGAGGGCCTTGGGAAACTGTGAAAAACTGAGTTTCTGATCATGATAATTTATTGAGTTTCGTTCGAGCTTTTGTGATCGTCGAAGCTAATCACCGATCGTGTTCCTATCGCTGCCGGTAGCTGGCGCTGCACGTACCAAAATTGTTCTACCAACAACATTAATTTCTTTCGAGTCAAACATTCTCGATGTCACTGTACTGTATTGCGTTTTCTCGGGAGCTAAAGGGAACTATGAAAACTATTATTATCATAAACACAGTAAAACTCGTTCAGACATCAATCCACGATCCGATGAATATCTAAACTGTCACCTTTCCGAGTATTCACATCAGCTGTTTAACTTGAAAAATCGTCGCAGCCATACCTCAACTAAGCATCCATCGTTCTTAACCTTCAAATAAATCTCGTTCTTATTTAATATTTCTTTTACCTCACGTCCGTTGAATCAGAAGACACTTTAAAGTTTATTTATTGTGGTAACATAAGATCGATCGGGAGTCGAAAAATAAAGGGATAAATAATAAAAAATTGCAAGCACACGGGGTCGTATCGAAATTCGATGACCTAATTACGAGGAGGTCACTGTGTCGCGTCTGGATCGTTCTGCAGGTTTCGATCGGACTAAACTGGATATGCCTGAACGAATTCCCACGTTGTTTATTTTTCATTTGAACATTGTAATACGCGAGAAGCTCCGCGGCGCTAGAATTAAATACGCATTAAATTTAACGGGGCCGAGTTTATTGATGTATAAATAAAGTACATGCGAGAGCGAGGTTTTAGCCTCGTTCGAGCGATACATGAATTCTGTTTGTTTGACAGGTGAGCAAAAGTTGCGCGAGCAGTTCCGAGTGCGGTGCAGCATCAGTTGGTTGTATACCGGTAGACACTCAGAAGGTACGAATTAATGTGATTGTCTAGTATACAACGAAATCCCTGTGTTTTCATTACATACGAGAACAAAATTACGAAGAGCAGTACGAAAATGGATGAAAAAAAAAAAAAAAAAAAAAAACAAACAAACATTCAACAGAATAAATCCGTTAATATTATTACAGATATGCATAAGCTGTTGCGACATGAGTTACTGCAACGTAGAATCACCGACGAATTCGACGAACGCGATTGTGACGCGACGTAGACGAGCCAAATCGAAGAAAACAAAACGCAAGAGACCGGGCGTGAACAACGGGGCTGTCGAGAACCCAATAACGCGATTATCAAGTTCACTCGGCCTGTGGCTATCTGCCTCACTCCTATATGCATATCATTGTTGAAGAAAGAGAAGGTTTTAATCACGAAACACACAAAGAAAGAAACACAAAACAACAAGAACTACGAAACAATCTATTCAACAGAATTCGCAAGCTTACGAAACGCACGAATAATAAATAAAATTATCAAACGAAGTAAAAAAAGGAAAAAAATGCGAAAAAAACAAAACACCATGAGAAACTAAAAACAGAGTGCACGAAACACGGGCACCGAAAACGCTTCGACGTCCTTATCCCTTTCTTCTTTACCGGGAAATCAACAAGCAACCAAAACACGAAACACACAAGTAAACAAAGCGAACAAAACAAAAAGGAATTGTTTTTTCTTCTCGTAGTTGATGTAGCTGCCTATGCCTTGTTAGAGAATCGACTATCAGAATGCAAGAACACAAAAAAGTATAAACAAACTTTTGAAAAAAGCGTATACAAAAAAGAGATACGTTTTTTTTCTGCGGTTTTTCTTTCATTTGTTTCATTTCCTCTTTTTTGTGGGACAAAATAATGGAGGCACGAAGACGAGATCAATTATCGAAAAAAAAAGTACAGTAGCAATTTTCAATTTTCAAATATAAGGTTCGAACGGTGAGTCAATGGTTAAATAGTCTCAATTATTAGTATTGTGCCTCGGGGAAAAAAAAATGTGTATGCATTACAATTATTCATACAAGTGTGTATATAAATATACATGAATATCTACGTACACACATATACACATGTTTGTCATAGTCACGGAATTATCTGAAGCGTGAAATGAACAGAGGAGATGGACGTGAGGGAAGGTGCTGGCAATCCAAATTATCGACGAGCTATGCGACACATACCTAAAGCTGTTTACATAAATACCTATTGACTCGCCTAATACAGACTATTATTGCTATTACGATTATTATACTATTATTATACATATATATATATGTATATATAAATTACGAATTATAAAAGTATATATATATATATACGTATATATTATATTATATATTACGACATAGACACTATACATTGTTTCGGCATAATGTAAAACACTGTTGGTAATGAAATAAAGATTAATTATACTTGTCATACCGAATCTTTTCACATGGAATCGAAAATCCTAACCTTAAAAAATCGAAAAACATTGGAGAAGTGTGGACAAATGAAAACTAACAGGAGGACCTTGAGTGGAATGCTAAAAAACGACAAATTTTGAGATTTGTGTAAAACAAATAAATCGAAGGATTTATTTATTTTTATTCTATTGTATGATTTAAAAAAAGTAGAGGAAATTTTAGTACAGATTTAATTTAGTGGAGCCGAGAAAAATAAACGTAGAAATCATATCTTTTCTAGCGTTCTAATTCAGCTTCAGTATCTTATTAATTATCCATGATGGCTTAGTTCTTTAATTTTTGAAATTTCTTTGTGTATTTATGAAAGTTTCAACCTATTTTGCATAAATCGAAGGAAATTGAATTGAGAATCATAAAGTTTTCGCATAGCCCGAAAGTTAAAGGGTTTATCAAATTATAACTTGAAAATAATATTAGCGAACGATGAACCCGAGGGAAAAATTGCGAGACTATTCATTTGCATCAAGGGATTTAATCTGATTAGCGTAACGAATAAACGGATATTGCAGTTGATTTTTTGCACCTTTTCCCCAGAATAGAACCGTTTACATATTTACCGACCGAAGGTATTTACTGAACAACCCAGCCAAAGAGTGAAAACTATAGGGTGGCGCCATCTAACAGGCGAACATTCGGCAAATCCGCCTCTTCGCTGAAAAGGCTAACCGACATCAGAAGTCGCCACTGTAGCTGGCGCTTGCGCCAAACCAAAATCTATATTAAAATGGAGGAGAAGAGTCGGATCGCTGAGCGAGAAGCCCAGAAGGATGATAATCAGGAGAAAGATGTCAAAAGCAAAAGGTAAAGATTAAAGATAATAATTCGACACGACTGCCCCAACCTTTTTATACTTTCTTTACATTTTTCTCACAACGTTAATATTTACATCCGTCATAAATCTCGAGTCCACGAGGTCGCGAAGGTCGACCGGCCCCTTTTCCCGTGTTATAAGACAGAGACGAGACGTCGTTTACTGACCACAGACCCAATGCTTGTATTGAGAACGAACCCTTGTTATTTATGATCGTCCGAACAATTAAACTCTACAATACAAAGATTTTTTCATTTACGTCCCAGCCTAATAAAGCAAGTCATCTTATCAATAAAAACCAATTCAACGACAGTTTGACAACGCCTACACAAATAAACACGATTTTTTCCCCTTTTGACTAGCGTCGTCCACCTCGTGCCTTTTCCCCTTGTTGCTAGTTTCGTGCTTTTTTCCCACATTTTTACAATTCGCGAAAAAATATTTGAAAACTCCACTCTTTGTGTCTTGTTTTTTTCTTTTTTTTTCAACTCTAACGGTTTTTTCAACAAACGCCGTGTACAGGTTGTAATTTCGTTAAGTACGGATGTTGATACTTAATTCATAGGTTATGTATAGAACAGTGACTATAATTTGAGTACATGGACGAACACAAAAATGACCTCCTCACAAGTAGCTCAATACAGTTTCCCTCAGACCCCTTGAATTCCATTGATTCGAACAAACGAATATACCGACGAAAATAATCATAACTCTCGTTTGACTAGTTCTGTACATCCGGCTGTTTTTTTTCTTCATCTTCATTTAATTTTCGCGAGGCATTGAGGTACAGTTTTAGTGATGGCTTTCTCGTTACGAGATTCGAATACACTGTAATTTGTTTAAATACGAAAACAGGAAGTTTAACGTATGACAATGAAGTTGAAGAAAAAAAACAATACAGTGCCTGAAATGAAAACAGTACGATCCTAGTTTCCATCGTGATAAACATCGAAAAATATTCCTGCATTTATCTTTGTTTGCCAAAAATTGCTTTCAAACTTATTAACGGTGTAAAAACATAAATAAAATAAATGAATAAATTACAAAGCTCAAAAAAGCGTGATCGGAAGAAGAAGACCCAGCCTCCAGCGAACTCGACCTCTACGTCCGAGAACCACAATGAGCTTGTGCCTCATGCCGGTGGCGTTGGTGCGGGAGGTGGAGGAATTACCGGGGCAGGGGGAACGGAAGATGGCGATTTGCCGGCGACGATAAATATATCGATAAAGGATATTAAAATGGCTATGGAGGTCTTTAATATTCAGCATAAACCGGCGAAGACCCAAGAGGAAGCTATGCAAAAGGCTTACCAATTTTGGAGCACTCAGCCCGTGCCAAAAATGGGTGAGTTTCATTTTTATTTTTATTATCAAATAAATCCTGTAATATCTTTCGATTTTTTTCCGTCTTCAATATAAACGAAAGTTTCCTTCGATAAGTGATCTCTGCACGAGATCGAAATGAAAATTTACGATCAGTTTGTTTTAAAAAAAAGACGTAATTATTTTTAACAAGATCATCGTGAATTTATTGAAGAATAAATAAAACAAAAATGGACTTAACAACGAAAACGAACATTTGAAGTTTTACTTTAATTTTGAAACAAATTACGAGAAAAATAATGAAAAAATATAATAAATTGAAAGAGAATTAATTTGCTTCGTGGTTTTCTGTGTTATCGTAAAAATTTATAAATATGTTTATCATTCGAAACAGATGAAAAAATAGAGAGAAACGAACCGATCGAACCTGATAATCCTTCCGTAAGAGCTGAGCCTTATTCTTTGCCGGCCGATTTTCAATGGGACACCCTGAATCTCGACGATCCGCTCGTTCTCGCCGAACTGTATTCCCTACTTTCCGAAAACTACGTCGAGGACGACGACGCCATGTTTAGGTTCGATTACCCCCCGGATTTCTTGAAATGGTGAATACACAATTCGATTTTTTTTTCTCATAAATTCTCCTGGACAATATATTTTAAAAAGATGAAACTCAAAATGTAAACATTCATTTCAGGGCACTCCAACCACCTGGATGGTGCAAAGAATGGCATTGTGGTGTTCGCGTCACCAAAAGTGGCCGCTTGGTCGGATTTATCTCGGCCATACCAGCGACGCAACGCGTTTACAATCAGTAAGTAAATATTTATCATTTTTTTTTCTCTATTTTACTTTATAAATCTTAATCATTTTTTTTGATTAATCCTTTTCAAACGTGAGTTTATATTGAAAAATGCAAAATAAATATATGTTTTTTTTCATATCGAAGTAAATATTTGTATTTTTATAACGTTCAAGTTACAAACTTTATTCATTTGTTTTTCAAATTAATCGAACATGTGATAAAATATAAAATTTCAGTTCAAAGACATTTTAAATTGAAAAATGCAAACGTTTTGGGTTTTGAAGCAAATGTTCGTGTCTCTTTTTCGAAAATTTTAAATCTTTATTCTATCACAAAAAACTCATGTTAAATTGATGAACAATAATAGAATTTATTTTGCAAAAACGATTAAAGTGGAAATTTGTTTGAAAAAATGATTGTTCTCAGAGATTTGGTATTCATAAGTTTTTTTTATTCTTTCTTCCGAATAAAGCGTACAAAAAATGGTAGACATCAATTTCCTTTGCGTTCACAAGAAATTACGGTCGAAGCGGGTAGCACCGGTTCTGATTCGTGAGATAACGAGGCGGGTGAATCTACAAGGAATATTCCAGGCGGTTTATACCGCGGGTGTTGTATTACCAAAGCCCATTGCTACGTGTCGCTATTGGCATCGTTCACTCAATCCAAAGAAACTCATTGAGATTAAATTTTCTCATTTGTCCCGTAACATGACGATGCAGAGGACATTGAAGCTTTACAAATTGCCAGAGAACACCAAAGTGCCTGGATTCAGGAAAATGGTGTACACGGATGTGCCACAAGCCCACAAAATTTTGAGTGAAGTATGTTCGTCAATTTCATTAGTTTTTTCGACAGATCTGACATTGAATTTTTTTCAAAACTGTCTTCTTTCGCAATATTTGTAACTGTCGGGGCTCTGGGGTTAAATTGACCTGGTGTGCAAAGAATATTGTCAATTCTTGTAGATAGATAATTATTTTCACGGAAAATACGTAAAAATTCATCAATTTAAAAGGGAGTTTTCAAAGAGATCCGAAAGACTTGAAAAGGGGTTTTTTCATTTTTTTTAATGGGAATAAAAACAAGTGAACCTGGTGAACTTGGAGAGGTATATTTTGATGTGTATTCGAAATATACGAAAAACATTGTTTAACACGTAGCAAAAGATTACTGCAAAGTTATAAGCCTATTTTATGAGCTTCGAGTAGAGTCGTGAAATTGTAACTTTTTCCAGGTTTGAAAAGGAAATGTGGTTTTACAAGAAGACGAGAAGACAAGACGATTTTTAGAATTAGAATCTAGAGTTTTTTTCATCTTCTTTCATGACAAAAAAAAAACCACTTCCCTCGCAGTTTCTAAGAAGCGACCAGTTGATTATTTTTATGCGCGTCAATGGTGACGGTATTTTGATAACAGTCGATAAAATTGTGTCTACGTTGTCACTTTATTATTTGAAAGTAACGCCGAGAGCTCTTTCGTGCAACTGAAAGTTGATAAAACGTCATAATTTTGTTACTTTAACAAAATATCGTTTCCATCGAATTCGTTTTTAAAATACGTTTGGTTTTTTTTTTGTTCTATACTCGAATAATGTAAAAGTTAAAAATTCATTGTTCCAGTGCTAATAAAAATGTTATTTTTCCGGTTCGCGTACGACGTCGGTCCTGAAGTACTTGGAAAAATTCGATCTTGCGCCAGTGTTCACCATAGAAGAATTCCACCATTGGTTTTTACCACAGAATGGAATAATAAATAGTTTCGTTGTTGAGAACGATGGGAAAATCACGGACATGGTCAGTTATTATACCCTGCCGAGTTCGGTGATGCATCACGCTACGCACAAGACACTCAAGGCGGCATACAGTTTTTATAACGTTTCTACTGTCACTCCGTGGATCGAGCTTATGACGGACGCTTTGATTTCCGCTAGAAACGTGAGTCTTTCTCATTTTTTAAACATTTTTCAAGAATAAATATTCAATCTTTAATTGTAATCCCGTGAGTAACACTGATCAGAAGTGGGACTCGATGTAAATCTGAAGTGTCCGAACCACCCCTCGGGGCTTAACCCTGAATGTCTCGAAGTACAAATCGAGTAATTCGACACATGAGTAGTGTTTCGTAAAGTAGAGAGTCTGATCTATGAATTGATAAAGAAAAGATTATTCCAAGTCTATTATGACCGCCACGAGCGTCTTTGATCGAGTTGAGAAAAAAAATGAGTCTACCTCCCAGAGCTTGGGTTTGCATTTTTGACCATTGTATACTTAGCGAAATTTGTTAAGTTACGTTCTGAGATATAAGGGATGTATAAACATTGTCACGAAATCATTACAGTTGGGGTTCGACGTTTTCAACGCGTTGGACCTGATGGAAAACAAGGAATTTTTGGAAACCCTTAAATTCGGTATAGGGGATGGTAATTTGCAGTACTATTTGTACAACTGGCGTTGTCCGAGTATGCCACCGCACAAGATTGGCTTGGTACTCCAGTAGAGAGAGAGAGTGAGAGAGAGAGAGAGAGAGAGAGAGAGAAAGAAGAAACAAGGAACAACGTATAAAGAAAAGAAAAAGTCTCGAGTTGTTTCTTTTTTTGTTTTCTTTTT
This sequence comes from Campoletis sonorensis, assembly GCA_013761285.1. Lineage (NCBI taxonomy): Eukaryota > Metazoa > Arthropoda > Insecta > Hymenoptera > Ichneumonidae > Campoletis > Campoletis sonorensis. Next base: position 539,321 of record JACEOJ010000124.1, read on the forward strand.
TTTTGTAATTTACCCTCGCGCGTATTAGACAATTTTCCCGCAAAGATTGGCGCTGAGTGTATTGAATGAGAAGGTGAAAAGGGGCCACGGTGATGAGATCGTCATTGGCTTCGTGAACTTTCAAAGAGAATCGAAGAGAAAAATATTGAAAAAAACGCAAATAAACTGGAAATTGAGCAAAACAATAAAGGAGCAAACCAAAATTTCTGTTCTCGAACACTGGGACAGAACTAAGCGAAAAAACCATTTAGGAATTCGTGGAGGAACTCGAAAAAAATCTCAGTACAGGGTAGAGACACGTTGGCGAACAAAAAAAAAACAAACAACTTTAACTCGATGACGGAATTGGTCTTGTGATTGATCGTGTACCCTGACCGATGTAGATACCAGAGTGCGAGATCCTCTCGATACAGTCTTAGAGGAACGAGAAAAAATAATAACACCAACATGAACCGGTTATGATGATAATAATAATAATAATAATAATAATATTTAAAAAAAACCCAATTTAGAGTTTAAACGTTGTTTTGATCCTCGCCCAGACCGAAAGATCGTCATTTTGGAATAATCGTTTAATTTTTTTATATTTTATTTTTGATTTTTGTTTTATTCTCTATTTTCATAGCTAATCATTGCCATTTTCACGTATTTTCCTATCGATAAAAGTGCCAAAAATAAGCAAATTGGTGTATTTATTTTTTCCCCATTCTTAGATAATGATTTTCTCTTCATTTTTAAAGAATCAAATTAAAACCTTAAGATATTAATACTGTAAAAATAATATCAGTCAAAACAAACAAACTTGTTCATTTTCGCCAAGTTTTTTTTTAACCTCAAAGCATTTTCGAGATCCTCAACAGCTCAAGCAAAATTGTATAGGAAAATAAATGCTGGGTGGTCTAGGCAAGTGTAGGAATATTCTGTTATAACTCGATATTTAATAATACGCAATGGTGCCGAATTGCGAGTCGCACAAAAGCGTCCGCTCTCTCTGAGCGTGCGGTTATTACTGTCTTATCAGTAGTCCCCCTTTCCCGGCAACGCGGTAATCCTGTGTTTACCTCGACGTTCCGAGAAGTCCCAAGGGTGTTGCTCCTCCCCTCCCTTGCCGCCTATTGTGTCGCCGCGCAGCGAACTGGCCCGTTCAGTTCAGTTCTACCCCGGAATTAAACATCTTTTCTATTCACTTTATAGTCTCGCCATCGTTCAAAAGGTTTTATAAATTAGCCGAAGAGTTATTTTATGAAAACTTGAATTCAATTCGACAAATATTCTGATTATTGTTCAATACTTTAGGAATATTAAAACAAATTTTCGGGTTTTATATGAAATTCAGAGTTTGAAAAATCACCATATTTTCCACGTTAAATACACAAAGCTCAAAATTTATATCGCTTTATCTCCGAAACTGAACCAAAGTCTAAATTTTCGACTTTTTTTACATTCTTCGTCCCACGTTTCTTTGTGATTGAGAGAAAAAAAAGGAGAAAAGACTTGTAGAAATGTTTTGGAGAATTTCCGTGAAATACGAAGTTTTCTACCGCTCTATTTTCGATAGGGCTTTGATCGTGTCTTCAAAATTTTGAATAATACTGTAGAAAAAAGTTATGACAAAACTTTTACCTTGAAAATCGTTTTTTCATCGAATATTGCAATATTTTTCTAGAGTTACAATCTATTTAGGTTTTTTTTTTTAATACTTGAAAATAATAGAAAATATTTCGAGATAATTAACACGAACGTTGTACCTGTTGTACGTACACGTTTTACCAACACCGCTAATTATTTATTGATCGTGCCTTTCGTCATGAATACAGAAACTGCTGTTTATTTGACGTACGTGAAACGGACAAATCATCAAGCCCGAAATAGCCCGTCGTATGGAAAAATCTGTGAATAATTTTTTTTTTCAAAATTTACTCTTTTTCACTTGAAAACTCATGATTTTTTTTGTTTATTAATGTTTCTACATTTTGTGTTAAGCCACAAATAGAGTAAACGTTGATTCAAAGATTCATTCATTAGATTAACAGAAATTTGTCGTTTTTACTTATTTTTGTATTCTTTTAATGGCTTGTGTCGTGCTTTTCCGTGGCGAATATCTTCGTTCGATATTTATTATATTTATCGGCATTTCAATTCCAAGAATTCCAACGATTGTTACAATGAAATTTTTTTGCTGATTACACATAGCTCGAGAAAATACGGCGTCACGAAAGGTAAATAAAACGTGTTGGGATAATAGTACGTCTTCGAATATCACAATATTGAACTTGACCGGTGTTCGCGCATTAATCGAGACTGGATCGAGCTCATAAGCGAATATCGTCATCAGCCACGTGCTTTTTTTAATTTTCCAAACTTTTTATCTCTCCAACAAACACCAAACACACAATTATCAGTAATTTTTGGACAGAACAATAAGTTGCAAATTTTGAAAAATCACTAGTTGTAGAACTACAAAAAACATTCTTCATAAAATTCGACTTTTAGCTACGATTTTTTTGAACCACGTCGTGAATAAAAACGTTGTTGAAGCGAATTTATAAAGGAAAGGCGGATGCGACTAGACGATTTGAAAAATGGAGAAAATTGTTTATGGTTTAAACTTTTTAATCCGCCGAGTTGTTAAGACCTCAAGCTACTTGGCGATATAACGTTTTTCTTTATTTTCTTTATATCTTACTCCTAATCAGCCTATTGCGCAATACGATCTGAAAGTTTTGAAAGATAATGGCAAGTAACGTGAAATTTTTCCGCAGAAATTATCGCTCAACTTTTGGTTCAATTGAAAGCTGAAATGAATCGATAAATGTCATTATTTTTGTCCAGTGTGGTTTGGCTCTTTACCAACGAAGATGTTTGATTCATTCGATTCTAAGCTGCAAGCACTATTCTTTTTGCTTTTTATCACGTTATTGATTCGCAATATTTTGAAGAATCGATTTTCAACATTATTTTACTTCGAGGTCATTTGTATCGATTCAGGGGATCGATAATATTCGAATGAGACTCCACGACACTTAATTTTTAAATTTACCATAAATGGTGCTTCGTTTTCAAAATTGGTGAATTTCTAATCTTTGGGAATGATAAATTTGCTGACTCAAAGCACGAAAAGGGTAATTACTGTAACATGACCTCGGAATTATGAATCGCGTGAAAATTGGACAAAAAAATGTAAAAAAACAATCCGGTTTAAAGAACTTTTCGTGGGTTCAAGCAAACCGGAAGTTTCTCTTCGTCAAACGTTTCAGTCGCGATAATGAAAATAAATAATGAAAAAATTATTAAAATACAACGCCTGACCGAATCGTAACAGTCGCGTTGATAGACGAGGTCTTTCGAAGCGATAAAAAAATGACACAGCGAGGCGAGTGTCCCGCAGCGTGACTGTTGACTCGTCGAGAGTGACGAGAGAACGCTACGAATTTGCATCTCTCGTTAGCTAAGCTGTGTGTTATGGACGAGATAAGCGCGGGGACATCTGAGACATCACGGCCATTTTTACCTCACTCAAGTTCATAGACCTCACCTTTTCGTCGTTTGTCCAAGTTTGCGTCACTCGCAGTAAATATGAAGAGAAAAATCAATATAAAATATAAAAAATTGAACTGGTTCAATATGGTGAGCAGTTTTTTTGGATAAAATTTATAATAAGAGTCTTGCAAAAAAGAGAAAAAAAATGAAGAGGCAGTTTGGAGAGTTCGTAATGAAAAGAGTTTTCTTTAAATTATCAATTTTCCTTATCAAGTTTCGCTGGAGAAATTTGAAAAATGTATTGTTCCCACCAACGACATTATTTTGCATTCAATCTTTTTCTACTTGGCAAATTTGCATCCGGGAAACCATCAATTTTTCTTTGTGATTCTCACGTTGTAACATATTCGTGACTCTGTTAAATCTCAGTGTCCTTGAAAATAAAAATAAATGAATCTTATCGTGTGGAACAATGATGAAAGGTGCAATCGCTCAAACATACTTCTCATTGCTACTCCGAGTTGAGCTCCGACCTCTAAGCTTTTCCAACATGTCCGGGTAATTTAAAAAACGTAGCACAATGTTGTTAGGATTTTTATGACTTCGGAAGTTAAACGCGGCGGAATTTTCTCACCTTACGTTGCGGTACATATAAAAAATACATTTCATGTATTAAATAAACTATTGGAAATGGAATGGATGATTGGCTCCTTCAAGAATCGTTAATTTTTTTCCAAATTTCACTGGCAAACTTTCTTACGAATTTACAATATTTTTTAAATCTCTTTTCGAATGCCTTTTCTAATGAGAAGTACTTCTAACAAAAAGTAGATCAACTTTTCTTGTTTTTATTTCTTCATGCAGAATAACTGTAGAATATTTATCTATATACAGGTTCATAAATCAAATATTATTGTAATAATCGATTTTTCGGTTGCCCACTTGTATCAACAAAATTCTCATCCAGTGAAAAATATTTGAGACATTAAAAAAGAAAAAAAATGACGTTTGTTTGAACTGGCAAATCACATGCCCCAAATAATTTCCAATAATAAGGCAGACATCATGTACTGAATTCTAGTCGTAATTGCCTAATTGGAAGAAAAATGTTCGTATTTTTATCAGCGAGGCTGTTTAAAAATAAAAGAATCTTACGATAATACAAATTAGTTAAATGGACCGAATGCGACGAACGATATTTCTGCACATTTATTCATTCGTTAGAAATATCGAGAGCACTTTTGAAACTTGTTCCTGTTACAATTAAAAGGTACATTAAAAAATTAACTACAATGTTCTGATAAGAACAGTGCCATCTTCAAGGAATTCCAGTGAAAAATGCTAATGAGTCAAAGTCGCAATCACACCGTAACCACTTGGAGCTATTGTCAGTAATCGTAGAAAAACAATTGTCAATTAATGGCTTATTTCGTATGATAATTTGATTCTTTAAATTTTGAATCACGACCTCGTGGTCCGGTTTGTCATCCGAGGATTTTAGTGGCTCGAAGGTCCGACATAAACCCTCTTCAATGAATTTCCTATCTGCATCCTGCCCGGGTTTAATTCTGAAGCAAACACGCATCTACAACACATGGAAAAGCATGTAAAACTAACACAAGCTAAATTAGCGCGTGTCCTTTGAAAATGATGCGGAAACGAGTTGGAATCGTCAAACAATGGTCGTTCGTGCATCTGTTAACGCAGTCGTGTTGGTATAGATAACAGACTCGTGGGTGTGTTTGCGTTAAGTACATACATTTTGTATCAGTTCAAATGGCAATGGCGATACGAACGAAGCCCAACATTCAGTGGCACTAATACAAATGTTTCAAAAAGTGTACGTACGTCAAATAACGAGGAGTTTCTTCATTCGTGGCGAAACGCACACGACACGTGTGTCAACACACGATCAAAAGTCAGCACAGTTAGAGAGGACAAATAATCAAGCCCGACAATAAATACACGGTTCCGATGGAGAGTGGATTCAGTCAGAATTGAGAACTCTAGTCCATAACACGTCGGGCTTAATTTACCTATTTTTTTTAAATGTTTATATCCGACGATCAGACATGCTCCTATCATCGACGACAAGATTAACTCCGAGCAAAATGTTTGGATTCACAAAGACGATCTATCTTACAATCACCATTTTATTCGTCAATGAGATCGAGGCTTTTTTCGGGTATTTAAGAACAACATTTCAAGCTAACTTTTCATTCAGTCAACATTTTCTTTTGTCGCTATTTAAACCATTCAGTTGTCTTACGAAATTACTCACGAGCTTTAAATACTCATTGTCGTGTTCTATTTTCACTCCGATATCATTGTCCTGTTGCACAAGGATTTATCTTGGATTGACTCGATTGATATGCGAAATAGTGTCACTCGGAACGGACTGAGGTTTAGTGAAGTTAATGAGTGGATCACAATCACACTTACGTTGTTCCACATATTTTATCTTCTTGTTTTTTGCTATTTTTGCAAATCATTAACCTTTTATTTCAAGAAAAAATATTAGGTTTTTTGGTCATATGCTTTTCCTGATATATTTATAAACGTTTCAAAATATGAACAAGGATTAATTGGTAATTGCACAAATACGACATTCAAACAAATCAATCAATGTCGTACTTTTTCATAAAAATAATCATTTTCTCACTAAACTACTATGAACGTTGGAATGGAATTTTTTTTACAAACTCGATACTCTCCGAAGAATTTAACAGAATTTTTACTCAATTTTTCGAACGGTGGTTTTGATTGAGAAAAATACAAGAAAGAATTCATTATGAATTTTCAAGTTTTGAGCTCAGATTCGTAATCGACCCGCTTAAAAACGCTCGAGTACTGAATTTCAAGTCAATTGAACGTAAAGAAAAATGTATAACTCCAAGGGGTGAACGTTTCAATTCTTTTTGCTCTCATTTCGATTTATCGTGGCTTTTCCATCATAAATGGCTAAACATCGAAATGCTGTGTATCGTCAATGTCTCAACCAACATGTGGATCAGTGAATCACTCAATTATACGCCGGAATTCCTGTTCATTGATAATTCGTTGATACAGTTTAGGAAATATTTTCGGTGGAACGACAGTAACGAATTATCAAGTTTATTGGAACGTGCCAACTTTCATGTGCCATCGATATGGCATGAATTTCGAGGAGGTATCGCGTGATTACGGAATAATACAAAATCCTGATGACCAGTTTCGTGGTAACGAGATAGCGATGCTGTACGATCCAGGGATGTTTCCAGCATTGCTGCAAAGTTCAAACGGTTGAGTAACAAAATAAAACATTGAGGAGGGATTGTTGAGAATGTTGAAGAATCCTCGAAGTCGTGAACATTAATTACAGGTTCGGTGGTAATAAGGAACGGCGGGGTGCCACAGGAGGGTAATTTGACGGAACATTTAAGAATGTTTAAAAAAGACGTTGCTCAGTACATCCCGGACGAAGGGTTCCGTGGACTCGCTGTTATCGATTTTGAAAGCTGGCGACCAATTTACCGACAAAATTGGGCTTCTTTAGCGCAGTATAAGGTCGTTTCGGAGCACCTTATGCTGGTGAAACATCCGGGTTGGAGCACGAAAAAGCGAAAGGAAGAAGCGGCTAATCAATTTGAAAAATGGGGCAAATTATTTATGGATGAAACTCTTAAAATCGCCAAGTTGTTAAGACCTAAAGCTACTTGGGGCTATTACGCTTATCCTTATTGTTTCAATCTTACTCCTAATCAGCCCAGTGCGAAATGCGATCCGAAAGTTTTGGAAGAGAACGACAGGTAAGTGACATTTTGCTGCTGAAATTGTCGCCTCGTTTTCGACTCAATCGGAAGCTGACGACCAGATCAATGGATCGATAAATGTCATCATTTTTCTTCAGCATGGCATGGCTCTTTACAACCGAGGACGTTATTCTACCATCGGTCTATTTGCAATCGACTTTAAGCCCGACAAATGTAGTCGGTTACATCAGAGGTCGAGTGACAGAAGCAGTAAGAATGGCTAATAAATCGGAGCCCAGGACCAAAGTGTTGGTTTACACGTGGTTCAAATATCAGGATAAAAGAAATGTCTTTGTAACTCGAGTAAGTCATGATGATTTTCGATTAAATACTGAGCAATGGGTCTCTGGCGGATATTTTGAAAGATTTTCAGACTTATGTGACATATGTTGCGTTTTAGGAGGACGTGGTTAACTCAATTCAGGAAATAATGAATCGTGGAGCTGACGGTTACGTCATATGGGGTAGCTCTTCCGATGTGAACACGGCAGATAAGTGCCGATCGGTTCGTGATTATTTGAATGAAGTACTCGGACCGGCCATAATCGATTCTAAAAAATCGATGAACCAGTGGGTACGACCTGATCCAGGAGACATTCCTTACGAAGTCGTATCCAGTCCCATCGAATCGTGAAACTTTGAAAAACCTGCTAATGTACAAAATAAATAGATATTTCGTTTTTCACTAAACAGGAAATTATTTTGTAATAAGACAATTCTTTCCTCCTGCTCAGTTACTATTTTCAGAATATTAAAGTCCTTCACCATGGACTCAAGTGTAAAATTCATTACAACAAACTTTCTCTAAAGAAAGACGACTAGAGCTAGTTACAGAACTGGAAAGTCATCCATAGAATGTTTAACCGATCTGTTGCGAAGTTCTACTTGCGAATTGGTCGAAACTGCGGTCCCCTTTTCTGGGCCTTATGCTGTAGAGAGAGGAATGAATATGTCTGATGGTGAAAGAAAGAGTGAGAAAGATAGAGATAGAAAGAGGAGTAAAGCGATGGACAAGCAGAGAGCTCAGGAGATCAGAGCCGGGGCCCGTCGTCGGGCCGCGAACGCGGTGCACGCAGTACATAGCGGGCTCGCGACATCGACGGACCTTAAACACGTTACACTATTAAGAGCTGAAGTGAAAAAAAGAAGAATCGGATAAACTTATTAAAAATCAGTGGAAAATCAGCGGTCGGAATCGATTGGGAAAAGGTGCAAAGAACATGTTTGAATGCGGATTTAATTGACATCTGATCACCATCGGCTCTGACGGAACAAATTTCGGTAAGAATTGTTGAATTCCTAACATTTATATAAACTGAACAAAAACTCGTTATTTTACCTTAAATGATACGAAATTTATCCAATTTGAGTTTGACAGGAAACTATTACTTCGAAAAAAATTGAAACCCTTTATTTTATCGAATGTACGATTAATTACCATCCACCAGCATTCATTTTTTTTAGACCTTGTACCAGCACTCGAGAAATTTTATATTTGGTCTAGTTTTGAAATGTGTTTCGAGTTTTCAATAAATTAAGAAAAAAATCGGGTTTACTCGTTAATTTAGGTATTCACGAAAGTGTCCGATAGATTGTCCAGTATTTTAGGATAAAAGAACGAGCTCCATTCTTATCTATTTGACTCGGTATGACAAGTTGAAATTTCGACTGTGCCTTTGAGAGTCCCATTTCATGGCAAAGGGTCAACTCGTGAACAGAACATAGAGAGGCAATGGCTAAGATGTTATTTTTCGTTGCATACAAAATTGGCATGATAAGTACTTTTCAAGGACCTCTTCATCTCATCTCCGTGACTCGGTTCTTCGTTTATACCCTCCAAGAGCTGAAGAGGTTGCAAAATGTACATGTGTGAGTATAACGATGCACACAGGAATTTGTGTGGAAAAATGACGTGAGAGGTAGTATCGGTTTACATGTTCACGACGTGAAGGAGTAGAGCCAGTTAATTACAATCCATTGGTGTGAGGTTCTCGCACTCTGGTGCTGAGTCTTTTTATTGTAGTCTTTTGGTGGCTAGGTCCCGCTGGTTGGAAACATTGAGGATTTGGGGCCTTATACACTCAACATCGAGATCTTTATCAGATTGGCTCGAAGGGTGATGGAAATCCATGGATTGGTGTCTGCTCTTTAACTCAAGTTTCCCCTGAGTCTTTCACGCGCACACACCCAACGCCTGCCAGGCTCCAATTTCATTCTCGAATTCACACACAAAAAAATATACAAAATGAGCATGAATCTTTGCAGGATTTAATCATCACGCAAAGATGTTAAAATTTTTAATTACTGCATTCCGTGCAAGGATCGCGGGACGATGGGTTTTTCGGACGTAGGACGAGGACGTAGAATCCCGCCATGAAGTGGTACGATCCTTGATATCAGATTACCAGGATATTCAAAAAAGGATTAAACGAATTTGAACCCTTTCCTCTGTTTATCGTTAGAGTTTGATCAATAAGGCCCCGATCGTAGGAATTTCAGAAAAAGGTTCGAAGGGGAATTGGAACAAACGAAAGTTCTTTTCATCCGGGATCGAAGGTCCGAAATGAAGTTAAAATGTTATCAGTATCAAAACATTTTATCTTGGCAGCCAGGAGGCACTGGAAGTATGAGAAAAGACTTGAGACTACGAGGAAGACTTGAGATCAGTGACTTCGAATGACCGAGAGAGTTCAGGTAACAACTCGAGTTCTTGAGGGCCTTACAAGGGAAAGTTCTCAGTGTGACTCGTATTTCCTACTCAGAAGCCATCTGTTCTCTATGTTTCTCATTTTTTATAACTCTCATCCTTTCATTGGGAAATCCTATCAAATTATCCCAAATTATTGGTCACAATATCGTAACAATTTTATGAAATTGGATCTTTACAAAGATCTCAGCCCACGATACGTATAAAAAGGTAAAACAGAATGATCCAGAGGTTCACAAGGTCGAAACGTTGGCTCGTTAGGAAACATTGTCGATGTGCACCTCTTAAGAGGATTTGGGCCATGCACGCTTTGCTAACAACTCCTCACAAGAACTTGACTGCTCTCGAGTAGATACGAATTTACCGTAAAGATTTTGTAACGGAGCTCAATTAAAAAGCGATACGAAAATAAAAATAAAACGTGTGACGTGGTGGAGAAAGAATGAGACTGTAAAAAGAGAAGATTCGGTTAAAGGGCAATGCGTTGATCCAAACTGACGATATAATTCCACTGATTGAAGCCATCAACGAAGACGAAACACGACCCATATCTAATAGTACATAAAAAAAAAAAAAAAAAAAAAAAACACCAGCCCATATACGTAAAACTCTTTTTCCCATGATCCCAACCTCAGAGATCTCTTTCTCACTCTCTCTTATCTCGTGACAGTATAGTGTGGGTCGAAAGTGGGCCGGTACGTGGAACGTTGCCGGGACAAGTTTTAAAGAGGCAAGCATTAAAAACAACAATGTCATTACAAGTTAACGACCTGTTCTTAGGTTGCCCCCCACCTCAAGCCGCACACTTTTCGCGTGAGCTCGGGATCCACTATTAAGGCGTTTCGGGTAGCTATCCCTCGCACCGTGCCCGCGTTTCGGTATGTCCGCCGCGTGGTCCGCACGAGGCCTTCCTTGGTCTCTTTCTTTCAACAGCAAGAGGCCAAGAGAGAAAAGAGAGAAAGAGAGACAGAGAGAGCACACACGTAACCGCGGTGAGAGAATGTCAGAGCCCTGCAGTACTCGGTGGAGCCACGAAGACTGCTGCCGCTTCTGGAACTGACTAGTGGATCCAACACACCGTTCCAACGGATCCCATAATGGGCCTCGCCACTTAAATTAGTATGGAAGAAAAAAACAAAAGCGAGCCAAGTGCAGCCCCTCGGGGGCATAAGGAGCTACGATCGCCAGAAACAGCGAAAAAGATTCAGAAAATATTCAACACGTTCCAGTAGAAAAAAAATCTGTGAAACGAGAAATCAATTCCACGTTCGAAATAAAAACTGGAGACTATTCATTGCTAGTTACGAGGATTTAAGAAGATGTAGGAACAAACTTTGTCGTTGACTTTTAAAGCGACAAGACTCGTTTATTTATATTTAATTTAATCATATAAATTGTATTACTGAGAAGAAGAATGGGAAAAGGATTAAGAAAATAAATTATATTTTGAATTCAATCTATTTTTCTTATTCTTTCATTCAATCTTCCTTCCTCCCCTTCTCCTTGGTTATTCACGGGACAAGTCGATGCTTCTTTTTGACATTCTTGTCGACTGAGTTTACGGAATTACAATCATGCCTGTTTTGCACTTCGCTTTCACTCTTTTCTGCATACTTTTTAAGTCCGAGAAGATCTCGTGGTCGAGCTGTTTCGTTAGATTCCTTCGAAAGGCCACTTCGGTATTTGGAAAATGGCAAACGTTGTCTCCTTGAGTGCTTTGTCGTGCTTCGAAATCTGGAGTTATTTCTGCAATTCATTCACGCACTGCTTTCCCCTTTTTTCTTCCGTTCATCTGTAAATCTTTGCGTATACGTTTACTTGTTACTTTGAAAAATGCTGCTCAACTCTTTCTTTTCTGATCATCCTCATTGTTTCGCATTCAATCATTCACAATCAAAATGTACGACGTTGTGTTTTGACGCCTCTTTGTTTTCTCTCTCATCATTTCGTTCGATGCGAATCCTTCATCCAGCCAGAGAGACCTCCTGTTCCGTTAATTTTAACGACCCGACTCGCCCAACATGAAACTCTGGAGGCTAGAAATAATCAATAAGGATAATGTAAAAACGGACAGCCGGAGATGCGAATAAGAAAAAAAATAAAAATAAGATGACGAAATCGCGCCACACGTTCAGCCTGTTTTTCGGACGTCCACCTCCATTCCACCCTCCTGTCTCGTGCTTTTACCACGGAAGCTATTGGCTATTATGTTTTTCAAATATTTACCTTTTCTTTCTTTTTCTTCATCTTTTCATTCTTATCAAGTCTACTAACTTTTTCGTATGTTTGTTTGAGCATATGGGAAATATGATCCGGTCAAAAGAAATTTACTCTGCAGCCACACAAAAAATGAAAACACAAAAAAACTTGAAACACGATGGAATGAACTAGCAACAATGGAGTCGTATATGTTGGTTGTTTATTATACTCACCGTTGTTTTTCTTTTCGAGACTTTTTTTCTGCGGCTTTTTGGTAAAAAGCACTATTTTTGTAAGAGCATGTTTTATTATAATTTCGATTCGAATATCGAGTATCAGTCCATCATAGAAATTTACAGGAGGCTTTGTTGGATGTTATGAATTTAATACTTTTTTCATTTGTTTATTAATTAGAACAGGAAAAGCCCGTTTGTAGAGTCATGTAAACGCTAAAGTTGCCGGTATTTCGTAGCACTTGTGACGTCACGTTGCTAACATTATGAATGAGTAATTTGTTTACTTGAAAATCGATAACGATAAATAGCACGTTTATATTTTAATCGGGCCACAATTAATTTGTGATATAGTGAATGACAGAACGTAGTATTAATTGAAGGTCTTCCATAAATTTAAAATTTAGTATAATTTATCGATCATCAGCGGTCTCCGATTGAATAAAAAAATTAAAATAAAAAATCAACCTTGGAGCAAAGTTTGAAACTCAAGATTTTGAAGCCTTCCATCACAGATTTACATGCAAATTTATTCCAAAAATGTTGTCTGTTTTGTTTTCTACAATCATTATTCATTTTTTTTTTATTAAGAAAAAAAAGGCTAATTCCGTAATTCAAAAACGATTGTGCCCCCAGAAGCAATGTTATGAAGATTTATCTTCGTAATATTTCAAGCAGACGATATATATCTCAGTGCTGAAGAACATTTGCATGTTGAGAAAGGCGACTAGAGCTAGTTACCGAACGGCGAAGTTATGCATAGTAATTTTACCGATCCGGTGCGAAGTTCTACTTGGATCGGTTGGAGTTGCGGTCCCCGCTCCTGAGGCTTGTGGTATATAGAGAGGAGTGGGTATGCCCAATGGTGAGAGAAAGAGTGAGAAAGATGGAGAGGCAGAGAGAGAAGAGAGAGAAGGAGAGAAAGAGAGAAAGAGAGAGAGAGAGAGAGAGAAGAGTGAAACGATGGGCAGGAGAGCTCAGGAGATCGGGGCTGGGGCCCGTGGTTGCGCCGCGACCGCGGAGTACGCAGTACATAGCGGGCCCGCGACATCGACGGACGTTAAACACGTTCCACTATAACAAACTCAAGTGAAATATCATAAGGAAAAGGAGGGCCATAAATTCATGAAATATTAGTGAAAACAAAAGTGCGATACAAATATATTGAGAGAAGGTGAAATAAACATGTTTAATGTGGATTAATTCGACATCTAATTACCTGATACTCTGACGGAATAAATTTCTGGTAAGATATGATTCCGTCAAGCAAAAAAAAAAACAAGAAAAAAACGAGATTGCTTTACAATTTGAAGACGCGATTGTTTAACGTTCAAAATGTAGTGGAGCGACATTTTTTCGGAACCTGCGAAATTGGCATGATAAGTACTTTTAAAGGATCTATCCATTTCATCCTCGTGTCTCGGTATCTCACTCACTTTTCAAGAGCCGAACCGTATGCACATATATATCAGTATGTTCCTATAAATACATGTAAAGATTGTATGGAAAAGTGAGGTGAGTGGTGGTACGGGTTATATGTTCACGACAGGAAGGGGTAGAGCCGGTTAATTACGATCGTTGGGTGTGAGGTTCTCAGTGGTGCTGGGTCTTCTTGTTGCGGCTTTTTGCTGGCAAGTTCCCGCTCGTTGAACCGTAGAGGGTTAGGGGCCTTATACACCCAACATCAAGATCTTTATCGGGGTGGCTCGAAGGGTGATGGAAATCCATAGATTGGTGTCTGGTCTTTAACTCACGTTCCTCTTGTGTCGTCCTCCGCGAGAGCGTACACACACGAGACGCCTATCAGGCTCAAATTTCGTTGTCCAATTTATAAAAAAGAAAGAAAGAAAAAAAAAACAAGAAAAAACTATCGTCTTCGAAGAATTTGGTCATTACGCGAGGATATAAAAATCCTTAATTGGAGCGTTCTGTAAGCTTGGCACGATGAATTCTTTGGACGCAGGAACCCTCATCCGGCTATGAAATCGTAGGAACCTGATATCAGATTACCAAGAAACTCGAACACAGAAAATCCAGTTTGATTGGTTTCTTTGTTTTTCCTTGAAGAGCCTGATTAATTGCGTTCCGATCGTGGCTATTTGAATGGATGCTCGGACATGAGTTTTGCGATATAACTTTTTTTTGTTCGGACGGAACCATATTCGCACATCCCCGACGAATGAACTTCGATTCAACTGTAAATAAGGTTGAAATTTTGGAGCAATGTTATCCGTTCAACTCGAAGTTGGCGGTGAAAAACAGCCAGTGAGAAAATACTGGAGCCTCCTTAAGGATGAGAGAGAATCGAGATCAGTGACTCGGAATGACCGAGAGTGCTTGGGTTACCGCTCGAGCTCTCCGGAGCCTTACAAGGGAAAGTTACCAGACTGGCCCCTTTTTCCCACCCAAGAGACCTCTCTCGCCAGCGGTTCTCCTCTATTTCCCTCTCGTTCTCTGTCACGTGTCCTAACGTTGACATTCCATTTAATTATCCTAAACTCTTTGACGCAACATTGAAACAGTTTTGTGGGGAGAGAGCCTTGCTGAAGATCCGGACCTGAGATACGTATGGCATCGTCAAACGTAGCTTTCCAGGATGGGTTCATGAGGTGGATAGCTGGACCAACCGCTTTAGGACACCACTTGGGTGATACTCACACAAGCATTTAAACGCGCGCCTCCAAAATCTCGCTGCTTTATCTCTCTTATTGACATTGCCCGTCTCGCTGTCGATCTTTTAAGGGGATCTGGGCAATGTAGGTTTTTCGTCGACTAGAGTTTGGCTCTTCTCATGCAGCTTCGAATTAACCGCAAGGAGTTTGTATCCGCTTTCAATACAGAAGAGATAGGAGAATGAATAAAAAGAAGAAATAATGAAACGTGAGTGTTTTATCTGTCGTTTCGTGAAGCGATAGCATTGCTGATCAAAGAGGCTCCAGTTCTTTAAAGTCATCGACGATAAAACCGGATCCAATGGACATGCCCTTTTTCATGATTTCAGTCTCCGCGATCTCTAGTTTAATCCATCATTTATTTAGTGCTAGCGTGGGACGAAGATGGACCCAAATGTGGATCGTAACCAGGAAACGTTATGAAGAAGGCAAGCATTAAAAACAACAATG
The DNA here is from genome assembly GCA_013761285.1 of Campoletis sonorensis. NCBI lineage: Eukaryota > Metazoa > Arthropoda > Insecta > Hymenoptera > Ichneumonidae > Campoletis > Campoletis sonorensis. Next base: position 554,853 of record JACEOJ010000124.1, read on the forward strand.
GCATTACAATTTAACGAGCTGTTCTTCAGTTGCCCCCCACTTCAGACTGCACACTTTTCGCGTGAGCTCGGGATCCACTATTAAGGCGTTTCGCGTAACTACCCCCGCGTCTTACCCGCGTTTCGGTATGTTTGCTGCTTGGTCAGCACGAGGCTTCCGTTTCTTCCTCTCAATAGCATCAGACCAAAAGCGAGAGAGAGAGAGAGAGAAAGAGACAAAAGGATACATAGATATAGATTGAGAAAAAGAGCCAAAAATAAAGAAAAAAAGACCGAGAGAGAGAGCGAGAGAGAGAGAGAGAGCACACACGTAACTGCGGTGGGAGCATGTAAGGGACCGTTCTTCGTGTAGTACTCGGGTGGAGCCGAAAGAAGACTGCCGCTTCTGTAGCTGACTGGTGGATCCAGCACACCGTTCGAGGCGATCCCAGAATGGGCCTCACCGCTCAAATTAGTATGGGTGGAGAAACAAAAGCAAATCAAGTGCGGCCCCTGGGGGGCTGGAGAAGCTACGAGCAGCAGAAAGAGCAAAAGAGATCCAGCAATTTATATATATATACATACATGTATACATACATATCGTATATTAGAAAGAAAAAAAGTAAGAGAAGAATTGAGAAAAAAACAAAGAGAGGAGATGGCGCCACACGTTCAGCGTGTTTTCGGGGCATCCTCCGGCGCTGTTGCTTCAGCTTCTTCTTTTGTTTTTGTTTTTGTTTTTATTTTTATTTCACCCTCTTCTCTTGCTCTTTCACCTGCTCTTCGCTTTCTTCTTCCTTCATTGGGCGTTCGACCGCTCGATACATCTTCCTGGCATCTTTGTCCACTGAGTTTTCTGAATTACCATCATACCTGTTCTCCGTATCTCCCTATCTCCGTTTCGCTCTCCGTCTTGCTCGCTGTGCGAACTGTTCGCGTTTCAGGAGGACTCTCGGGCGAGGGTTTCATTAGATTTCTTCCAAAGACTACTTCGGTATTTTGTAAATTGCGAGTGTTGTTTCTTGGAGTGCGTTGTCGTGCTTCGAGATCCAAAGTTATTTCTGTACTTCATTTACCCCTTGCCTGCCTACCCTTTTTCTTACGTTTCGGTCCTTTTCTCACCTTATCTGCGAATCACTCGGTGCCTAAATCTTCCGAGACACTCGAATGACACTCTTTCACTAGATTTTTGACAGCTGACTATATCGTCATTGTTTTTATATTTCATCACCAAAAGCAAACTCAATAATACAAAGTGCTGCGTTGTGTTTTCATTCACCTCCTTTTTGTTTTCTTTCGCATCTTCCATCCGACGCAAATGTTTTATCTGGCCAGGGGACTTTGCGGTCCCGTTAACTTTAATGACCGACTCGCCCAACACGAAACACTGGGGGCTCGAGATAAGTAATAAGGATAATGTAAGAACAGAGAGCTGGAGATGCGAATGAGAAAAAAAAGAAGGCGAGATGGCGCCACACGTTCAGCCTGTTTTTCGGACGTCCGCCTTAACTCCACCTCTCGGTCCACTGCTTTCGCCGTCGGCGATGTAAGCAGTGTTTTTTATACTATTTCGTTGTTTTTTTCCTTCTTCGTGTCTATTCATTTGTCCCGAGCCTATACACTCCACAGTTAAAAAAAAACGCTTGTGCAACAACGATGATGTTTATTCCGTAATTTTGCGGAAGACAATCCTTCGAGCAATAATTCGCATATTCATACTCGTGCGTCATACCCGATCGCTCAAAGTATCGCGAACTTCGGAATTCGCGGAAGAATAATAAACAAAGTACTTGCGTTCGATATTTGATGAAATCGGGAAGCGATTAATGAGAGATTTAAGGTTATCAATCGATCGATCCATCTTATCCGAAACAAAATGGCCGCGCAATCAATCGGTTTCACTTTCTCTACATCCTCAAAGTCATCCGGTCTCCAGTGGCCGCGAGAAACTCGATTTAGCTTATTTTTCCGGCTAGAACATGTATATCCCCGGCAATATTTCTCGAAAGCAAAAGAATCGTTCGTTCCATGCGTTCTCGTGTTTCTTGTGTGTATCCGACTAGAATGCCCGGACGACCTTCGAGATCTTTTCGTATTTCGAATACTAATCCGTGTTTGTGAATCGTGGAATTCTCAGATTCTGTTAAGATCCATACAGAATTTCAGTGAGACTAAGCAACGTTCGTGATGGCATCCTCGCCACAAATAGTCCTTTTATAATTAATACAGTCCCTGCGGATATCTAACACATGTTGAGGGAAAAAAAATGATTTATGCTAATCTTATTTCACTCGAATTTGGAGGACATAACGAGAAATAATGTTATATGAGATTAACACGACCGTCTAATCTTCAGAGAAGACGAGAAGATCTCATGAGATTGCTCAAGATCTAAACACATCGATATTCCGAAGATAAATCCATATTAATGAACAAGCAAAATATCGACAGCAACAAAGAACCTTCGACGTTAGATGAGGACAGAAAAGTTTTACAAGCTTCATCGAGAGAACGCTCCGCGCGTGATTTTTCTCTCTACACATCGACTTTACAATACGTCGTAGGATCGATTCAGCGTATATTTCACCGATACATCTCGTACTACTATGTATTTTGCCGGGCAAAGATAGATCGATCTCTCTCGCGTCTCGCACATTCCGCTTCGTCCTTCCTCCAAGTTTGCACTCCGTAATGCGTTTCTTTGCAGAAGAGAGAGAAAAAGAAAGAGATAGAGGATAGAGATGGAAAGAGAGAGAGAGAAAGAGAGAGAATAAAAAAGACATCCAATACATCGAAGAATACGAGTTTTGTATACTTTAAAAGCAGTAGTGGCTTACGAGGCAGTGGTTTGCTCACGGTTTTCACGTCGTTTGGTGTTTGTGTAGTGCACACAAGGAAAATAGGTCCAGGACGGGGTCCATATGCGTGTAATCACGAACTTGGAAGTGGCCATCGATGTGTTTACCGCACGTACATGCGAGATGTGTGAGGCGTTTGCGAGGCTGAGAGAGGTGTGCGTAGGTATTGACGCAGTGTTGGAGCCCCGGTGAAGAGAACGCTGAAAACTGTGCGGTGCGGTGAAACGAGCGGGTTTCGAAGAGAGAAGGGAGAAACGTGCGCGTAATACTTAGAGCGGGAAACGGTCGGCGAAGGTGATCGGGGACTCGCGAGTCAATGCGACTCGGTATAAAGGAAGATGTGTACATATATATACGTACATACATTTATATGCGTGTATAAACTTCTGGGCATTGCCAGCTCGTTTCGTGCAAGAACCAAACGCTTAGATACGCTAAACAACTTTACACGATAAAAGCCCGCGAGTGTGTATATATACCTGCGGGCCTGTTGTACATATTTATAAGCACGATGGAATCACACATGTACACGGATTGTAAACATCGTACGAAGAAGGAACAGTTGCATAGTAGAGAAAACGAGTTTTGTTTACACACTATCTCGCGTACGTCTGGGAGTGAGGCTTTATGGTGAACGGCCGTTTTTCTTGCAATATTGCTTAAAACGTGTCGTTAATCTTATAATTTCATGTCCGGAAACCTGGACAACTATGGGATGAAGAAACAGGACGAGGCGCATGTGCAAAGTATCAACCAATGGAACTACGTACTTGCGGGCATGTGGTCGTAGTGGGGAAACCTCACAACTGAGTCGTTTTGTAAGTGACTGTTGCAAGCAAAGCTGCACAAGCAGAGCTGCATGGTCGCCGGAAGCCAGGTCCGCAACTAGAATCTGGATTGGCGTTTGGAAATATGAGACGAAGGAATGTTTTTCTGGAAGATTTAGAAGTGCCCATCAGAGGAGCGATACGTTTATTTTAAAAACGTAAACGTCATTCTGTCGGGCATACGGATAGTCATTACTGGGCGAAAAAAATGCAATCTTTTTTAAAACAAGCAGAAGAAAGGGTTCTTCGCATCCTGGAGTCTGAGATGAAAGTTACGCGCTTCTTTCAACAGTCCAAATTACAGGATTGCTCGGAACAGAAGCCCTAATAAATTTATTTAATACCTAGATTCATGGATGGAGGAGAGAAAAAACCTTTGGAAACTGCAGTATAACTCTGGAATGGAGTTAATCGGGTAATTTGACCCCCAGAGGTCCTGGGGTTTTACCGTCCGTTTTTCACGCTTTAAGATGGCAAGGAAGAATCTGTCGAGAGAACCATGAGTGTCTCTTCACATCGCCGCACGAGGCAGAAAGAAAGAAGGAGAAGAAAAAAAAAGAAGAAATTAGAAGAGGAGGAAAGAAAATGAGATTGGCCGTATGTGGACGCGAGTTTCTATGTGTTAGGTGGCGGTGAAGCCTTTGTAGTGCCTTGGGGCCCTCAAGGCGCGTCAAATTTGGTTGAAAATCAAATTAATCTCGCGTGGCATGGACGCGGAGGGGAGAAGAAGTTCCTGTGGGCCCTCCTATGCGATCATCGCTCCTCTCTTTCGTCTCTTATTTCTATATGTATATGCTCTTGTGTCTCTTCGTAGCTGGGGCGCAGAGACACGAGCAAATCGAAGCTGTCCGACGGACCGAGCCCTCTGTTGAGGTGATCATATATAGATATATAAATAATCTACGTGTGTATTCGTAGAGACTCCACAGCCGTGGAGGTCGAGAGCTGACAGAGAGCCCAGAGGCGAGAAGAGAAGGTGGCGCAGCAACAAAGAGCTTTGGACTTCTGACCGTCCGTCTCTCAGGGACGGAGGGAGCATTTTATATTTTTCATCTGACATTCTTCTCCGAAGACATTCAAACGAAATTCTATGAGAGAAAAAAAAACTTGGAAAAAAAATCACCTGTGATACGAACCCCATGAAAGGAACACTTCGCCACAGGTAAATATGGTGGGATTGAAGAAACACCATTACCAGCCACCTACGACGAGTGGACGCTTCGAAAAAGAAAAGAAAAGAAAAACAAAAAAAAAATGATGTTTCTCGTACACGAAAGGTCCGGTAATTTGTGGTTACTCTCGTCCGTAGTATTCTCTATACAGGCATTCGAGTCACCTCGCGCGTACGAGAAACAAAAGCAAGGAGTAGGCGTGTAGCACAAGGCGCCCACTATACTTAACCTCAAACCCATAATATCCCGAATGGTATCGAAAATCGATTATTCCGATCGAAAAATCAATGAAAAAAGTGGCCCGAAGAAGAATCAAAGAAGAAACCTCAGCTGTATTGTTAAAAAGAGAAGTATTCGGCGAGAGGAAGAAAAAGGATCTAGCAAATCCAGAGGGAGGAGTACCCTACAGCGAACATGGAGAGTCGCCTTGGAGCATGAAGAACGACGCGCGAGAGTGCTTGCTCTTTTTTGTTTATTTCGGTCTGGAGGAGAGCGAAGCGTGGTTGGATGATCTCGGAGCTTTCGTTTTTTCGTGTTCCTCGACACCCTGTATACACGAAGGAGAAGGAGGTTGAGAAGTGGAGTGCGAGTTACCACCTCGGATCACACACGGGGGATCGGAGTTGCGAGGGACGACGAGGACGTTTGCGCGCGACCCTGGCGCCCTGAGCAACCCAACGAACAAGGAGTCCCTTGCAAAGGTCCACGCGAGAGATACAGAGTTAAAGAAACCAAGAGCAGAAGCAACAAGAGCGCAACAACACACGTAGCAAGACCCAATTCTCGGAAGGTCCACACCGCGTCGAAGCTCGCTACCCGAGACGAACGACCAGAGGAAATAAGAAACGAGAAGATCGTGTGGCAGCGAAGCTGATCGTTCTTCCAACGGCAACAGGAGGATCGTTGGGCCCCTTGGGACCCTAGCGAGAATAAAGGGTGGGGCACCTCGACGGGGCATGAGTCCATGGGTTTTACAAAACTGCTACTCTCTTGCGCGCCCTACGGATTCATCGATGAAATAAATTGGACTCCCCGACCCCCCGAATAAGTAGAAACTCAGGTCAGACAAGAGCAAGGACTTAAATTAGTTCGTGCGAACGATCAACGTGCCGCAGCAACGGAATATTTACGAAATTCTAAATCCTCGAATGATCACCGACAATGAAGATTGTTGAAATTGTGATACACAGAAAAGAAATCCGATTCCGCGGTATCCGTTTGCCTTTTTAGTATCGAGGCAAGTTTTAGCAAAACGTCGTCAGAATTCAAGCTTAAACGACATGTTTGGTTGATAGCACTCGGAAACAACGGGGAGGAGGGCAATTGTTGGCATATGTCGGTCGAAGAAAAATGGCCAGAGCGAGATTCCAGCGACGTGGAATCTACCGGCGGCTGAGAACAGGAATGATCGGGGTGTACGTGATCGAGGAACATCAGGAAGAAGAGAGAGAAGAAGGAAGAGAAAGAAAAAGCAAGTAGAAGTGAGAAAGAGCGATCTTTTTAACTGACTTTGGAAAAAATGGAATCCTCTCTCGAATCCCTGCTAAAGGAGAGAAGAAGTCACGGTATGACTGCCGGGAGGATGCTTCGGTGAAGAAACTTCGGACGATCTTCGCCATTCCACGATTTCTGGTACATAAGATGAAGAAAATAATGAGAAAAAACATCCGTTTCGTGATTGCTCTCGATTCCACCGCTGCAGCTTCAACATCCTTACGTATGTTGAAGGATTTCTTGGCACTTTCCACACGAGTCAGGAGCAGATACGACTCCCTTGCGCTATGCAACAGGGTGTCTGCTTCTTTACAAACCAACCTAACCCGAGTGGGCGCTCCTTACCTTTGCAAGCGATGCCCATTTTTGGTTTTCACAACGCTCATATACACGAACGACTGGTTTTACGAGATGCTCGACGCGGGAGAAAGCCTTACGTGGCTTTGCGAGGATTCGTCTTGTTATGTGCGAAATGCAGCGATCCTGGCTTCTGATAATCATACTTTTTTGTGCCCTTATTTCTTATGGTTTGGTCTTCCATGATCTTCCAACCATAATATACAATTTAACATTTTTCTTCACATACATTCAACAATTTATAAAAGTTCAAGATCTTGGATGTCGCCGACTTCTATGGAAACACTTGTAACTCCTGAACTAGTCTCTTTAATCCAATAATATTTTTTTCACGTCACTGCGCAAACGAGAAGGAATATAAAAAAGTGAAATTTCAAGACTTAGTCTCGAAGCCCATTCGTAGAACATTCATCAGCCATAGTTTTACATTATAAATCTTCATACTCGCCTACCCGATTGACCAGATGGCGCGATGGTAGTTTCATGATGCAATTTCGCAGTGGTCATTGAACCGAAAGGCTTCGAGGCCTCTGAGAGGCTGTGCACACTGCGCTGTGCCTTTCATTCATCCGCGAAAAAATCACGACTCCGCACCTGGCAATCTCGTATGCTTTTATTAACGGGAGCGTTGAAAAGTAATCCTTGCCACAAGAAATTCTTCAGATGTTGCAGCATTTTGATTGAGACTGAAATTCGACGTTTCTACATCTCAGCCATGAATGTATACAAATGACATGCGATTAAGTTTATTGCACAGCTTACATTTACATTTTAATTCAACACCAAAAGTCACTTATTCGTAATTTAATGTTTTGTTTAATTAATCATGTGTTGCAGGACAAAATGGCTTCCTTGAGGCGTACGACGATCTTATTCGCCATCTTTTGTGCCCAGATGTCCTTTCTACACGCCTATCGTGCCCACAAGGTCATTATTCTGACTTAATAACAGTTTTTACACCTTAAACTTAAAATTTTATTGAGAATAAGAAAAAATGACGTATTCTGTTATTCCGTAGGTCCATAACATCGTGCTCTATCCTGACAAACATAGTTGGTGCAAAACAACGCCCATCAAACAGGTGGTCACGTGGCCCCAATGCTCCTCGCAAGCATTGGACAACAACGTTTGTGTAGGTGCATGTTTCTCGTACATGGTGCCACACAGTGAGCCTTCAGCACCGGGTGACCTCATTAGACCCTACTGCGACTCTTGTCAGCCTTTGGACAGTGTCTGGCATACGGTGGGTCTTAAAAACTTTAATATCATTCGTCCTCGCAGGATGAAGTTTTCGCGAAATTCAATTTAAGTTTAACGAGCAATTACTTCAAATTTGAAATGGAAAATCAATTATTTCATATTTTCAGGTGACACTTGACTGTAAAGACGAAAATAACAAGGCGACGACGATGCAAAAAAAGGTGCAAATAATAACGAACTGTTCGTGTAGTTCGTGCACCGAGACGTCGAGAATAAAACCCGATTACAAAACGTTCCTGCAATCCCTCGGGGATGAGAACATGGACAAGAATGCGAACATGGTTCACGAGACGCCCGACTTGTTGTTGAATCCGAATTTGAATTCGTCGAAGAATACAACGAAGGATGGTGTCGAAGCCAACGAGAGATTCTTCCAGCTGTTCAAGCAGCTCAAGGGAAGTGAGAACATCGACGAGCACGGTGCTAAGGAACTTTTTACCAAGTTCGAGGAAGAAATTGATCTGGAAAAGTTGCGAGATCTGTTGCGCAAGTACAGCCAAGATGAAGAACACACGAAACATCATCAACAACACGAACAACATCATCAAACTAGCAAACAAACGGAACACGAGAAGCACGAGACACATCACGGTGGCTCCGGCCTCATGCATCGTGGCCCTCATCATTCGATGGTTCTTGACTCGGAAGTTAAAGAAAAAATTGACGTCGAGCCACATTATCTTCATCCTGCAGTCGCTGGACAAGATATAAGCTATCACGACAATGTTCTCGTTGACAAGAGCAAGAAAAAGGACTTTTGAAGGTCTCACCAAACCTCTGAATCCTCTACCCACCCCAGTTAGTCTTCGTTTATTTATTCCACGGCTAAATGACGAGAAAAAAAAGTGGTCGAGTTACATCCAGTGGCAAAAAATTGTACTAAACTTTCTGTAATCCTGGTAAAGTCAGTGCAATCGATCGAAGCTAAGATTTCGTGAATCCTTTAAGAAATGTCCACTGTTTCGTCCCCTGATCTTGTTCATTGAGGAATTATTTTGAAAATATTGCGAACGAGATCCGAGGTTAAGGCAAAAAATGGGTCATCGATCGGACCTCGAGAGGTTAATAATTAAACCTCACAACGAGATCAATTACGACAAAGAACAACTATAAATTCAACAAAATACGATTGTCGAACACCCACGATTCTGAATTCGAACTTTAGTGAATTTTACGAATTTGACCGAAAGTGGGCGTTTTGAATAATATTTTTGATACAAAAAATATTAAAATACATTATTGAATAAATATAAATTAGGATTTTATTGAGTTTACAAACGAACAAAAAAAAAAACATTCGTCCATGTTACGTAAATAATCATCTACAGGGAACACGAACGAGTGGAGAAAAAGAACGAAAATTCCAAACGAAAGAGAGATAAAAATTCTAATATATTCAATTATAATCGTATAATTAATTATTATTTTTTATCATTTATTTAACGAGTTAGCGCCAAGCGTTCTATCGATAGTATGTGTCGACGTTCATTATCATTATTATTTTCTTTTCGAAATATTGTTATTTACTCATGAGTTGAGAGGTACAATTGGTATGTACATAAATTCGCTCAGCAATAAAAAATAAAAAAATACTATCAACATGGTCTACCCAAGCTCCGAAACGTGTTTTTTTTATTTGATCCTCGCAGTCCTTTTCCTTTTCCAGTATTTCTCGTTAGAATTTTTAACAACTCGCTACGTTTTTTCATAAATATAAATCCCACCAACGATAAATAGAAAAATAAAAAAAATTATTATGCACTACTTTTGTTTTCGTTCAAATTTTATAAAACTTCGAAACCCCAGATTGTTGTTTCGATCTCAGCACCAAAAATTGACAAGGAGAGATATTTTTTTCTGTCAGCGAAAAAAAAGGCGTGTAAAATTCTAAAATTACGACACTACTGTGTTTATGCCGCGCGAATAATCGAACATTCACTTTATCTATTGAATTGACGCGTGAGACAATCATAAAGTCGCGGGACTTATCGATTTTATGCAAAAAGGCTTGAAACACATTGATGTTTAATCACAAGTTCATTCGATCACAAATCGTAATCTCCAGTTAATGTAGCGAGTGATTAGTATTGATGAGCATAGGAGCCACAATATCAGCTCTAGTTTAGATGAAATTCGACCGAATAAAAGAAGATCGTGGTGTGTAGTTGTTTTATGAAGATAAGACATCGCTCTTTGGGGCTTAGACGCAATCCAATTCATCAACGCCTTGAAGGAGGAGAAAGAGAGAGAGAGAGAGAGAGAGAGAGAAGGAAGGGAGAGGGGCGGGGTGCTGAAAAACCGATAAGAGACAATAAAGTCACGTTTTTCTTTGCTTAACTCACTCAATTTTTCTTATTCACTGTCTCCCTTTCTCGCTTTCTTTATCTCTCTGTCTCTCTTTCTCTCTCTCTCTCTCTCTTCTTTTCTCTTCCTCGTTTTTTTCTCGTCTCGTATCATTGATTCGGTATGTGCAAAGTGACGAAATACATCGTTGAGCCAATCGGTGGTGAACGTATATTGGAAAGCGGGGCAGCAGCAGCAGCAGTAATAAACGGCATATTTTCACGTGGTCCCCGGCGCGTTCCACGAGTGAAGTTGCCCCATATCGCGGCTCGCTCAGTAAGGCCCGTTCTCGTTTGAAATGAGTCGCGCTCAGAACGCTTAGTGAGCTGCGTGCAGCACGCGACTAAACGCTCATCGACACGGACAATTAATTAACATGTAGTTGGTCTCGCGGTTCGCCGAATCCACCGGATTTTCGGCCGCGGAACCATATGGATTCGAATTTATATTTCCAATTTTTATCATATCGCGACCTCGAGTTTATCCCGGTCTTAATTTCAAGTGCAATCTACGGCAATGATCGATCAAAGAGTGAAAAGAAAATCTAATAACTGAGACACGATCTTACCGTATCGGACAATCGACAGATAAAACTTTGAAAAATCCCTGAAATATTATTCGATTAAATAGTGATCGATCATCAAGTACAGTGCGTTAAGTCTGCCGAATAATCAACTGGACCAAGAAAAATACACGCCTCAAAAATGGATATTATGGACGGTAGGAAAAGCCTTTGATTTTAAAAGATATTTTTTCAATTCTTTCCTTTCCCCTGAGCCACTCGATTTCGTGACGATTTTTAACTATTTTTGTTTATTCGTACACAAAAAAAAGTTGCTCTCCAAACATAATTAATCATCGAAAACAAAATTTAGCCACTGCTTGCTCGCTGGCGAAAATATTTTAAAATTTATTAACGACTTCGTAAACACTGAATAAAAATTTGAAATAAATTTATCAACCAATACATCGACGAATCGAAATTCCACATGAAATTAAACGCTTTTTAAAATGTGGTGAGTGTAATTCGTGCGATATTGTAGCTTTATGAAATTATATACTGCGGCGATTTATATACGTCTCGATTTAGTCAATAAAACGGTTGATACAGATAAACATTAAACGGTTCAATTGTACGGCATGTTCCAATGTTCATACGCGGGACGAGGTTTCGTGACCTCTTGAAAGAATCGTGATAATGCGAAGCGAGTCTTGCTTAAGCATACCATTGATGGAATTGAGTGAAAACGAGATAGAAATACAAACGGGGAAAGATAAAAAAAAAAAAAAACGAGAGAGAGGGAGAACTAAATCGTACAGTAGAATCATTGCATTCCAGAAACGTATGTCAATTACATAGAAACTAATTTAACAATAAGAATTTCTGTTATTTGCACTTATACAATAACGCTCGTTAAGTATAAACCATAAAGATAAGCCCGAAACTTTAATACCTTCCCATATGTTTCCGGACTTTTGGGTGATAAAAAAACCATTAAATTTTTATGTCATCCATACTCGACATTAACGACCATTAGTAAATTACTCGCAGCAGGGAAAATTGATAATGATTTTTTTTTTCTTAACAGTTCGAGTCATTATTCAACAATACAAAAAAGGAGCTAAATTGACACACTTTCGTCAAGTGCAATAAAAAATTGATAATTCGTCAATTTATCATTTTCATTCGTTTTATTATTTTTATTTAAGATAACAAAAAAGTTCATTCGTTTATGAGAATGCGAGACATTCAAATAAAAATGGAGAAACTTTACAAAATTTACGAAAGCGAACTTTAAAAATGTAAAAAATTTGCAAAATGAACGGAAATTTTTACGAAGAAACTTGAGGTATGAATCGTCAGGTTGGCACGAGATTTCACATTCGAGTCATTACAGTGTAGATTCTGAAGTGAAATCAACGTCGCTTTCCTTGGCGTCATAAGCGTGCAGGGAAGATCATGACCGACGATCGCCCACTCATACGAGAAACTTCCTGCGGAAGCGATGAAATACGCGAGGCGACTGGCAATTTGGCAAAACATATATCGACTGCCTGTTTAATTTTAGTAACGCCTCAATTCCGCAAAGATCAAGAAGTAATCGCGAAGCCAAGGTTGAGATGGTCTTGGTGTGTTTTTGGCGCGGGAACGAAGCATAAATTCGTCACCGAGAGCGATAAAACGAAAAATCCATTAAAAATGTATAAAGAGGAAAAAAAAGAAAAATGAAATCGCGGCGTCAAAAATACGGATGCGGTTTTAGAAGAGCAAAAGTCTCGGGAGCAGCGAGATACGGGAATGGGGGATTCCCTCGTTTGTCAGACTCGCACGCAAAACTGGTCAGGTGTTTAAGGGCCCGTCCCAAGCCCCCGACTAATCGTGCCAGCTTTAATATCTCGCATTTATTACCGTGCCGGTGCGGCGCCGTCGCCTACCGGCAAAAACCAAACCTGTTTTTTTCACTCTCCCATCCCATCATCCTCTTCCTCCTCCTCCTCCTCTTCACGACCCGAACGAATTGGAACGAATAACGAACTTCGTTTGTTCCTCGTGAACCGCTCGCACCATTTCGTGGGCTCTCTTTTTGCATATGGTTATTACCACGACAAATAAAAAAATAACAAAATATTCTTTACGAAGTGCAAAAAACAAAAGCAAGTCAAAAGAAACGAAACACGATTAGCGAGAAATTACGTTGCTGCCTTGCATTTTGCTTTGAATGAAACAAAGTGGTCGAAATATTGAAGCAGGTTGAATGCGTCACGTAATTGTGGATCGAGTTATTTTTCGTGTCAACTATAGTTGAATCCAATTTTGGGAGAAAGGCTCGTTTCAATTTTATTTTTCGTGAAAACGATGGTTTTATATTGTTTTATAACGTTCAACCATCTTTTTAAATGAAAATGTTGAAACAGTAACAATGAAGGCTGAAAGATTGAGGATTTCGAATCACCATCTTCAGTCACGAGCTTTTTGAGAATACGAACAAATCATAATTACCGAGAATGTCCCTTGGAATAATCACGTTTGATTAGTCAGCTGCTGACCAACGACTATTTAAATCGAAGGCAACACGCAGGGCAGCCAAGGTTTCTAAATTAGATGTTGATTGAGAGTACGGAACGAAAATACGAGAACTGAAATTCGTCGTGTATTGCCAACGACAAGTACACGTGTACCGAGCACGTGGGATCAAAACTTAATTTTGCACTAGAGGAAAAACGTATTCGTAAATTTCGTAGGATTGCACAATGTGACAGTATTTTACAACTGCTCAGGTCCGGGCTATTTTTACACCAATTAACCTCGAAATATAAATCTCTTCGATTTAGTCATCTACACGAAATGAACGTCAATGGATTCTCACGTGGTACGCTACTACGGTCGTATTATTTCGGTTGAACTATTGTCGGAAATGAATATAAAAATCATCGTATTCTTTCGAGCAAATAAAATAGGTTTGTAGTTTCGTTAACCATTATTTCCGAGACCTTCGAGGCTCGGGAATACTTAAGAAAATCTGTGAAAAGTCGACCAAATTAGTTGTGGCTTTATTCAGACTGGGTCGAACAGCTGATGAAAAGATATTCGAACACAAAAGATCGATAGGGTTTCCGCAAAATCTTAATGGCGTCGTCCGGATCTCGTTAAAACTGCCTACAATAGGTTTAACATGAGAAATGGTTGAAGAGGGATTTAGAACGGAGGCTAAATCACTTGGGACCGAAAACAAACTGTTGAAAGAACGTTTGAGTCATAAGGATTCAAAGTGATCTTTTGGTATGAAAATTAGTGAAGATGCGCGTGCCTCAAAACTCTCCACCGATGAGAATATTCGTGTTATTTTTTTTTATATACTTGTATATATGTATGTCGAGAAGCACTTCAAAGTCTCGTGTTCACGATCTCACACAATCCATGAGAGGGTTAGAACTGAGCCGGCGGCGAAACCGATGAATTACAAACGAGAACAAGGCGCAACGCCGTTTAAAAGGCCGTCTCGCGTAATTAACGGGAGCACGAGTGTCGAACAGAGATGGATATATTTATATGTCTGTGTGTGTGTGTACTTGTATATACAGATTAAAGCAAACGGTAGGAGCGCCGGAACGGCGAGACCCGTTGCCGGGCTTCGAACAAATGAGTCATGGCCTTTCGGGGTCCCTCTCGGGTTGTCGCCGGTTGAGACGCCGACGCGGCAGCCACGAACCATTGGCGAGGGAGAGGGAGAAGTCAGGGGTGTGCAATGTACAACGAAGTCTCAAAAATCTGCAGGGCCCTGGGACTGTGAGTCAATTTGACAAAAAGACTTAGACAGTAATGACAATTGCCCTAAACTACAAAATTCCTTTTCGTCAGCTATTGACGGGAAAATTTCATTGTTAACCATCAAATTTATGGAGACTATAGAAATAAATTATAAAGGCAAAAGCAATCAAAGTAAAAATTCAATACAAATAATTAAACTGAATTTCAAATGTTTGTTGAGTGTAACTATGGAAATTCATGTATTTTTCGATTTTTAATTCAAGTGATTTCGGATCTATAATTTTCTTAGAATCAAGGGCGACTCTTGTACCCACGCCTTAAATTGTTCCGTACCTGTGCGCCGTGAGAGACAACTTTTGTTCTGCCGGCATCGCCGCGCATGTGCTCCGCCATTGGCAGACGATAGAGCCTTCGACAATGCCCCTGAACGGGTCGTCTCGACGCTGAATAATTGTTACGATTGAATTGTATCCAAGAGTAAAAGTGGTGCGTCAGTTTCTTGCCATCCTCGTGATTTAGAGCGTGTTGAAATATTGAAGTGTTGTGAATTTTAAACGGATCGATAATTAAACGATAACTCGAGGTGATGACGAGCAACAAGATTATGCAGTCGACACGAGGATCGCGACGAGTTTAGTCCGCCATTTTTCAAAGTGAATTCAAGTGACACGAGGTTTCGCCGAAAATCATCGAATCAGCGTGTGTACCCGCGCAGGGGCAAACGCACATCGAACTCGACGGTAGACTTTTCGCAAGCGGGAGCAACACTCTAGCCTCCTATCGACGAAATCTCGAGGCTCGAATAGGTGTTACGTTTAGGGAGTAGAAAAGAATCCGATACTCGCAGTTCCATCAGAAGTGTGATTCACGCCGTCTCGCTAAGATCTCTCTCTCCACCAGTGACTTCTTCGAATTTGCATTGGATAGCAGACGGAAAGATTGCACTGTGTGACGAGATCTTTAAAAAAAAGAAAAAAGAAAAGATTTTTCGATCGTGACCATTTTGACATCTTACGACGATTTACCTGAATAAAATAATCCAGATGTGAGACCGAGCGTCGAGATACGATGCAAAAAACACGGTGGAATTTATTGAAAACAGAATAAAGATCCATTTTTTTGTCTTTATCTAGTTACGAAGTTATAAAAAACGGTGAACAAATAGTTATTTGCAAAGAAGGAAGTAAAAAAAAATCTTTCAAAGTGTGTCCGTGGTGCGGGGTGATATTTTTTTTTGTTTTGCGTTCTATGATTTAACGATAAAATAGCAAAGTGCGGATAGAAAAATTGACGAAAAAAAAAACAACGACAACAACAATTATTTGGTGAATCAAACGAGAATGAACAAAATGTTGGGAATAAACTGTTGCTGCACTGTGTTTTCTGTACTTAGAAGTCCCGAGGAGGGCGAATCGTTTAAACGGATCATCTGAAAAAACAAAATAGCCAGCTGTTAAACTCTCATTTAATTATCATTTATTTCCCTTCCCCTGTTGTCAATGAATTAAAAAAAAAAATCGTCTATATTTATATGAACGTATATCTATAAATATAATTTTTATTCGGAGAGTGATGAATCAAAACGAGAGCTCAGTGTGCGCTCTCTAAACGCTTGAAAATCGGGCTTAGATGCTGATTTATTTTGGGAACAGTGACAGTGCCAAATTACGATCCGAAAAAGGAGTGGCGGAAAGGAAGTTGAGACATTGAAAGAAAAAACTTTTCGTTGCCAAGGAAAATTCGTCAAAGTTACGAATTTCATCGGAAGGACGAACAAGTAAGGATTAGTGTCATTGGCGAATCGAGTCAGTTTAAATATAGAGTGGGAAGAAAAAGTTCTTCGCCGGAGTTAATGCTCGAATTGCCAAGATTTTTTTTTCTCTCTGTGCACATCGATCAACGCAGCCTTGAAGCTTAACGACGTGTGTTGGGCGGATATCTTTTTCATATTGTGTCTAAAGATATATACGGGACAAGGAAAGAAAGAAGAGAGAGAGAGAGAGAGAGAGAGAGAGAGAGAGAGAGCGAGCTGCAAACACGGTGCGATCGATTAATTCCACGAAGTATATATTTTTTTTCCGCTTTGTACCATCAGGTGGGTTTCCCGCATGTTTCCAAGAATATAAAAAAACAACGTGAGTTATAAATGCGAATGGGAATTGAAGTTCGTTAATCACCGGCAAAGCAGATCTGATTTCGATTTTTGTCGATAAAACAGAGCGAGCGAAATTGCACGAAAGAAATAAATAAAAAATAAGCAGAGAGAGAGAGAGAGAGAGGGATAGAGAGAAAAATTCATATTAATTGCCGATCGAGTATCGAACGAGACGGCAGAAAAGACATCAACGAGACACCCCGTAATGTATTTGAGATCGCGGAGTGGAAAAAAAGGGAGGCACGAGTACAATAGAGAATTGTCGCCAATTACTTTCGCGACCGTTGCACCGAGTTTCGATATCCTCAGTTACAACGGCATCTGTTCATCGAGGCGGTTGCATAGAGCTGTTTCCGAAGAGGAACGACAACGAGATTATTGTTTGATCAATTGTACTTCAGACTTGTTTAAATCGAGTCTAAAGTCACTGGGCGAATTGGAACGCGGTATGAGCGAGAGCGAAAGGGCAGTAACAACGCCAAGAATCGGTTGGCGCAAACTTACCGATCCTGGTGACTGACACGAGACTCGTGTCTCAAGACGAGACCCGGAGCGATAGCATACGCTTCGGCCAGCTCAACGTCTTCTTAAGCCTTCGAATCGCAGCCAAAGAGCATATTATACGATCCCTCTTAACGATCTCCTTATAATCTGGACGATTTTATCGATCGGGAGATCAAATTGTAAGGGTAATCGCATTAATTATCCACGCCGAAAGGTCAACGCTCATGCGAACCAAATGCCTGACGTAGGCGGCTCGAGAATCTACAAAAGAGTCCTGAAAAGAGATTCCGAAATGGCGGGTAATCGGTGCCGGTAGCAGACGGGGTTAACACGAGTATCCAATTACAATATTTCGTGTCCCTGACCCTGGCTTTACGGCCCCCGTACGCAAGGGGTCAAAGTACGATTCTCAAAAAAGAAAAGAAAAAAAGAAAACAGCTTGGAAACCGCGTTAGCCAGTGTAATCCGGAAATATTGAGAGTTGAACCGATCGGAACTCGTATCCCTCCCCAAAAAAGCCCCCATACTGACAATTTTTCATTTCCCAAAGATAATATCATTGTAATTTGGAAGGACAATAATCGGTAGTGCGTAAATCAAAGTGTGGGTGAGTGTTTGTGTTGTGTACTTAATTCGTAATATTATAAAAAAAAAAGAGAACAAAAAGGTTGTGAGAAATAGATCATACTGCAGAAGAAAAGTCGTTTGGAAAAAAAGCAGCAAGCACTTGAGTATTCCAATGACCGGTGATCGAAAGGCTTGCAGGATGCCGTCAACACCCAAAAAGTTTAATCTTAGCTTCGCTAGAAACGCTTACAACGTTTTTGGCAAACGCGAATCAGGCACGAGAACGGAAAATCAGCGAGAACAGAAAACGGAATTGTTGCAGGGTAAGGATTCGTTGGAATTACGTAAGAAGTGTCGATCGGGTCCATAATTTTAAAACCACTTTCATAGTTGTAAGAGAAAACGAGTTTGAAGCTCTGGCAGATGCTGATCTGCGAGATACTCCAACATAAGTACGTCCATGCCTGCGATCACGTGTTCTTCTTGTTAACAATGTTCCAGCAATGCCAATGATCTTGCCCCGAGTCGTTAACGCGAGAAGAAATAAATTGAAGCGATGAGGCTTGACAATTTTGTATCTCTCAGAAATGATTTTTAAGTGAACGTATTGAAGGAGAAATAACCTGATTAAAGGCATTTAAATATTTCACGAAAGCATTGGCGTAGCGAGAAAGTCGAAGCAGTGAAACGCGAGTACCACTTCGAAAAACTGATACGTTTACAAATCAGCAATTAACATTCATAACGAACGATGGTGTTCCTGGAAAAATCATTGGACGATAGAAACTTCTAATTTTTTTTTTCTTCTCGTTCTAGGCACCAGAGGCAACGGCCTTATTCAACTAAAGAATGGCGTCGACTACATTAATCCGGGCCAAGAGGACCAGATGGAAATTTATGGGTAAGTTGATCGTCAATTAAACTTCGAAAAATTGATTTATCGTTGCACTGCATTTTCATTCTATTTACTGCCGCGTATCCTGCTGTAAAACGACTCACAATTCCATCTGGTAAAACTCTACAAAACTGGTTTTTTCAATTTTTTTTTCTTTCATACGTACAGATTCCGAAGAAATCAAAAGTACACGTTCATCACCTGGTTTCTTATAATAATTACCGGTGGCCTCCTCCGGTTGATATTTCACTGGATTCCACGATTGATGCTGCTCTCAACACACTCCAAATGTCGATTGGAGGAGGCCGACACAGTTCTGCTGATCGAGAGATTTCAGGGAAAACATACGAGCTATTACGTCAAGAAATTAAGGACAATGACAGCTCTGGATGTCACGTAAGTCCTCTGTTCAGTTCTTCGCAGTCGAGCTATAATTAATCTCCTTAAAATGCAAGAAAATTTGCTTTTAATGACGGATTTAAAATGTGCATTTTAAACCAATGGAAATCAATTGCTTCTATTTACAAACAGTACATCTTGGTATTCCAATCAGCGATTTCTAGCTATTGATAATTATTCGTATACGAGGAACTGATTGTTCAAGGAAAATCGTCTTTACATTGTACAGGAAAAATGTTGGCAGCAAAGAAGATCTGGTGGGAAACGAAGAATGGCAAGATAATGAAAATCCAACGATTGAAAATCCATTGCTATCTGTACATCTTCACGGAGGAAATTTCAAGGGTAAATAAAAAATTTCGTAGGCTCTTTGCTTGAATAATTGTACAATATTATTTATTTCTTCAATTTGATTTGTTCGGTTTACAGAAGTCTCATCGATCATCACGTTTAATTGCAAGAAGCTTACATACGTCTGGGACAGTGATAGATCAGAATTTTTTAAGTTGACTGGATTGGAAGATGGTGTGCTGACTTCAACGTTGCATCAAATGACTGGTCTCAGTCCTCAGAAGCAGTTCCTCAGGTATTATCGATTTAGCGATCCAAGGAACAGTTCCCCATTTACAAATATCGTCGTAAAAATAAAGCAAACCATTTTTTTTCTTTTATTACAGACGGAGCGTCTATGGCAACAACGAAATAGTCATTCCCGTAAAAAACCCCCTGACTCTGCTGGGCCTGGAAGTTCTTAATCCATTTTACGTCTTCCAACTTTTTAGCTTTTGCTTGTGGATTGCTGACGATTATTATTACTATGCGATGGTGATAATATCCATGTCGGCTTGTGGCATAGCCATGGCTGTCTTCCAAACGCGTAGCGTAAGTTGATAAACATTAATCGTCAGCCCTCGTCGTCTCCAATCAAACCTTCGATTCCCTAAACTCTGTATTTTCTTCTGCCACAGAATCAGCACAAATTACGGTCGACAGTTCATTCCTCGGATGTGGCAAAAGTAATGCGCGATCGGACGTCAGGAAAAATTGATTCCGTAGCTGCTGAGCTTCTCGTGCCTGGTGATATATTGGTCATTCCGCCACATGGCTGTTTAATGCCTTGCGACGCTGTTCTCCTCACTGGAAACTGCATTCTCAACGAATCGATGCTTACCGGTGAATCGGTACCGGTTACCAAAACACCAATTCCTTCGTCCAATGAAACGATTTACGATACCAAAGAACACGCGAGACACACACTTTTCTGTGGAACTAAAATCATCCAGACGAGATATTTCGGCGGTGAAAAGGTTGGTATCGTATTATTTTTATCAGATTTCATGAAGCAAAAAAATATTATATTTCACTGAACAAATATCAAGTCAAGTTACGGAACTTTTAGAAAATAAATACAAATTGAAAAAAGTCCACTTCTTCGTGCGACACTTTATGGACATGATCCGCCGAGCGCATTTCTATTTAAAAATTAATATACTAAATAGTTCTAGTTTTTTTACATAAACGGTCCTATGTGTTGAAAAAAATTCAAAGTTACTCCGCACCGGTTTCCGCACAAATGTCAAAAAAAGTGATCGCAGTTTCTCTCTTTGACAGTTTTTGAAAGTATTCACTTTTTAGCTCACCAAAAAGTATCAAAATTCTTGAAATTTAACTAATGAAACGACGAATGAATATTTTTGTCAACGCGAAAGTAATACTTTAACCAGTTTTTTTAAATAAATCTTTTACATAAACGATTGTAAGCAGGTTAAAATGTTTCATAAAAATTGTTTTTACTGTACATCACACTAGTTTGGAAAATATCTAACTTTTGTATTGTTCCATGACGAATAGGTATTGGCAGTAGTGGTTCGCACAGGCTTCACAACAAGCAAAGGTGGTCTGGTACGTTCGATAATGTATCCTCCACCGGTGGATTTCAAATTTGAGCAAGATTCATACAAGTTCGTGGAGTTGCTTGCCGGAATCGCGAGTATCGGTGTTATTTATACGATTGTAACAAAAGCGATGAGAGGAGTGCCATCGAGTCACATAGCATTGGAGGCTTTGGATTTAATAACGATTGTGGTGCCACCTGCATTGCCAGCAGCAATGACTGTGGGGCGTCTCGTGGCACAAAATCGTTTGGAGAAGAAACGTATTTATTGTACCAGTCCAAGGGCAATTAACGTTTCGGGATCAATAGATTGCGTTTGTTTCGACAAAACGGGTACCTTGACGGAAGATGGTCTTGACATGTGGGGAGTGGTACCAGCGACTATGAAAAAGTTTCAGGTGCCAACTAAAGAAATATCGAAACTATCGGTCAATGAGATTCTCGTGGGAATGGTTACTTGTCACAGTATAACGATCATCGATGGCCAACTGGTCGGTGATCCCCTTGACCTTAAAATGTTCGAATCAACCGGTTGGCATCTCGAGGAACCTGACGTTTCGGACAACACCAAGTTCTCCATGATGTTCCCAACGGTCGTGAAGCCTCCAAAGGGTGCCAAACTCTTTCAAACTGGTGATAACAATTCAACTGTTTCACCAGCTCGTCACAACTCCATTACTTCCGAGACTGGCGATAATCTGTCGCTCAATAATCTCACCATTGATGACAACGATATGACCGAACAACAGGGCTTGGAAATCGGTATCGTTAGACAATTTCCTTTCACTTCGAGCCTCCAGCGAATGAGCGTCATCACCAGGACTCTAGGAGCTAATCATTATGATCTCTACTGCAAAGGCAGCCCGGAAATGATTCTCAGCCTCTCGAAACCGGACTCCAGTAAGTTTTTAAATGACTTTTGCAATCATTAGATCGTCGCATGACCTCGAATCGAATCAATGAGCAAAAAATCGTGTTTTTTTCTTTTCAGTACCTCCAGATTTCGCTTCGGTTCTTCAAGAATATACTTCCGAAGGTTATAGGGTAATAGCTTTAGGCCACAAGTCCTTAAATCGTCTGACCTGGGCAAAAGTACAGCG
Organism: Campoletis sonorensis; assembly: GCA_013761285.1. Lineage (NCBI taxonomy): Eukaryota > Metazoa > Arthropoda > Insecta > Hymenoptera > Ichneumonidae > Campoletis > Campoletis sonorensis. Next base: position 576,926 of record JACEOJ010000124.1, read on the forward strand.
AATAAGTCGAGAAGCTGCCGAGACGGAATTGAACTTCTTAGCTTTTGTAGTCCTCGAGAATAGACTGAAGCCCGAAACAGCTCCGGTGATCGAGGCCATTAACAAAGCGTGCATCAAAACTGTCATGGTGACAGGTGATAACATGTTGACAGCACTTTCCGTCGCCAGAGACTGTGATATGGTCAAACCTGGTGTACCTGTTGTCACTGTCGCCGCAATAACTCAACAAAATCAGACAAAGCCACAATTATATTTCACTAAAAGTAGCAGCAATCAACAAAGCCCACAATCTCCAAATGGACAAGGCAGCATTAGCGAAATGACTGATCTCAACAGCATCGCTAGCTTGGAAACAATCGAGAGCGGTTCTTATGGCAACAATGTTACTGAAAATGGCGTTAATTACCTTTGCGACGAGTGAGTAAAACAATCGAATATCAAGTTTCAACTAATATTTTCAATCTTTCTATTTTCGAGTGTTCATTAAATATTTATATTCAATCATTTTTCATATTCTTATACTTTTTTAGTTTTCGAGGCAGCAACAAGTACGTTTTTTCTATGACTGGAAAAACCTGGGCGATGATTAAACAACATTATCCAGAATTGATACCAAAAGTTGTCACCAGAGGTGCCATTTTTGCTCGTATGTCACCAGACCAAAAGCAACAGTTGGTACAAGAACTTCAGGGTCTCGGTTATTACGTAGGTGAGTCGATAAATCAACCGAAAACTTTTTTACAATCAATTTCAATCACAAACTTACAAAAAATCGTATATTTCGAAATGAATGCAGAAAAAAAAATTATTTAATGATTCGGGAGTAGACGTGGTTCGAGCATTGATCTTCAAATGATAGAAATCAAATATTTTTTCAACTAAAAGTAACCACCGTATTAAAAAAAAGTGCTAAATTTTCGTTTTCGCTTATAAGTTCAATGGACTAAACGAACGTATTATCGTCACACGACTCTAATGTTTTGTTGACTTAAAAAAATATTGATAACGGCATAATTGCGGAGAAACATTTACATCGAGATTTTTCAAAGAACAATCCGTAATTTCCAATTGACAATTTGTGAAAAACGTTGTGAAATTTGAGAACTCGTTAATCTAGCACTCGTTACAGTTTTCACTTTAAATCATAAAAAAATCCAAATGAAAAAATTCTTAAACAATGTCAAAACGATTAGTCTGACGATGAGAAATATTTCAGCAATGGTAGGCGACGGTGCTAACGACTGTGGTGCCCTGAAAGCAGCACATACAGGAATTTCATTATCGGACACGGAATCATCGGTAGCTTCACCATTCACGAGTCGAGAGACAAACATTTCTTGTTTGTTAAGTATAATACGAGAGGGACGTGCAGCGTTGGTAACATCATTCGGTATATTCAAATACATGGCTGGCTATTCGTTGACCCAATTTATTTCGGTAATGTTGCTTTACGGTATAGAATCAAATTTGACAGATTTGGAATTTCTTTACATCGATTTATTCATAATATCAATATTTGCATTTTTCTTTGGACGAACAGAAGCGTATGACGGTCCATTAGTTAAAACTGCACCATTAACAAGTCTCATAAGTACATCGCCAATATTAAGTTTACTGACGCAAATGCTAATTGTGACAATATTCCAATACACGAGTCTGTGGCATTTGCGGCAGAACGAATGGTTCACACCGTTCAATTCAACGGCCACCGTGGACAAGGACGATGTTGGATGCCTTGAGAATTACACTATTTTTATCGTAAGCTCAATGCAGTACATTATTCTTGCAGTTGTATTCAGCAAAGGTCATCCATACAGAAAGTCTCTGTTCACGAATTATGGCCTTTTAACATCGTTTCTTCTCATGTCGATGTTCTCCACGTATCTTGCGATATGGCCATTCGATTGGTTAGCCAAGCAGTTCGAGTTGGTATTACCGGAAGACAGGACCTTCCGTTACGTCCTCGTTATTTACGGTTTAGCAAACTTTGTTGTTTCGATGATAGTCGAGCATTTCTTTATCGAATATTTAGTGTTCGGTAAGCTGCGCTATCGTTGGCACAACGTAGACAAATCAAAGCGTAAATTTTTGGCGATAGAACGCGACATGAGCAGAGACGTCAAATGGCCTCCACTGTCGCAGGAGCCATTGCCCGAAGCCGCCCCTGACATTCTCATTCGTCAAAACGTAACAGAAATCAAAATCGAAAAAAGAATACCGGAGTCCTGCGGAAACCAACCGATGGATGCTGGTTTTCTGAACAGTCCAGCTTCTTCGTTGAACTTCAAGCGTTTTGGTTCGGCTCGAGAGGTCACCCTCAATCCACGATCGTTGTTTAACGATCGTCGTAATACCGTATCAATGCAAACCGTGCCAATTACGCTAGAAGATCGCGATACTAATTTACGACGTCCCAGCGTCGACGTCACACCCAAACGACGTCATAATTCCGAATCCGAAAATGCTATTGACTGTTACGACAAACATCAGAGACCGAAACAAACCACCAATCCAATTGCTACTTTGCCTCGACGTCCTCCACTTAATAATCCAAAATTAGTCAATTTTACAAATCCACGAATTCATAAAAGCGAGGAATTTTGTCCAGGTGCTCAGAGTGTACTTGAATTAGATATACTGCCGTCCTGAGACGCGATAGAAACATATTATTATTATTATTATTATTGTTTATTGTTTTTCTTCTACGTGCTCGTTTTTATACGCCACGGTTTTCGTATTGCTACTCCCAAAATTCAAACGGACAAACTAAACAATATTTCTCGCTGTCTCATCATTTATTCACGATTTTTTGTTTGTTAGCGTTTAGACTAATATGGTGCTAAGCCGTCCGGCAATATTACCCCTAGTGGTTTTACTTAAAAGCTAGTGCATTTAATTAATATATTACGTGACGCTGGTTCGTTCGAGAATTTAGTAAACAAATTACTGTGTAGATAACCTTTCAAGTTGTTTTATTGACTCTGGACCCTTACATTCTATCGTTTCGAACGTAAACCCCGCAAAATGGAATCCAAAACTATCTTGATCCTCTCTTCAGCATAAAATCGCACGGGTTGCTGATATTGAGATTCAAATGTACATCGTTTTCTTCGTTTTTTTATTGCGAAGAGAATGGTGTACGGTAAAGTTACATCTGGTCAAGATTTCATTATGAAATCATGAAATTTCTGTAAAACGGGGAAAAAGTTTTGAAAGCATGCAAAAAATAGACTTTTTTTATTTTATGTCAATATTAAGGTTGTTTTCAACTTCTCTGTAAGGGTCTAGAGTTAACTTCTCAGTTGCTGACGTTTGCGACGTTCAGGAAATATCGAATTGAAACAATTCGTCCGATTTGTTTGCCATCAATTTTTCACTCCCATTTACACGAACAGATTGAATAATATTGCATTTAGTGTGTGAATTCACAATTCTCGGTTTGATTTGGTCAAATCGAGAAATAAAGAAACATGAAAAATAAAGTAGAACCTCGAGAATCCGAAATCATGCAACAAAATGATATTTTTAACGTACCGAAAATCAGCGTCACGGTAATAACTGATAATTCAAATTAACCATGAGAAACGAAATGAATTTTAATGAAAGGATATAAAGGTCAGATCCGTCTACGATTATTCCTACAGGTGCTTTCCCACCTCAGACGATTTCGACCTCGTTAAATCCTCTTTTATCTTACGATTAATAGTATTTTCACCAAACCCCAAATTTCCTCTTCCTCCCTTCGTCGCCCAATCATGATTGCGGAAGTATTATTAATTATCTATCGTTTTGGGCGATCGAAATGATTAATATTGTAAAATAAAAGAAACAAGAGAAGAAAAAAAGCGGTAATTTAGCAACCTGCGGCATGTTGACGTTTGTTTAATGTAGTAGAAAAATAGTGTCAAAAGAATGATGAACCTGAAGATTTGTGTGGGAATTGTGATGGTGCATGAAATGGCAAAAAAACTACGCTACTCGCTCCATCTCGATCATTCCTTTTAGGCGCAATGCAGCGTCCCTAATTCTAAATTTGTTTTTTTTTCTTTTGGTTCTCCATTTCCATCTGTCATTTCCAGTCTTTCGTCTTTGCTACAAAAAGACATTTTATTGTGTTCATCAAAATTATATTTGACTGTCTAAGGTTCAAAACACAATGTTAACCCTTCGTGTACAATAAACATAGAAAAATGGCTGTTGGAGAAATCGGAGAACTTTGACTTTAAGGCGCTTTATCAGTAGTTCAGTCGATTAAAAAATCGTCACCCGTTGTTCTCCTTTCACCAGAAAACTAAATGCGACTTTTTCGTTGATAAAGGTACTTGAACCTTGAAAGGAAAACTTTTCTGACCCTCGACAGGTAAATTGGTTCGAAAAAAATGTAAACGAAGATCGTGGTGCTCTTGATTGCGAAGACCACAGCACTGGCTATGTTTTGAATCATTCGAATTTCCTCGTCTCAATTCGGACCGGTTAACCTCTCGAGGGTAAACAAAAAACACCCAAGAGTTGGGAAAATGTCGCTCCAATGTAAAAAATAAAATCAAAAAAGAAATCTTTGACAATTTAAAAAAAAAATTGGGTCTCTCGAAACGACCCATAATATTTGTACACGAAAGGGTTGAATAAAAAACGAATAAGAGAAGAAAATAGGATAACGACGAAACTACTTAAGATCGCTTTAGGCGAAATACGAATTTTAGTACAACAAATGTGTTATTTGTCTTCGAGAATATAAAAACGTAAAAAAATAGTATGTAAATTATAAAACATAAAGCTTAGACATTTTTTTAGGTAGGGAAGAAAAAGCGTCTCATTAATAAAACTACGAAATTAAAAAAATTCTATGAAAATTAAAATAAAAACCACGTTTGACAAGGAATAAAAAAAAAAAATAATAAAAGTGAATATAATATTATACTTATTTGAATTATACAATTGTATAAAGTTATACCAATTATTTATAAGATCGAGCTCCGAGTGCCAGGCGCACGAGAAAAAAAAAATATACGTATAGTAGATATATATATATATTATACAAATATAAAGAATAAGAAAAGAAAAACAACAAAAAAAAATGTCATAAAATGTATTATATTATGACTCGATGCGCTCCGCGACTGTGCCCCTCTTGCGGCGAAACTTTACAATTCGCAATTCTGCTATACACGCCCTAACGATAAAGCTGGATTCAAACGATTTACAAGAAATATAAATGTGTACTTATACATCCAAAATGAACTTAATTGATTCCATCAAGCTCCAATTTACATTTAAATCCGAATATATATTCGTTTAACTTTTTGTTTTTACATTTGATTACTCAATACAATGATTTACGTCAAAAAAAAACGTAGTTCGATTCATTTATTTATTACGTAATTTCAAGGGTTTGCAACGTGACGATTTCATTCGCAAAACGTGAGCCGCGTAGTCGAAAATAGTTCGCCAAAGAAGGGTGATTATTTTAGGATTTGTCGTGGGTCAATAAATGAATGGAAATCATTTCTCATAATTATTATAATCCATTTATTTATTCTTTTCAATTATTATGAGCGAGTATCGTGAACAGTATTGTTTATTAAATTAAATCATTATCGACTAGACGATACTTCCGCAAATTAAATTGAACAATTTTACTTTAATTTGAACTAAATTCTCGAAGTATTTAATTTTCAAAATACATGATTTTTTATATTTATCAATTAAATTTTTTCATGTTTAAGGGTTCACTTGCATTAGAATCTCGGATTTGCATGAAACTCTTGCACTGTTTCGCGACCAACTTCAACGTTAATCGCACTAATAGCTCTAATCAATATTGTTATTGTTATTATCAACATGCATCACGTATGCGTGCAAGTTTAGTGCAATGCAATTCACGTTGCATTCGTGCCTATTTCGTTATATCATGTTTGCAACTGTGATGAGTATTTTTTGCTTGTTGCTCAAAAGAACGAGCACATGGAAACGTTATGTAAAGACTTACAACTTTAATTAATTAATTGTTCGAAAATGGTACAATTTTAGGTGATTTTGTTCATGGAGTAGTCATTCGTTTTTTTTATGTCATTAATTGCACTCGCTTAACGCACCAAAAGATTTGAAACGAAGACAAAATGGCCGCTTTTCAAGTGCATTAATTCAATTTTCCTTAATTAACTAAATGATCGTTGGTATGTGAAAAAATAATCAATTTTCACTGACGAAGTTTCAACCTCGAAATCTTATCAGCGGCCATAACGCTTACGATGTTGGGTCACAAAATAGCAGAGTGTTTTTAATTAATACAATCATTTTTTTTTATTTATGTCGAAAGTGACGGTCGTTTAATTCATTTAAATTAAAACTATCGGGAATAAAAGTTAAAAAATTAAAGAAAAAGTTATTCGTATAAAATTAAAATAAGAGTAAAAAGTTTTTGTATTGCAGATTCAAAATTGACTAGTTATGCAAAGTTTGGCATTGTTTCATGTATATAATATGTATACATTTATAAATGGCCATGATGAATATTATTCGTAAGAAAAAAAAAAAAACAAATCTCCATCTACATCTCGAATATTTGAGCTAAAGGGAATAATTTTGTTTTTTCCTTTTCTTTTTGTAAATAAATCCCTTTCGATGATCAGTGACTTACGTAAACTAAATCACGACCTCGAAACATTGCTTCGAGGGTTAATTTCCTATTATAATTTCCACCCATCGTTTCAATCGTGGAAACGAAATTTTCGTATCTCTTCCATGCTGTTATCGATGCCGTTTCCGTTTCCTGTTGGTTCGATGACTTTACAGCATGGTCCACTGTCTTGATAGTTGCCTCGGCGGTCTCGCACAAGTTTTCAGTTTCGGGAATCATCTTAACCGTAACATAAAAACAAAAAAAATGATAAAATGTTGAAAGATTAATTGAAAACAAAACAAAAAACCGTTGAGGTTCCTAACGAGGCACTAAAAAATGTACAAATTCCAATGATCAAAGAGACTTTTTTTGAAAATTGCAGCATTTTATTTTCTGACAAATATTTGAAAAATTCAACCGGATTCTCTATATTTGACGATAAGTTTTTTTATTCGATTTCACGATTATCAGTATCGAACCCTCAATGTTTGCAGGAAGTATCGTATATTAGTCTCCCTGCGAATGTGACGCGTGTATTCTCTTCACTGAAATCAATACCCATCCACCGGTGGTAGTGTTACAAGGAAAACCACACAGAGATTTCCCCTCTCGAGAAACAAGATTTACTCTGTATTTCACTGTTTCACGTAATTGGCGACAAATAGACGCTCTATTTTGAGCATTTAATGAGAAACGATTACGTAACGGAGGACGGATTTCAATTCTTTTGAATAATTTCATTCAATATCATTTATTTATTCACGAAAACTACGTGTCGCGAAAATAAACAGACAAAAGTTAGTGGCCAGCAATAGTTTACGTACAAAATGGCTTACCTTTTTTTTGTGGCTTGGAATAAACGCTCAGGATGTCCGACGATGTTTAACATCCGATACAAAAATAAATTTCAACGATTAATGCTCGTTTTTTTAACGAAAATAAAAATAATTAGTATCGTTGGATAATAACGAATTTTCTCGATGATATCGACTAGAGCACGGTCTGACAGTAACTAACGGGAGTAAAAGCGAGGACGCCAAACATCAGCTGGGGTAAAACGCCGAGCTCTCATACGCGAGGAAAGCCCTCTCCCCTACCAAGGGGGCCTTCTTTGTTAACGCATGTGGGGGCCATATGCGTTCGTGTGTCTCTAACATTGCCACACCGAATGCACCACACGGACCTTCCATTCTATCGTTGACCAGCTTTATATACATTTATTTTTTATTTCACAGCTCTTTATAAACTCGAGGGAGTTTTTGGCTGTAGGCCAAAAAGCTGGAAAATTTTATCCAGCTATTGGCCTCTATTGTATACATTTTTGATTAAAATTTGACGGAAATAATTTATTATTCGCGTCTTTTCTATTGAAAAATCGAATTTTTGGCATTCATTATTATTAATTATTATTTATTTATTTCGTTTTTATTTTCATTTTTATTTTTTTACAATAATTGAACCCTTCGAAGTGTAGGTTCGAAGAAAAACGGGGTTGGCTTATGTGTCTCCTGTTGTTCAGATGAATAAATAGTTCAATTAAATAAATTTATCTCTTCATGAGAAGGAGAATAATTGAGAGTGTATTTGAGTCAAGAAAACAAATCTTAAAATGGCTCAACTGGGTCGATTGAATACAAAACAAGGATTCATTCTATTAAAAGGATTTTCATTGTCGACGCATATAGAAGAAGAACTTTTGAGAGTATTATTCAAATCGGTTCCAGCAGCGATAGAACGGATGAGGGCTACGGGATTTATTGTCTCGTCCATCGTCCAGGGAATCGAGTTTAATTGGCTAAATTGCCATGCCAGAGAATCTTCAAATGGCTTATGTTTGGTATATGAATCTTCGTTAAACGAGAAATTATGAAACTCACGATTGTAAGCTAGCATGAAATATTTTGTGCCTTCTAACGCAACCGGGGACGAGTAGCAATTTTAACACTCTTTCTTTTTTTATTATTTCTTCATCATTTTCGTCACCGAAAAATAATATTGTGATTTTTTCAACATCTTACGAAATTATTTCGTTTATTTTATCAAATACTTCTCAATTACTTTTCTTTCTGGGTCAAATTGACCCATACGTCAATACATTGGCAAGATTCAAATATTTAACGAACTGTTAGAATTCGTTCGAAAACAATTATAAATAAATCCCCATTCTGTGAGTGTCCTCATTCTTGTTTTCCACAAAATTATTTACTTCTCAAAATATCTCTGTCATTCAAATCCAGAGAAATGAAGAACAATAGGATTGAATGAGAGTGACGTGCAAAATGTCGAGTTATTTTGAGTTAATGGAGAGCGAAGGGAAATGATAATAACGTAGTTACGAATAGGGTTGAAACGAAGATTTAGGGGTGAAGAGAAGGCGGAGGAGGAGGGGACAGCTTACGTGGTGAGGGCGCGTGCACCAACATCAGGCACACGACAATCCGGTGTTCTTAAAACAGCTGCCGGAAGTACATCTGCCGTGAGTCCATGCTGACCGGTTGGAAAAAAGTAGGCCTACGATTTTTATGCTCGATCAAAAATGAATAAAAGGTGAACGAAAAATAGTATTTTTTTCGTCCAGAAAGAAAAATGCGAGATGTTTGAGGCGCGCGTTGAAAAAATGATTAAAATTCCAATAGTTTGTTATAAAAGTAAAAAAATCTGGAACGTGATCCTCGTGGAAATCGAGAGAATAAATGTAGGCCTGAAACTGCAGCTGTCAGAGTGAGTCTGCTTGCGATTATTGTGTAAATGACTCAGTAAAAAATCGTTCTTTAAAAAAAAAGATATTCTAATGAAAATATTGATGAAATATTTGGCAAAAATTGAAATTCCAGTTTTTTCAAATTTTCTTTCGTGATTGGGGTGAAAAAAATGAATGAAAAATGACAACCCTTTCGAATTCCCACCCACACAGCTGACGTCGAAATGCCTGAGCCATCTGACGGTCGGCCAGACAGCTGGAGACCCTTGATCCGTCTCTCCTTCCCTTTTAAAAGGTAACGAGAAAAACAGCTCCGGGTTCAGAGCTCCTCAGCGAACCTCTTCTGGCGCCAAAAAAATACAAAAAAAACTTTTCGCCACAAAAAAGAGTCTATTCGAAGGGGGCGATGACCTTTAATCCATCTTACCGGATGCTGAGGGCTTAAAATATTAATGAAAAAAATTAAAAAAATTGCATTCAAATCTTGATGAATATTAGAATCTTGGCGAAGGCTCATTGCGGCTCTGTGCACTCAGAGAATCTTAGGAACGAGCTAAAACTACGATGAAAGGATATTTGCCTTTGAATCCTCGCGAGGGCAAAATTTGAAGGAAATTACTTTTGTTTTTTTCTCTTTTTTTTCGTGGTTTTTGAGGCTTTTTGAGAATAGATGAGGAAGGGCGCTGTATTTTCGTTCGCATAGCAACAGAAATTTCGTTGCGGCCTCTCCGAGACATCGAAGACAACACAAAAGTGTGTATATAAGTTTTACCGGGGTCGGAGAGCAGATGCATGGCATGTGCTACGACGACGACCGACGAGAGAGAAAGAAAGCGCCCTCTCTCTCCTTCCATCCGACCCAACAGATGCCCCATTGGCGTAGCAACGCCACAAGGTGCCATAACGAATAGTTTTTCATTCGATCACCGTCTTTATATATGTGAAAAGAGGAGATTGGGTCGCGTGCCAGTACCAAACGAAATTTACGACAGCCGGCTATATTTCGACACAAGTTATTTCATTAGGACAAAAGCAAACCCACTATTTTTTCATCAAATATCCTCGTAAGCTTCCGGAACGAAAATTCGAAAAAGCAAATTCATTCTTTTATACTTTTTTTTTTTGCTATTAATTCAACGATTCTTTTTTTTTTTACCTATCAATTATTTAATCCCAATAAAAATTCTCACCCGGAATTTCAATAGAACGGAAGCAATTCCATTAAAAATCTTTACCAATTTTTGGAAAACTATTCAATTAGATGATCTCGTTGTTTAAATTTATCCCCAATTTTTAATATTATTTACAAATTTTACTTCCAGCACAAAATGAAGAAAAAAATCACATCATAATGTAAAGTTTTTCGGCAAAGAAAAAATCATTCTTCAAAATTTTTCAATTACTTTGGATTTAAAAAAAAAATTCCAAAATAATTGTCATTATCGTCTGAATGCAAATTGTTTGTTGTTATAAATTATTATCACACGTTACCGGAACAAGAATAGGAAAAAGAAAAAATCACTTTATCACGTTATTCGTAACGTTGTTCTATTTTGGTGCAATTAATTTAATGGTCGTTTATTGATGCTCGTATCTACAATGATTTTATCGTAATAAAAATAACAATAGGACTGGTATAAGTTAGGGATGTGTTGTATGTTTATAAGTATATTTTTGTCATTATGTTACATATTTACAAAAAGTCAAGTTTCGGTACCGAACGAGCCTGAAACATTTTTCCCTCAAATTACACTCGAAACTTAAATAATCCAATCTTAATGGTAAAAAAATAAATGAACATTAAAGAAAAAGAACACACAATGAGGACGAATTCAGGTGCGAACAAAAGTGAAAAAGTTCAGGCTCCTTTGGAGAAAACTCGCTATTTCATTATTTCGAAGCTCTCCTAACTGGGAAATGAAAATACATTATGTGCGAAAACGTCAATTACAGAGAACAGTTCATTTCGATTTTTTTTTCGAATTTCCGGAATTAATATTCCGTCTTTTTTTTCAAATTCAATGACATTTTCACATTTATTTTGTTCTTTACGTCACATCATTTTGTTTTCTTCTAATTTCCGTTTAACGAATTTATCTATTATATTTATTTAATAATACGTACAATCGCCTTGAGTGCTACGAGCCCGAATATTTTGAGTCGCAGTGGGTGACTTATTGATTGGAACCGATTTCGAAATAATAATCATATTTTTGAAATCTTTTGAACGGCAGAACCTTACAGTCTATTTATTCGAACATGAAGTGGGGTCGAAAACGAACTTAATCTTCACATTATCATAAAAGGTTCCTCGTATTGGATATCAAGGTTTGATTATACATCATTTTCTTCGTTTTTTGATAACAAAGAGAATGGTGTATGTAGAGTCTTATTTGGTCAAGATTTGGTTAAGAAAACTTGATAAAACCATTTTTTTTTTTTTTTTTTAAATGCAAAAATCCGTTTTTTTGTGTTAAAATTTACGTCGTTTTCGACCTCCTTGCAGAGGTCGAGGGTTAATGTTGGAACGTCACGGTCACCTAATTTTGGTGGCTGAGACGTATTCGTTAATTTATTAATTTGGCTCCAAAAATTGAATGACCCACGGCAAAACACTCGAGTAACAGGCGAGTGGCATTCAACGTAAATTTTTTAATAAGTAGAATGTCACTCGTCAGGCACAATAAAAACGATGATTTTGTTGGTTCGTAATTAAATCCTTTTTATCTCCACAAAATTTCACTAATCGTCCATAATTTATTCGAATATTACGTTTTGCCATTTCAACATTAAATACAGTCGTTTAATCCAGTGGATCAATATTAAATAAGATTAATCTAGGAATTTTTGCGTCCCTCGTGCTTCAGAAAGGTCTTTCGTTCGGGGCTGAATCGATCAGACACCCACGAGGCCTAGGCGCCATTTTAATTACAAAGCACCAGAATTTACACTCGGTTAAGATAATTTATAAATGAAAAAAGAAACGTGAATTAAAAAAATGAAGAAGTAGTAAAAAGAGCGAAAAAGAAAAATCAGTTCATCTTGCCTGTTGTTTTGTTTTTTCTTTGTTTGTATGTGTTTAATACCGAATAAAACGTGCCCATCCGTTCGATGGTTCAGTCGATTTTTGACAATCGCTTCATTTCGTTCATTCAACTTGACAGTTATTTCCTTTTGCTCGCGTCTGATGTAACCTTTTTCTCAAAATGTCATTTTATCGTCACATTAGCACAGAAACGAATGAATAGTTTAACCTGTTGACGTCAATTGGCTGCAGTGAAAAATAATTTCCTACATCGGTTATCATTAGGTTTTTTTTTCTTACACAGCAAATTGAGCCAAAGTTCTTTCTCTCTGAGTTTCCAAGTGATTTTTCATCGCTAAAACAGTTGGGTGATGAGGTGAAAGTCCCTCTTCCTCAATGAGATATCTAATGGCTTCCGCGGCACAGGCGTCCCAACCGAGACTCCAGGAATCCATGGCTGCCGAATTTGTCGGTGTTTTTTCCTCTTCGACCAAATGGCTGGGAATTCTCGTTCGATTGTTCGTATGATATTTGTTTATTGAGATGGAATCGTTAGCTTCGAAATTCGTACTAGTGGAAAAAAAAGCTCTGTTCTCCGATATTTTGTGTGGCTGATCAAATTGGTAAACATACTTCGAAGTTTTGGGATCGTTCTCGAAGGTAATATCGTGACCAACTTCCATACTTTGAACTTGTTCGTTACTGTGTTCTTTGTTTGTTTCATTATTAGATTTCGTGCCTCGTTGATTCGTAGCAAGCCTCGTGTTCGTTTTGATCCCTTGTTTTTGAGAATATTTCAATTCTTGGGCCAATGAATTTGCCAATTGATGCAAAAGTCTTGTATTTTGTGGCTCACTGTCGTCGTTATCGTAATGAAAATCATTCTCGTCACTGTCTTCGTCCAATTCCACTCCCTCGTCCTCCGAAGACAACAAATCATCGTTATCCTCATTCTCAACCCCAAGTAGTGTCAACAATCGTTCAGCTGCGTCTGCAACCGCAAAAATGGAAATTCTCGATTTGTAAAAAATTTACATCCACCCACAACCAAGTGAGCTACTAATGAACACAATATTCACGAAAATATAAAAACCCTTAAACGGAACAATTATTATGAACAACAATTTTTATCAACATTTTTCCACTGCCATTGATACACTGGGTCAATTTGACCCGAAGCATAATTTACCCGTCTGCAAGGCCCGAAATTCCCGATGTTAAAATAATTAACTTTTCAATCACGTGGCAAGAAGCAGGATAAAAACACGAAGTTTATTATGAAAATCTTTTTATAAATAATCATTTTCATTGAATAATACATTTTTGGATCTTTTTGCAATCAATATTCACGATCTGCAGCATCTTCCTAAGGTTTTTATAACTCGTACGATTTTTTTCTAAATTTTTTGTTAAATCTTCAGATTTTGATGAAAGTGGGAATGTAGAAAAGGGAGGCTGGTTTTTGGATTTGTCCATGGGAATCGTGATCCAGTAACGTCTCATGGGAACTACCTGTTCCTACGTTAAAAATTTACTTCTCACTCCCCTGTCCACTGAAGACCCTTAATTTCGCACGATTCTTTTACCCTCTCTCTCTCTCTCTCTCTCTCGTTTTTATTCCCAAGATTTTATCCCAGTCTGGTGTATTCCCTTTCTCGCTCAATCTATATATACAGACTAACGTATAAATTGGTGCATGATCGGTGCAGCACCGGTTGTACCCAACGTAAAACCCCAGGACGAGAGAATCAGGTGAGAACGAGAGACGGTCGACAAGGGGTGATATTATTTCTCCATGGTTACCTGTTCCTGGGAACTCAAATCCTTCTGACCGATCCAACGAGACAAAAAATAACTAAGAAGATAATTTATATTGACTAAAAGTGCAGCATTTTTTCTCGTGTTGTTAATCTCCGTTTTTTTAAATAATAAAAAGTATAGATTTGATTGTAAAACATAATCGACATTGAAACATTTCGATTAACAACTTTTTTTGAAGAAAAACTTGGAAGATTAATCGAAAACTAACAAAAAAAAAGAATAAACAATTTGTTCTCGATGCGGACTCGTAATTCTTATGAAAAAGATAACTTTTTTGAGAAGAAGAAAAAAAAACATACACAAATAAATATTGGAAGACATTTTGTGAGTTGAGTGTGAGACGAAAATTCAATAAATGGTCAAACAATGAATAAAAGAAGTTTGAAGAATTGACCACGAGAATCGCCCGTCAGTCAAGTTTTCATAACGAATTGTATTGTCATCTACGAGATCTCGATCAAACCCTCGTTCTCATTCTGTCCTCGAGTGTCTGCTGGACCGTTCCCACAGGACCACCCCAAACATTTAAATGTCTCGTTAGGATGGGAGTGAGATTGAAAAAAAAAAACAGTAGAGGGAAGTTTACACTGAGGGGAAAATTGAAAGCATCGTCTGGGCAGGGTCAACAATTTGGTAGACAAGGTTAAGTTTAAATACTTCGGCGCCTTATAAAATTAATCTTAAGGACTTAATTCTTTAAAGAAATTTCGCAATAATTATTAAAGTTGGAATTTAATCGAGAGCGAGAGCAAATGAGATTTCATTTTTGAATAATCACGTTTTTTCAGTTTTTAAAAATCATAACCCGATGCTATTATTTTTATTTCTATAAATTTTTTTGTTAATTCGAATGGGTCGTTTGTTTTTCATTTTTACTCGAAGATTTCTGATTTGTTTTCTGTGTAATGAACGAACGATACAAATGTTCTTAATTCATCGATTCGTAGGATTATTTTTTCATGAAAAATTGACCACGAAGCTATTTTTCGGATTTTTGGGTTCCCACGTTTTTCTCACGAAAGGGAAACCTTCACGGAAGTGACGGAAATAATTCTCTGGCAGATTTTACCCTACGTTTCGTACGGTCACCCCAAACTGACCTTTCCAAACCCTAGGGATGTTCAAGGACCCAAAACACATTCGATTCTATTGAATTTTCTAATATTAGAAAACCATGTCACAGGTATATGATAAATAGATGAAAAACTTTGAAGTTTATTTACGTGAATCGTATTACAGAACGATTCCCAAGGGACGAGAAAAACCCTTCCATCCCAGGGTCGATTTTTGACTCGAAAACTTTTTCATTTTTACAGAAAACGAAAACCGATTGTTTTTTTTTTTAAATTAAAATACCAAGTCTATGATTTTTTTCAAAACTCACTTCGATATTTAACAAAAAAAAAAGGTAAATTCATTATTTAAATAATTATTTTAAATCACCTCGTATCGTTGGGAGTGAACTCGATATATCGTCACTTAAATCGACAAGGTCATCGAGTCCTGCATCGTCACCACTGCATTCCATCATCGTGTCCTGAAACAAACGATGTAACCATGTTTTTATATTAAATAAACTTTTTTCGAGGTTTATAAATATTGATAATATTATTCAACGATCGAAATAATATCATTAAAAAATGCTGCAAGTGTTTGAACGACATAAAACACAAACTTTTAGAGGGAAAAAGTGATTGTTGATAAATTGTTTGAAAAATGTACATTTCCATAGAAATTGGAATCGATTTTTTTCACGAAATTTCTAACAAGATAGAAATATGCTAACGAAATGTGTTACTTTTTGTTGTTACTTTCGTCAACGAATTTTACCAACGATTTATCACCGTTAGCGCAAAATTTGAAACGGTTCTTTGAGTGTGTGCATAAAGACAACATTGAGAAGTTCGTAGAATTTATGAACGTGATTTGGTTCGATGTCGTCAAAAGTTTATAGATTCACTGTGGAAAAATCCACCCGCAGAGTTTTCCTAGTGACCCAGTGGCATTTCGCTACCGGGGCTCAATAAAATTCTCCCGAAAGTAAATAGTCGATGAGGTTAAGGTTGAGGAGAGCTTATATAGACATTTGCCACTTCACTCAAATACGTCAATCGTTTAAAAACCGAGTACTGTGTGAAACTTACGAAAAAATTTTAATCCAAAAGAAATTAATAAAAAAAATCGAGTAAAAGCTTGAGAAATTGGATACGGACTGGAATAAACAAAGGAAATTATTTTTTATCGATTTTGGAACCGAGCCAGAACTAAAAAAACTGACAGTGAGAAAACATTTATTTCAATGGTTCGAATTTCGAGGGAAAACATTTTTGTAAAGTATTTCATTTACTGACCCTGACGATTTTTTGAAAAATGTAAAAAAAAATCTAGTGACCAAAAGAGAAGATTTTTCTCGCTCTGTCCCTGGTCACGACCTCCATGTAATTTTACGATTTTCCTACCGGTCATGCCACCATAAAAATGATCACCATGAAAAACGCCTGTAATTTCCTTCTACCGTTTTTCTCCATTGTAATATTGACCATTAACTTTACCCATTAAGTTCCAAATTTGTGAAGAGGGCCTGACGCGCGAACTTCAAGGCCCAAAGGTGAAAGTATTTCGGTGAAAGTGTTTGCTTTGAAGGCTCGAAGAAAGTATTGAGGAAAATTTTGTAGGTCAACTGGATAATTCATTTTTTTCTCGTTACTCAAGGATACAAATATGTTTGGGAGATGATTATTTTTTTCAGGAGAAAAAAAACGGAATTCGTTTATTCATTTGAATGAGGTATTTGTGCAATTGATAAATAATGGGTGTTTATATATTTTTATAATCGATGGATCGCCCAGGCATCATGTAGAATCGAAAAACTTAATATTTCTCTTAAAATGGCAGTTTAATAATAATAATAATTGTCGCCGAAGTTTAAAAGATGAATGAAATGCTTTTGTCACTCAATTAAAAATGGTGGATGAAATAAATAAAAAAGTTTTAATCCGAGCCATTAAATCCTGGCATTGAGAGACGAAAAGTTTGCTGATTTGATTGGACGGTCAAAGAAGTAACGTATTTATAATTACCAATTACATCAGGGGAATGAAAAAACTTTGAATTTAATAAGAATATTTCAAGAAGCTCATTAAAAACTTTTCCTTCTTAAAAGCGTCTTGCCGTGAGCCCGAGATTCAATCTTCGAAGCGTATCACGCCAACTCCCACTATTACGACTTTTTTATTTCGTTATCGTCTCATTTCCCGTTACAAAGGTAAATAAATGGGAAAAACTCTTGGAACTTAAATTTCTTTGTGTAGGATAAAGTCTCGGATATGAAATTATCGTGAAAAATTGTTTTTCGCTACTGGTGGGAGAAAATGTTCGGGAAATTTATTCATGAAATATGGTTATTCGCGAGAAAAAAAAATTAAAAAAAAAAACCAAGCTGCCTGAGAACAGCTGGCTCTTATTCGTGCGACAAACTTATGGAGCAGGTGCACTATACACATGCTCGCGATTAAAATATATCGAAACACAAAGTGCCCTTTCAAAATACCATTTTTAATAATAATTCTAAAAACAAAAGTAACTAGAAAAAGAACTATAATAATAAATGGTCGTATGAAAATTGAGATATTCATTTCTGGGTTAAAGACACTTTTATATTTCTCAAAAGCGTTCCGACAATGGCAGAAAAAAAAATGTCAAGTTTACATCGTTGAAATGCGACGAAAGTGTTTATTTATTTTTTCGTAGAACCCAATATTTATGTACTGTGTTTGTTTACGATAATTTCATAGGCTTTTTCGTTCGTTCGGGAGATTTGGAAAATAAATAAAAAATGTTTCATCGTTCCAACGATGTAAACTTCAGAGTCTTTCGAAAAAAAAAGATGGCATATCGTTAAAACGTCATAATTCACAATGGCGATAAAGATGTGATGAAAGAGTCGGTCAAATTTGATGGAAGACGGAAATGAAAACCATGAAATTTCTGCAATAAAAGCTGGTAGAAATATCGTCAAAAAACGAATAGATTCTTACCTCAGAATAAACGTCTTCCATCATGTCACCAGTGTCTCTCATTATAAATTGTTTCCCGTTAGATCGACGATTTAGCGTTGCTCTTTCTTGCCAATTTCCAAATATTCACTTTCGTGTCTGTGTGTATTATAGCACTTGACGTGAGAATAGGTCACTCGGAACACAAAAACATTCGCTACACACACGTGTGGAAAAAAACTGGATAATCACTCAAAACTTCCCTCGCGACGTGAAAATACTCGGTATGGAGAGTAGAAAAAAAATCTGCGGATACACGAACCGTTAATATATCGTTGGAATGCACGGACTGCTGGACTTTAATGTCTAAATACGTTCTTACAAGCTTTTACGCACTGTATACTTGTATTTATTATTAATATACATGTGCATAGAAATATATATGAGAACGAGAAGAAGTAGCAATCACAAACACAACGACATTCGTTCCAATAGTCCCTTAAGAAAAGCTTCTAGAACGAAACAAAAGACTGAATGTCGAAGAAAAAGAAGTCAACATTGGAATACTATTCTTTTTTCCTTACGACGAGTTTTAAAACGAAAGAGAACCGTCAGTTTGCAAATGTCAAACGTCGACAAATCGATATTGTTCGAAATAAAAAAAAGTGAAGTCTGAATTTATTTATATATTCATGTGAAACAGGTGTCAATTGTAAAAATAATTCAGCAAACATGAAATTCTCAATGACACAAATAAAAACCGAAGAAATAGCTTCGATACTGGGGACGTGATTTATTATGAGATTCAGCAGTAAGTGTTCATTGAATTATCCGTGTCAAAGAATCAATGATGGATTTACTTTCATCAACAGCACGGTATGAACTTCAATTCTGAATTATTGACAATTTTGTTGAACGATAATTCGGTGTTTGTTTGCGTATTTCAACAATAAATCGTAGATTTTCCAATGTGAGAAGTATGACATTAATCGTGGAAAAAAACGATTGAAATATTTCGAGGGATAGAAAAGAGAGAGAAACAGAAAGAGAGAAAAATGTACGAGTGTATTTTTTTACAAGGATGTTCTTTAGCGAAATGACGATGTCTCGGCGCGCAGAGCCAGGCGCACTCGAAGAGACGGGCGAGAGTGATTGGTCGAAAGTGGACGAAGTGACCAGATAATTTGTGGTGGGAGAAGAGTAGACTAGAACCAGAAAGGCGAGTGCACAGAAGGCTCGGATGCGCGCGCTCCTTACGTCTCTATGCATGAAGTTCAATGCTTTATTTAATATACATATATTTTATATACATATATGAAAGTGCATATACATAATTGATCATTTATTCACAAGCTCGTACACTTTCACTCTAATGATTAAGAAACATAGCTTCTTTGTTATTCTTTCTTTTCGTTTTCCTTCACTTTTCCATATAAAACCGAAGATCCTCACTGATACGTTTTCCTTTTTGTACTTTTGGTATTTAAACTTTCAAACACTCCTCTCATTTTTGATATTTTATACAATAGCGTTTGCTACTTTGTTCAATTTTTTTTATTATTCATTTATCCTTATTCAATGTCTCGTTACGTGGTAAAAAAGAAAATAAACAACGGACGCGAATACGAGAGATCCATCAAGCCTCGCGGCTCTCTCAATACTGGCACGCCGACTGCTCAGGGACGTGAAACTGCCTGGTGACTCGCCTGACCTGTCGTACTCACGAAAAAATTTTAAACACATTTTCGTCCTGATTCGTGCCTGTCTTTCTCCCTCTCCGGTGGCTTGTTTCCACCGCTAGGGGTTCTCCCATGTCTTATTTCAAATACGGACCTGAGAAATATTCGTCTCTCGCTCTCTATCGCATCTTAACTTTCCCTTACAAATCCCTAAGAAATTCTCCTCCTATCTCTCTTCCAAAAGTAGTTCCTTACCTGTCCACAATCGCACTGAACGCTTCTTCCTGTTGAATTCTCCTTCAATTCGAAAATAGATGTAAAAATTATTTGTCATCCAACACTTTTCGAGTGTTATAATCTTTTAAATCATGTTTTTTATGAATCGTTATTCCTTGTAGTCAATTTTGACGGTATGATTTTTTATCAAATACAATTAAAGGTAACGCATATTCCGGATTATAATTACCGACTGACGATCAATACCTGAATGTATCGAAATCTGATTTTCACAATTCTTTTTACTTTTGGAAGCTTAAGGAAAAAGTACGCGATTCTGAGACATACAATTCAATTAAACAAATTTACAATCAGGTCATAAAATCACATTTTTTTTTTACAAATACGCAGATACCCAGATAACCATCAGACGTACTATATAAGGACAAGATACTATCACGGTACACTACCGTGTCTACCGTGATGCGACGAAATACCAACGTACGCCGTTCTCCTACGGTGGTAATTTTAAATTATTATTTTTTTATTGATTCGATAATCTCACGATCCTTATTATTTTTACCGCTTTGATTATTCGAATGATAACCGATGACAGATTTCTAACTTATTTTCGAATTGATAATAATTACAATGGGTGCAGATGAGGTATCTTTTCTAACAAAGTCATGTCAATTTGGAGTTTTAATTAAATGAATTATTTATTGCTGGCCCTAGCACTCATAGCGATAATTAAATAATACCAAGTGAAGGGCTAGTAAAATTGTACGAAAAAAAAACTTTATTAATTAGTTGTCGACAGTGATGCAATCGTCATAGAGGGGCTTTCATCGTGTTTTTGAACGCTTTCACATTTTTGCGAATGAAAACATATTGACATGGCGATGAAAAAAATTAGTCAAAACAAGCTATAAGAAATATATTACCTAGAGCTCAAGGATTCTTTACAAAATTGCAGTACAGAGTTCATACTAAAGTATGATGATAATGATGTCTTGTAAATAATGTCTGTCCTGTAAATGACCTTACAAGTTGATATTAGAAGTGTATTATACACTAAGCCGCACTATGTAATATAATTTATTTGATTCTCACTCACTCAATGAATGAATTAGCATTATTCACTCTTCAACGAATTTATTACGTGTAAAATTGTATGTATAATTCAACTCGTATTAGGCTTATTAAACACAATTTTATTATCGAGTATGTTTCCCGAATGGTTAAACGAATATTATTATTTGATCAATTTATATTTCGGTATATTGAAAGAAAACAAAAGGTTCGAAGTAAGCTTGTGTGGTATGCGTTCGGTTTGTTTACATTCTACGCGCTCCCGAGAGTCCCGTGTGCTTGCTGTGGTGGGGGAACGCTCGCCGTGCCGGCGCGCCGCGAGGGGAGAAGGGAGAAGCGCACCTGTTGGGGCGGGCGCGGGACGGTCGGGGTAGCGAGAGAGCGTGATAATGCTATCAGTACGAATCGGGCGCGTGCCGGCGACGCGCGGAGAGTGCGGTTCGAGCGTCGGTTGGTCAATTTAACTCGGTTTAACGCGACGCTTCATCAAGTAGGGTTCTTCTTAATCCTCAACGAATAAAAATAACTAAACAACCCTAGGATCTTTTGTTCGATTCAACTTTTTTTAATCTAATAGAAACAAAACAATACTAATGAATAATGAATAATTTTATTGAATTAAATTGAAAAAAAAGAACTATGTTAATATTTTCATACATAATACACAAAAATAATTCGGAATAGTGATTACATTTTTTTTCCAAGTTGTAAAATTCCTAATTTTTTTACGAAAAATTAATCGCGTTGAGAAACAATCGAATGAATAATTGCTTCGTCCGTACATCGCAATACTGTTTCAATTTCGCGATAGAATGGATAGGCCGATAGTAATGTGACAGACAATCTAGTGAGCCTTTATCACAACTTCGAGATTCTCGCGAACGCTCGTGCGCCCGTGCGCTCGGCCGTACCCTGGCTGCGGAACGGAGTACTCAAGTTATCATGAGCGATTCGATCATCATTTCGTCGTCATGTGCTCGGCGGTATTCATAAAAACGCGGGAGCAAGCTCTATTCGCTGTGTGCACACATCAAGTTCTCATCAACGTGAGAGCGTGTAGTCGTGTATATGCATACTGGGATATGTATGTACCGATTACACATTCTCACTTTGGTGAGAGAGTGTGATGTGCACACAGCTTATAAGCCCTCACGAACGGGTACTACCACGGTACGATACTTAGCGAAGCATGACATAGCACGGAATTTTGCGACGGGGGTTTCTCTAGCTTCGTAGTGCTACAAGTAAGTTAGCACCTATGTTCGGCTGACGTACGGTTCTTTTAAAACTCAACTTATGCTAAACATTAATGTTTAGTTATACGTTGGCTTCTTCAAGAATTTTATCGATGCTATAATGTAGGAAGAGGCGAGGTCGCTCGTACGCTTGGCACTAGAGAGCACGCTCGGGTCTCCATGAAGTTGTGTTAGAGCCGTGTCGTTAGAATGTCTGTCACTTAGCATTGGTTTACGATCATGCAATTTTGAATGAAAATAAAATTTTTATCATGAAAAGATTTTCAACTTGAACAAAAAACTATCACTTTTGTGATTTAACACAAATGTTGGCTCTGAATATTTTCGAAAGTGAAGTTCAAATGGCACCGAGATGAAGCGTAAGCGTAACGGGTACGGGTCAAATCTCGAGAAAAGATACTGCGGCGCGCACGGCTCTTGACAGTGCACATTGTGATGAATTCAAGTGTTGATTAGCCGATTGAGCCACCGACAAATGTGTGAGACGAATTTCATCATTTGTGCGGAATTGACATTGGTGAATATTGCACGATCGTTATGATGGGCTGCAACTACATCATCAATCCGGTTTCTTGATCGGACTAACCACTGATGTTGAAACACTTTTGCTAATAACTATAAACGTAAATATACTTTTTTTTTTGATGATTCGTTTTGGATTAAATATTTCTTTTGTGATTAAACACACATTTTATCGGTGAAAATTTTCGCGTAGACTGTTATAAATTCAAGTGGTGATTAAATTAATTAATTCAAGTGTTAATTAGCAAATGAAGCGTGAATGAAAGACTAATGCGTGAAGATTAATGAAATTATTTGTGCGGGATCGGTATTGATAAATATTGAACATTCGTTATTCTGAAATACAACGTCATTGATTGGAAGAGGCATTTCTCTACATAATAAACCGCGGCTCTAGATAGAATTAACCGATAATGTCGAGACACTTTCGATAATAATTAAAATCGTAGCTATACATTTTTTTGGATTTTTCTTTTTGGATTAAAAATTACATTTGTGATCAAAGTTCATAGTGCGCGGATTGTGACAAAGTGTTATTAGCCAAAGGAGCGTGAATAAACGACTAATGCGTGAGATTAATTCAATCATTCGTGCGGGATTGACATTGATAAATATTGAAGAATCATTATTGTGGGATACAACTTCATTGAATGGAAAGAAACAAGTGAAACATGATGGAGCCAGGGTCTCATGCAGTGGATCTCAACTATATGCAGTACTCCAGGGGCTTGCCACACGTGACGACTGGATAACGAGGCCGAGAAAGGTGGAACGTGGAAGAAGAAGACATCGACCGGTGAGTGAATCAATCGTTTTCAATAGCATGAAATAGCCAGTATGAAAATTGAAAGAAAATTGAATTATACGTTTAGGTATTTTCGGTGTTAATTTTATCTCTCATACTAGCAAAACAATTTTTTGATAAAAACTACTTCGTCATAGAATATTTTTACTGCAGTCGGCCGCAAGATAAAGTTTGAAAAAAATACCCATACTGAATTTGTAGAGAATTTCTTTAGGAACCAAAGAAGGTCGATGAAAATATGAATTCGTCGAATTTCGCATTCATCAAATGATGGTTGAGCGAATCAATAGCTATGACTTGTTCTCGTGTTTGAAAAGATATCCTGCAGAACAAATACAGCGTCACTTAATTAAATGACGTATGAAACCTTCCATGCAACTATACTTACGATTTAAAACACGTATGACTATAGTGTATTCCCTGCTAATCACTCTCAAATTCGCCGCAAAGTTAGACCCAAAAATTTCAATTTTCAATGTTAGCAAGGTTTACTAGGAGTCTGTTCGACGCGTAATCGTTTCTCGGTAAAGGATATATTAATTGAACCGTTTTCCGGATAATATTAACACTGACCCCCAAGAGATTCGTAGAAAAAACCCGATTTATTTACTTGCGGGACGGTATGATAGGGCTTTAGTCCATTACAAAAAAATGTCATGGTACCACCACGAACCACTGTACAACCACCAAGAGATTTATATATATTAAAAATTCGATTTATTTGACTTGAGGGCTAACCCGCAGCCGGCCCTGAATTTATTTACGTTGCACTGTTAAGTCTATCATACACACTGATACTGCGAGAACACACCGTACTGCTATGATGATCGAGTGTTAGTGTTATTATTATATCTAGTAACTTCCAATGGTGTCGCAAGAACTTGAAGTTCTACGCCGTTGGTTCGCTGATCTTCAAATTCAAACGGAAAAAGCGCGAGTTATCGTGCCGGGTAGTATAACCTCTGAAAAACAATCTAAAATGTAGTCTACACTTTTTTTTAAACACCCCAAAGTACAATTTTTTTGGTTGAAGAAAAGGTCTCAGGGAAAAAAACGTTGATTGTTTCATATTTTACTCATAAATCTTGCTGTTTCGTTAGAATTCTACAGTTCGTTAAGTTAGATTGATCATAACCTCAGTTCCTATCAAACTGTCACAACAGTATGATCGCTTTCGAATCCTGCGATATAGCGACAAACCAACAAGCCTTCATTGTTGTAAACATCGTTAAGTGTTGATTAGTTTTATTAAACAATTAAATGTGAAAAATTAAAAAGTGTGCCATGGAGTTTGAGGAAGTGCCAGAACCGTCACAAGTCCGACACAGGTGGGTATCCTGAATATCATTTCCGTCAATTTTATGTTGATTTGTTCGTTTTTTTGCATTCTGTGAATTGCAAACTGTTCCCAAAATATTTTCTTGTCTAACCAATATATTATGAGGAGAAATTTTCATGCGAGTTTATTCAAATTTGTAGGCAACAACTGGAAGAATTCTTGACACAATTCACAAATTTAAACATTTGTTTACATTGAATCATTCATAATAATATTTATTAACCAGTACGTTGATTTTTTCTCTATAATTCATCAAAAATACGTTGATACAAGTTTATTCAATGGATCTGAAATGTGAAAGATACCACAAATTAAGTAATTTGTAAATTAAAGGTAATGCAGTAAAATTGGACATAAATATTGCCAAGAGTAATCTAGATCTCGAGTATACTGTTGGGATTCTCGTATATATCAGAATATCAACATCGATCAAATATTTTTCTGGTCCATTTAGTATTTCCATAGCAGAGACGCTATGGCGAGCGATTAACGATCCGCTCATCGGAATCTTTTCTGATCTCGAAAATCCAGCAACGGAAAGAACACTTCGTTCCTTGCTCGATTCTATTATCCGCTCGTCGCCGAATCTCGTCAATGTTCTTATACCAACGTTTGGAGCTGGAAACAAGTATAAATTACTTCAAAGACAACATGCTGGTAATTCGTATATTAATGGGCAGGAAAAAATTCTCATTGCTCCTTTCATCAATAATGAAAAAATGTCTCTGTTTTACAGCATATACGACGTGGCTCTTTGGAGTTTTGTTTTATGTCGTTGGAGCCCCTTCGAGCACTCAAGTCCTGGCTAGTAGTGTCGAAGTTCAAGCTCGAATGCTTAGAATTCTTGGGAGGCTGAATCTCGTCATGTTTGAATCGATATCGGAGGAATACATGAATGTTCTCGATGGTGAATGTCCCAGAATGAAGTCTTCACTTTAATTTTTCTAATAATGAACAGGGAAATACGAAGGTCTCGAAAAATGTTATGTCACTTTTTTTGTAGAGCTTCTCGATTGGGCTGAAGACTTGGAAGCAAAACCAAGAATCGTATTTAAAAAATTTGTAGCCGAACAAAACGTTATCGATTATTTAGATCTTCCAAATTTTCCTGTTACTGTCGAAGCGACAAGGAATTCTGCGACGCAAATTTCAATTCTGAATGTGAGTCGAATAAATGATGAACTATCTTGATGGAATAATTGAAAAAAAGGGTTCTCCAAAGAAATCGGATTTGGTAAAGCAATGAATTCTCGTACAGATTATTTTTAAAACCGGAGTGAATTGTTGGGACCAAGACAAACTATGGAGCAGAATTCTTCGAATTCTCTTAAGATCAGTGCCTGAAGTAAAATTCGTAGCATTAGAAATTGCCTTGGAATTGGTGAAAAACAGCACAGATGAAAACAAGGTCTGTACAAAAATAAAAGTAACAGAAATACTTAACTAATTTATTTTTGGAAATAATCTTTATCATTTCTCATTTTTCATGATTCAGGAGTCTAAAACTTTGATTGCTTACGTGATTGAGATTGCGAAGACTGTTTCACACTGGGAAAGTTTAGGAATGTTGAGTGTGCAACAAATGAAAAGGTTTCCAGAAATTATAGTTGGGATCTTGAAAAATACGAGTGACAATTACGAAGTAACTGATTTGTGCTTCACCATTATCGATCTGATCACCGATAACGTCATTGGTGAGAAAAAATCCCATAAATTAATAAATTCTCGCGTCAGGAAGAACAGGAGTTAATTTGACGATTCATTTCATGTCCTTCGACTATTATGTCGTAGTTTCGGAAATTCTAGAGGTGGAAGCTTGTAGAAAAATTCAACGATACTTGACGAATCATCCAAGAGCCTACAGCCCATTGGAAACGACGAAATATCTTCGATATTTCGAAAATTGTCCGGTAATAAAATTAAACATCCATTTAACCGGAATTACATGTACACTCGAAATTTCTAGAAAAGTCAATTGATCGTTTTTCTTAATCTTGATTTTAGGAATTTGCAAAAGTTATCGTACACTTCGTCATTTTCGATCTGCGAAGAGTGGCTTTTCGCAACGAAGTTGTCAGATTGTCGGATGTGAGTTTTCTGTGGAAAATTTTGTTGAAAAAGCTCGAGGAGAATTTTGATGCTGAAAATTACGATGGAGTTTCGAGGATTCTTGGAATCTCTCGTTCGTTGAATGCGTGGCTTTGTGGGAATGCGAAAATTCGAGCGATTCTCTACGACGATTGTAACGACGTTGTCCAAAAATTACGCTCGGCCCTTGACAAAATAAACTGTCGAGCTATAAGATCGATTTATCAATGTTTTATCGACCTCATGGCTGACAAAGAAATAAATCAAATGGAAATACAAAAAATACTCTGCTCACCGTGGTGCGAAGAACCTGTCGAAGGTGATCGGAGACTTGTGGCTACGGCAAAGTCACTTGATGTTGGAACTAAAGCCAAAGCCATTAGGGCCATCACCGAACATGGCGATGGACCCGAAAGGGTCAAAGTACTCGCTGCATGCATTTCCAACCCGGAAATCGAGCTCTCTATTACCGCTGTGTTGTGAGTAATTTTAATTGAAAGAATTTGTTATGTTTCAAAAAACTTATCACATTTTTATTGGAAAATAAAATAATACAAATTAATATAAAGTCAAAAAATACAATCCTGGGAAATGGAATGTTATTCTGTACTATTTCGTAACTTTTGTGCTTTTTTTTCGTTCTTAGACATGCCGTGTTCCTATTGAAGGATTCTAGGATTAGTATTACAGACATAACGACACATATTTTGAGTCCAGCGCTCGCGACTCAAAGGCAACCTCTTCAAGAAGCGGTCGCTCAAACGATAGGCGAAATAATTTGTTTTGCTTCGGGAAAAGCGAAATTTGTCAGGTATAGTCTTTGAAATGACAATGTGAATCTAGTTTCTCGATTGTTGAAAATAGATTCAACATTACGAAGAAATAATGAGAATATTTTTGTGTTCTAATTAGTTGAATTGCTCGAAAATTTTTTTTTGTATTTTTAGAGAAAATTGGGATTCTTGCGATTGGCGAATCGATTGCCAACAGTGTGACTCTCCGACGAAAAAATCGCCCGATTTCCAACCCTTAACGAGGGAAAAAAGGCGAGAAATTGAAAGCATGGTCGTGCCTTTTTTCAATATTTTGACATCGAATAATGTCGTAGCGAGGAAAAAGATGTCACAAAATTTACATCGTTTTTCCACTCATGTTGATTCGTTCAATTCGAAAAAAATGATTAATACTTGGTTGCCACTTTTGCGCGATCAGAATCAAGAAATACGTGAAAATTTGGCACGATCGATTGGCACGATATTAAAAAACAAAATCGCTCTTCTGGAGGAAATAAAAAAATCGGGAACGACGAAGGACGTTCCTGATGAACTCGTCGAATTCGTCAATTCGATCTGCAACTTTATGGCTGAAACTCTTGAAAATGCCCTCGAAATTCCAGACGATAGTTTGCATTGTACTCTCATCACAACCGCCACCGAGTTCGGCAGGTATTCATACTGGATTTTACACTTTAATCAGTCAACAATTTAATTTTTTCATAATTTAAAACACTTGTTGCCTCAACTGTTTTTTTAAATATTCAACTCAAATATTCAGAATATTAGTTGTCACGCCAAATGTTTATCTCGTAAAATTTTTGATAAAGAAAAATACCACATTTCCGTACATTTCAATAAAAAGGAGAAAATTTTAGAATTTGCTCTTTACTTAAATTCACTCTTACTTTATTGTTATTTTTTGTTTCCAGCGTGCCTTTACACCTCACGGAGAGAAAGGTTTTGAATATATTTTTAATCACGATTTTGCATCCAAATTCGACAAACACCGCAGTTGCTTTGGCCACTGTTGCGTATCGTGAAGTCGCGGGTTTCCACAATGTGACACCAAAGGAAATGTACGTTCGGTACAAAAAAGATTTTCTGGAGGTACATGCGTTTTTTTTATTGTTCAGCAAATGATTTTTTATTTCGAGTTCTTAAATTTTTGGAGTTCTTCATTGTTAATGCATTTTTTTTAGCTAATGATGCGTATGGTAGTGAGTAATTTCATCGAAAAAGGCTACAACATAGCAACTTCACTTCATCGTGCTGCAAAGTGCATTGGCTATCACGGTTCTCGACAATTGTTGAGAAAAGATAGTCACATAGCTATTTGCTATTTAACGTCTCTAATCGTCAAAGCTCCCGCGGCCAGACCTCTTTTTAACGACATGTCCGATCTCACGAATATGGACGAGAAAGACATGTTCACGGAATATTTTCAAGTGAGCTTAATACACGATCGTTTTTTCAAATATAATAATAAATAGTATCACAATTGTTTAACAAATGATTCTTATATACTGATCTATTGATCAACAAACTTGTTTAGTGATGAATTAAATATTTTACGAGTTGCATTGTTCTTTTTTCGTAAAGTGTAAAATTGATGGTTATTTTTGTTGTTGTATTTTTAGCATATTTGTGCTTATGTATTCCTCAACGAGTCACCAGAATTTGGAACAAAATGTCTCAAGCTAGTATCCACAATTACGAAAATCAAACTTCAGGATTTGATGTCCGGATCTTTCATGGTAAGACTCGAAAACTCTCCCTTGCTCACGGAGTCGAATATGGTTTAGTTTATTGAAAAATGAATGAAAACTTATTTGTTGTTTTTCCTTGTGCAGGGAATATTCCGGGAGCTGTTGTTACATTTTCACGAAAAAATGGAAACGGTTATACGTTGTCTGGAGATATTATCGGTTTACGATGGAAAGCCTCGCGTTAGTTTTCGCACGAAAGAAAACGTAACCAATTATTTGAAACCACATTTGCACGGCGTTCTTGTAAATCTTGGTTCAAATTTGAGCCCACGATCTGACGAACACACACAAAAATCAGCACTTGCTAGCCTTGGAGCACTAATGCGATTTATGGGTGCTCGATATTTAACACCATTGAGATATAAAATTCTTGCTACTCTCAGAGTCTCTCTGAGCTTCCAGAGACCCGGATTTCGCGAGCTCTCGTGCTACGCCTGGAACTCGTTTCTTCACAAGTAATGAATATTCATTAAATAATATTTTTGAAATAACTCTAATAATTATGCTTGAAAGGAAATTTTTAATGGCAAATTAGATAATAGCATTCGAAATATTTTTTCTAAAGTTTTTTCAAATTCATAGAAAACAACGATTCTTTTGTTTTTTCCTTCAACAAATTGATTTCATTGCGTTTTATTGATAAATTTATTACTTTGTACATCGATTCATTAACCTTTATTTAGCAACCATTTTTGTGATTTATAATTTTCAGTATTAATCCAAAAGATCTTGGTCCATTATTGCCAACAATCTGCATATCGATGATCCCCTTGTTGGAGAGTTGTCCCAAGGAAGCGGAGTCGATGCTGGAGTATATTTTTGTGCAAAACGTAGACACGATGTCGGTTCACATATCCGAAATATTTTTTATCGAAGACATCAAAGTTTCGCAAAAGATAGCGACAATTGTTGAGGCACAGATTAAAAAATCGTTGCCGGAAGGCTTTGAGGCGAATTTGAATCTTTGGCTGAGACGAATTATCAACGAGAGCGACGAAGTCAGGAAAAAAGCATTGACTCACTTGAAAAAATTTCTCGGCAAACACAGATGCGAATTGAACGAAATGATACTCGCTGATACTGATGTTCATCCCCTTGTCGTCAAACTACTGGATGCTCTTTTGGCTGGATGTCAGGATAAAGATGAAAATATACGGTTGGGAAGTGGTGAATGTCTTGGGGAACTTGGAGCTGTTGAGCCCAGTCTTTTGCCACGTAGAATAGTCGCGAGAGGTTCGTACAATATTTTGTTCATCGAATAATTATTGATTTTTGATTTAAATTCAATTAATGATTTACAAAATATCAAAAATGATAAATGTTTCAGAAATATTATAGTATTTTGATCCATTGACTTATTTGCAGACGACAGTAAATTCATCGCAGACATGAACGAAGATTTTGCATCAGCGACCCTCGTCGAGTTGGTTCGTGCGTTTCAAATGCAAAAAAGCACCCAAAGCATGGACTGTTTTTCACTCGCAATTCAAGTTTGTATTTCATTGACGTTTACACTCCTCCAAGATCTGCTTTACCCAAACATTTGGGAAAAAAGAATAATAATAATAATAATAATAATAATTCTTCTTCGTTTCAGGAAATTTTGAAGGCTTATGAAATATCACCGAAAGGCAAAAATAGTAAAATCTGGGATAGCCTGCCGTCTACAACCCAACAAATTATTTTACCGTTTTTAACATCTCATTACAAAATCACAACAACCAATGACGAGAGCGAATTTCCACATCCAATTTATGGGTAAATCACTCGTTTTATTTTCTCTAATTAAAATCTTACCAATGAACCACGTGTGAATTTGATATTCTAACAGAATTAATGGTGTTTTTTATTTTTTATTATTTTTTAATATTCTCATTTGTTATAATTCATAGAATTTAATTTAAATCAACTTTTCAAATGATTGAATTTATTTATCACCGAAATCTGAGCATATTTTACGCTATTCCAGATCTGAAGCTGCCTCGACGTTTCAAAAATGGGCCCACAATTGG
This sequence comes from Campoletis sonorensis, assembly GCA_013761285.1. NCBI lineage: Eukaryota > Metazoa > Arthropoda > Insecta > Hymenoptera > Ichneumonidae > Campoletis > Campoletis sonorensis. The sequence goes on from JACEOJ010000124.1 coordinate 608,641, forward strand.
GTATGTTGCATGTCAAGATGTGTAAAAGACGACATTCTTCGTGGTATGCTCAACGCATGTCATCCAGCATTTAAACACGACACGCGAACCATGATATTTTGCATTCCTTACATCGCCCGTAAGTATTTTTTGCTGAAAAATGCATTCAATTACTGAAAATCCAAAATGAGACGTTGAACAAATTATATGTTCGATATAAAAATGAATTAATCGTTACCTTTTTTCGTGTGTGACAGTGTACATCGTTGCAAATGGCACAGAAAATGAGAGGGAACGCCTTATAAACGAGATATTAGCTGTGATAAAAGAAGGCGAATCTTCGAGATTGGATCAAGAATTATTGAAACGTCGTCCACTTCGTCACGAATACGATGAAAAACCAAGCGAAACGAGAGTGTCCGACGAAGCACGTCGAGTTCGTTGTTCGCAGGTACTTCATGATTTTCTTGGCAAACATCATTGTATGAGCTTTGTTTTACATCAGTAAACAATAGTGATACAACTTAGGGAAAAAAAAACAAAAATAAAATGTATAAGAATGAGATAGTGATAAAAAATATCAATTTTAATACTTTCGCTGTTTTCAGGTGATTTTTTCGACGCTCGATCATTTACAACGTTGGTTAAGAGAAAAGCGCCTTGTACCTGGAAAAGATTATAATCGAGTTAGTGAATTTTTCGAAAAATTGGATAGTCTCGTGTTGGCCCAGGGTTGTTATCAATCTCACGAATACCATCGTGCTTTGATGTATCTCGAGCGTCATATGGGCTTTACGAACAAAGGACTTTCGGATTTGACGGAAGGCGGACTATTGGCCAAAATTTACACCCAATTGGAAGAGCCCGATGGGGTTTCCGGAATTTTGGCGACACAAGATCAATCACCGACTCTACAACAATTGGTACTCGCTCATGAAGTCAGCGGTCAATTGCAAGACGCTGCTACTTGTTACGAGAGACTCGCCCAAAGAGTGCTCACACCGAAATATGTTCAAGGAATGATCCAATGCTATCTCGGACTCGATCAACCATTCACTGCTATGAATATCACTAAAGGAGTGCTGAACAGCAGGTTTGTCACTTTTCACAATTGCCCACAGAGTCATACCACTTTTTAATATTTTTTTCTCTTGCATTTTTTACCTTGACATAAAATTTTCCGTTTTGTACATACAATTATGAAGGAACGAGCATCTTTCCAGATTTTTTCAACGCCATTCACTTTAACTTCGTTACAAAATGAACTTTTAAAGTCATGAATAAAATGACCAGTATAAAGGTTGGAGTTTCGGAAACAACAAGGTTTTTAATATCATAATTCTCACTTCCATTTTTCATCGCTGTATCTCCGAAACTAAATGGTCCCAAGCTCATTTTTCTTCTGACATACTTTATGATTTTTTAATAATGTTAATGAAAATTGGTATTAGTTGAAAAATTTCAGAGTTATCGCGAGTAAAGTTAATTTTTCAAATGCTCTGTATGAGAACTTTCTATAAGAAAAATATGATTTTTGGTTTTTTTTTTTAAGACCGGAACTTGAGCCATTGATGGTAGAACACGAGCCTTTCTGGCGTCTTGCAAATTTTGCGAATCTCGATGAAGGCACACCCCCACAATCGAATATAAAACGAGTCCTTTTGGATGATTTGAAAGCTGGTCGTATGCCCGATCTCCAACCGATGAAAAAACGTCTCGTTTCTCTGCTCGGAGCTGCCTCTCACCCTGGCGCTTATCAGCAAAGTTATTCGTACATAATGAAGCTCCACATACTAAACGAATTTGAAAAAGCTGCCGCACACATGTTGGGAAACATTGACGCGTTGCCAGAAATTTTCGATGAATGGGACTCGCGTGGACAACTTGTACGAGCCTCGCGTGGCGTCGAATTTGTTCTTGGGATGCGACGAGCAACTCTCAATCTTGCGGTACAACTTCACAACGAAATTCATGGCTCGAAAAATGCAATAAAAACTCAAGAACTCACCGAAGAAATTGGCATGATTTGGCTCAAGAGCGCGAAAATCGCTAGAAAGTAATTTTGAAGTTTTTCTTTTATTTCGACATTTTCTCTTTGACTGATCAATTCATTAGAATATTCTTCTATTTGATTTCAATGTAATGATGATTTCCTTGTACTCAACTAAAAAAAATACTTTTACCTTCTGCAGAGCTGGCCTTTATCAACAGGCTTACATTTACATTCTTTCTGCGAGTGACTCTTGTCCTCAGCAACAATTGTACATCGAGCAGGCACAATTGTACTGGCAGAAAAATTGTCAGGAGGACGCGTTTACGACCCTCAAACGATGTTTCTCGAATTGTTTTCGACCTGCTAGTGATTACAAGGAAATGCCACTCGATGTTTGCGAGGAAGAAAGAAAACAATGTGCAAAGGTAAAGAAATAGTATTATAAAAAAAATTAAATTAAAATGAAAAAAAAAAAAAAAAAAAAAAAAACAATTCAAAATTACGATGAAAGAAAAATTTCACAACAAAGAAAATGAAATTTTATTTTAAAATACCAACAGGCAAAACTACTTTTCGCCAAATACAACGACGAAACGTTGAACGTGGACACGGACGTTAATATCTCGAATTACAAAGAGGCGATACTCGTTTGGTGCGCTTGGGAAAAAAGCTTGCTCGCTTGTGCACAATATTACGAATCGATTGTCAACCGAATGAACGAGGACGAGAGAGACACGAAAGGAAAGTGAGTCAAAAAACCTATTATCGGGCCAATATTATTGGAATAATTATTTAAAGAATTTACAAGATCTTACAAAGATTTACAAGACCTTCGAGACCTTCACTTATAAATAAAAAATATGCTTAATTAACAGAGAATTACAAGTGCACATGATTAATTATTATGGAAAATCATTGCGGCACGGTTGCAAATACATACATCAATCGATGCCACGAATGTTGACAATATGGTTGGATTTTGCATCGCGAGTACAGAACAACCGATCAACGGCTAAAGTGGGAATTGAGACGATGATTAAAATGACAAAAATCATCGGTAACTATCATTCTATTTCCTATGAACTTATCATCATTTTTTTCTTTTATAACCATATTTTCTTCTCTCCGTAGATATTTATCTTGATAGATTGCCAATTTTTATGTGGCTCACCGCGTTCAGTCAACTTGTATCAAGAATCTGTCATCCTTCCAAAGAAGTACAGAATACTCTGTGCACGATAATCGTTAAATTGATACTTGCTTATCCACAACATTGCCTATGGATGATGGCCTCAGTTTTCAAAGTAAGCATTTTGTCAAATCAAACCATTTTTATTGTACCTTTCTGAGCCCTTTTTTCGGATTTTACGATTCCGTTCCATCACTTTTAGCCAACTAATTAATTTTTATGAGTCGAATTTGTTTCAAATTCACATTCATTGGAATATTCGTGATAAATAATTTGTTATGTATGTTTAATTGTATTATTTGTTTTTTGATGGCTCTTACAGTCTTCTTATCCAGTCCGACAAAAGCGCTGCCAAGAAATTTTGAACAATCCTCGACTGGAGACATCGCAAATGAGGAAATTAATAAAAGATTTCAACAGGCTCTGGGAAAGGCTTATCGAGCTATCTAATAAAGCAATACCGGACGGTGTACTCAACACAAACGTTAAAGTATTGTCATCGGGACTCCAACGATTATTAGCGTCTCCGGATTTCGGTCCGATCATGATGCCCACCTCGAAATTTCGACAACTCCATTTGCCACCGAAAGGCGATTCGATTTCATCCCATAATCCGTTTCCTGCGTAAGGACAACCAAATTCTTCTCGATTAAAAGAAATATTCATCGGTAGCAAATTATTAAGATAATTTTTATGAATTTTTTTCAAATTCTGATATTCATTTGTTGTTCCTTTAGTGAATGGGTTCACATAACGGGCATCGACGATGACGTTATGGTTATGACTTCTCTCCAAAGACCTCGACGGATCGCACTTCGTGGGTCCGATGGCGCGGCTTATCTTTTCATGTGCAAGCCTAAAGATGATCTTAGACGTGATTTTCGGCTTATGGAGTTTAACGGTATTGTCAACAAGTATCTTCAAAAGGATCCTGAATCTCGTCAACGCAGACTCTACATCAGGACTTACGTATGATCGTTTATTTCAGTTTTGTAATAAATACTAATTTTTTCACGTATGTAATGTTTAGTTCCCTAGGAAATATCGATCTGATGGATTTTTTGAATAATTTCCCAACAGAGCGTAGTTCCTTTGAATGAAGAATGCGGTTTGATCGAATGGGTACCGAATTTGGTTGGTTTTCGGCCTGTCATAATGGGATTATACAAAGAACGCGGAATAATGATATCGCAAAGAGAATTAAAAACGATGATTTGCGCACTCCGAGATCCGATCGAAAAGAAACGAGACACTTTCGTTAATAAATTATTGCCCAAACATCCTCCTGTACTTGGGGATTGGTTCCGTCTTACGTTTCCCGATCCTTATGGATGGTAAGCTTCTGATTACTTATTGTTTTCACAATTTACAATGTTCAGTGAATTATTAGCAGCCACCTTCATAATTCAACAATTACATTTTTTTATCTCATTCATTTAATCATTCATTTGTTTCCATATTATCATTATTAGATTTTTTTCGATGGATCTATGAATTCAACGACTCACACTGCATGATTTTTTCTATGTCGTGAGACTGACTATTCAACGCGAACTTTCGGATTCTATTTTCTACAGGTATGAGGCTCGAACGGCGTACATTAGAACAACAGCCGTGATGTCGATGGTTGGATACATTCTTGGTCTGGGAGATCGTCACGGTGAAAATATTTTGTTCGACACGAAATGTGGTGACTGCGTTCACGTCGATTTTAATTGTCTCTTCAATCGGGTAATTTTGATGCATTATATTGACGAAAAAATTGACGATATTGCTTTCGAAATTTGGAAATTCGAGTTTCTGTGTCACGAAATGATGTGAATATTTAAGGAGTTTAATTATTTGATGAGATTCGTCGATTTTATTGCCAGTAAATTTGTTAATGAACACAAGAAATTTTATTAATCTTTCTTATCGATTCAATAATCAACGAAATCTTTATTCACGATGATTATTTGATTTTTGTTCCTAAGGGTGAATTGTTTGATTGGCCGGAACAAGTGCCTTTTCGTCTGACCCAAAATATGCTCGACGCTATGGGGCCTTTGAAGTACGAGGGGCCGTTCAGACGATCTTGTCAAACGACAATGCGCGTACTCAGAGAACAAGCGAGTATTCTCATAAGTGTTTTGACACCTTTCGTTTACGATCCTCTGGTTTCGTGGAATCGTCATCAACCTGGTGAGGCGGGGGAAAAAACCAACGAAAAAGTGAGAAAAACTCGAGAATTATTACGTTTTTTTGTTTTGTTTTTCATACTATATCGATGTTGCAACACTTTTTTTTATTCAATCTTCAACTTTTACAGGCGGTTGAGCACGTGAAAAATATCGAACAGAGACTTAAAGGCTTGATAAGACCGCAAGGAAAAAAAATCGGAAACATCGAATTGAATTTGAGTGTCGAAGGACAAACGAATCATCTTATTCTCGACGCAACTAACGTTGATAATTTGTGCCAAATGTATTTCGGCTGGGGTCCGTATCTCTGAAGTATCCAACCTTTTTTTGTTTGTTTGTTTATGTTTCTTTTCTTTCTACGTCCGTTCACATTTTTGTTTACTTTTATTTCTTTCGTGATCCTTTTTGCATCTTTTTGTTCACTCTTGAAACTACGAGCTTACATGTCACTATTGAATGTTTAAATGAACGTCTGTTATTTTATACCGAATAAAAAAAAATTGCAAGATAAACGACATGAATTTCAAAACGCGGTCCATTTTTTCGATTTTTTTTAACTTCTCTAGTTTCATTGTTATATTTTATGAGTTAATTCGTGGGCATACTGCGCAGTAGCATGAAATACGAAAGAGAAGTGTTTAGTATCTGAAAAAGAATTAATTTTATGTTAATTATTAACAAATTTCAAATTTTTATCAACTAAAATGAAAAAAACAACGAAAATTGAGAAAGTGGGATAAAAGATTCTTCTGAATTACTTTCAGACGAAATCGCATGTTTGTTTCTGAAGAAAAAAATGACAAATTACCGAGGCGAAGCTCGCCAAGCACATTTTGTAAAATTTTCCGGCCGTCAAACAATTTGGCTTTTGGCTGCGAAGAATTATAAAAGAAATGCCCATTTTTATGTAGTTCGAGGCGTCGTACCATTTGACGGAAAAAGCCGCAGTTCCAATCTTCGAACTCTGTCCAAGGTAAAAATAAATTTGTTTACAAACGTGGACTTATTTTTAAGGAAAAAAAAAAACAATCACAATAATTTGAGGTAAGTTTGTAAAAAATTCATTCAAATTACGTGATAAATGATTTTGTCCCCCGGCCAACAAAACAGCAGCATTTGAAACATCGCCATCAGAAGGTACGAAAAATATTCTGCCAGTTTGTACGTTTTTGACGTTGTCTTTAAATGAAAATTTAATAATCGACGAATAATTATGTCCTCGGGCGTGCACCCAGTGTTTACAGTTCTACTCGGTCGTTTAAATTTCATTGAAAATTAATAAAATAGTTTGCAGCTGAATCATATTATGGAACGTGAGGGAAGGTTCTAACTATTTCACGTATTGAGAGGAATAAAAATTCGTTTCCTAAAGCCAATTAACTACTTTATTAGTCAATTTCTTTCGCAATAAATTCAGAAAATATTCTTTTTTTTCTCAAGTGCGGTTCGTAAATAATCAAATTCGCTATTGCCACCGCCCAGGCTTCGACTTTTCACCTCTCCCTCTCTCTTAAACTAATTCCCGATGCGTGTGGCAGCAGCTAATATTTAAACAGAAATTTACGGAATCAGAAAGAAAATTTTACGTACGGTAGAGAGTTGAAATCCAACGAGACATAAAATGAAACTGCTGGCGAATACTTGCAGGAGAAGAATGAGATTGAACGCTTTTTCAACCGAATCAGAAAACCTGTTTTGTCCATCGAGTTTTTTTTGTCGTTATTTTCAATAATAAATGAAACAGTTGATTTTTCTTGAAAAAAATAATTCTCATTTTTTTGTCACCTTATAATAACTTGATGATGACGAACCAGACTAGCAAATCGTTTGTCAACAGATTCGTATAATTCGTGGGAATATTCGCCTATTTTACCAAATTCATTTTTCTCCGAGTGTTCCACCTGATAAATGAAAAAAATCGAGTTTTATGCCTCGTTCATACGGTCGAATATTATTTTTCGTTTTATGGGTCAACGACTTTCATTGATCCGCAAAACGTTGACGTTAATTAGTGTGTGAAGCAAATCCTGGAGGTCATTTGTGAGCCATGGGTTCACGTGTAATCGGAAATTTTAATTTTTAATCGACACCCTGGGACGTAGTCACTCACTTTTTTCAAACGATGTCTAGCGAGAGAACAATTTTCTTTTGTTATATCAAGAAAAAGTGATCATTTTTACTGGAACCTTTTTGCTCTTACAGCCTGATGTGTCGATTAAAAAAAAAGTCTTAAAATCGATTCACTCGATCGTCAGTCACAGCTGAATGAAAACTGTGAGTGACGTTTGCCCATGTGTTCGATAAATTCTGTGGGTTAGGCTTTCGAGGATCGAGAGTGTCATTATTTTATTGATTTTTAGGAAAAAATGAGGAATTTTTCGTGATTAATTATCATCACCAATATTTCACCTGGTCGATGTAATCGTTTAGACCTAAGAGATTATTGTGGAGAATTTCGAGATGTCCGCACGTGTGGAACAATGCCGTAGCGATAAGAGTGTCCATTGCAAGTATCAAAAAACCACAAAAGCCCGTAGCCAAAATTTGGGAAACGTAAGTCATCTGCACAAGTGAAAGTTTACATTGAAATCAATGTTAAAAATGCTCGGAACACATGTTTATAAGACTCTCGATAAACACTCTTCGAAAACAGTTGAAATTTCAATTGAATTATTGATTGAATAGTAAATAGGGAACTGTATAGAAACTTTTGTGGTTTAAAACAAATTTCTAATCGAAAGCGATGGACATCCGGTCGGTTTGTGGCTCTAAAAACTTTCCAAGTTAAAAAGCTTCGGGTAAAACTATTTAAAAAATAAGAAAATTGATATGAAAAATTCGAAAGAAAAACATTTCAAAAATTACCTCATAAAACGGTGACTCGTTACAAAAATTTGGATATGTTGCCGGAAATGGAAAACTCTTCTTTACTTCGTAGAAATTTTCTCCATAATTGCCTTGTAGCTTTTGGATTACGAAACTCAACGGTTGAAATGAAAAAAATATGAACAATGAATTGACTATGAGGAAAGAAAAGCCTCGAGTCACATTCCTTCCTGATCTAAAATAATTCGACCGATTATTTTTCCTTTTTGTTTGAAAAAGCGGTTTTTGTAAAATTTCTCTATAAATGCCTCTTTTTTTATTTTATCTTCAAAATTTTTTAATCTACAGACATTTCTCAAAGTCATACAAACAATCGAAATTTTTGATCATACTTAGCGTGTTCGAGCATACAGTCGTTTGTATCGATGGATCTGGCGATTTGCCAATAATCGGTCAGTAAAAAGTTTATTAGTCTCGTGGTCTCGTTGTTTTTAAACCATACAAACGACTTAAATATCGCGAGCAATATCGTCATTGAAACTGAGCTACAGAATTGAGAAATTAATTTTTCATTTTTCTATTTTTACTTCGTCCCTCATTATATTTAATAATTAAATATTAAAAAATACTAAGTCTAGTTATTAATTGAAGATATTTGCACGTTTTTATTCCTGTGCATTTGTTTTTTGTTCTAATTACTCGTTCAAAATATACATTTTTTTTTTATTTGGCACATTAACACTTCCTCCAGTAGTTCACTCAAGGGCCAATATCGAAAAATTCATAACGAAAATATGTCAAAAGTATCAAAGTATAGTATCAGATAATTTCTAGTAAAATTATTTAAATCAGATGAAAATTTTCACAGACTAACGAATGGAAAGATGAGTAAAAAAAAAAAAGTTTTCGAAAAGTTTGAATAAGAAGATTGAAATCGCAACGTAGACAAAAAACACCCGATAATTCTTTGAAAAAAATCTCACCTTGTTTCTAATATCACCGAAAAATCATGTCGACTCAAATAAAAATGATACATTTGTGGTACAAGGATTAAAAAAATCACCAAAATACAGACGAAATAACGTAACAAATTGATTGGATAAAGTCCGACGATTTTTAAGAAAAATTTATTAAAAACGACGTATTCGTCAATGCTCATGATAATGGAATACTTTTCTATCGACCATGCGCCCAAAATAACTTCACAAAAGTTCGAAAAACGAGTAATTAGCAATAGTAAAAAATTTTGATCATAAAAAATAGCTTGGACAGCAGTGAGTAGGAGAAATATTCGAAATTTCAGAAAAATCGCGAACCCAAAATTTGATAAAAGTGTAGAAACGTAGACTGCCACAAAGCGGCGAATGATTTGTGGAAAGTGACTGTCGAAGAGCTGCGTGCAAAGCTCTACCCATAAATTTAAACACTTTTGAACGTTTTATTTAGCGAAATTGATCTTTGGTACAAAATAGATGGAATAATGGAGTGAAAACGATACTCCGAAATTAAATTAATAGCCGCGACGCGAAAAAGAGGAGTATGTACCATTTTTTTTTTTTTTTTTTACTTCACATAGAACTTTGTAGATGATTCCCTTGTCCTGGTCGATCATTAAATTATTGCAAGAAAATGAGTCTGGCAGGCTGCAAAAATAGATGTTTGCATTTTTTATAACTCAATCATCCATTTACAACGGACTATTCTATACGCGAGGATAGAAGTAAATAGGAATCGATATCAAAGTATCCTTCGTCTGGGTGTCTCATTATACTTTTTCTACTTCCGCATAAATGTTCCTTTGTGAATATTTTTTCACAGATCTTCAATTGTTTGAAATACAAAATTATCAACATTTTAAAGAAAAGAATTTCTCTTGTTCAAATGAATTTTCATTATAATGGAAATACAGTTGGTGAGAGTATTTCAAAGAGTGTGAAACGATACTTTGAGGTAAAATAATTGCTTAACACTGATCAAATGAGGATTAAATTTTCACAATAATTTTATGCAAAGTTTGATACAATAAATAAATAGACTGACAGTGGATTCGTATTACAGCATGTTTTATTAAAATAAACAAAATATAAATAATGACAGATTTGAGAAACTATTAACTAGAATACAAAATTTCATGATGTCATATTTTCATCGACATTTTTAAAAGTTTGATCCATTATTTTTAAGGGATTAAGGGAGGCATAAGATAAATATAAATTAAGAGATTTACATTGGAGTCAACGTTACGACGGGACATGTAAGTAGGAAAAAAAAAATGTTGAAAGAAATTAGCGTAACTCGAAGTGTCGCGTGGTCGCAGTTGTTGGGGTCGGAAAATGTAGAGCGTCTGCGCGCAACGTAGGGGTTGAAATCGGGGGTTTGTAGAGGTGTGAGGTGTGTTGGTAGATCCAAAGTCCGGCGAACGATCAAGCAAGGACTTTCCTCGGGAGAACGACGACACTTGTCGCGCGTCTCCGAGCCGCGCGTGTCATTATTGGAGCATCCACGCGTTTCTCCTCACGTCTATAGGAATTTTTCGTGTCTGTCGTGCGCCACCACGTGCGTGTCGTTAATGACAGATCTTTATATTTCTAACACAAAACAGAAGATTTTCATTCGTTGACATCATTTTAAATAACAAGAAAAATAGTGCAATTATTTTTATTTATTTTTATAAAATGTTGTTCCGCTTGTGGTACCGTGTTGTTCGTTTATCTTCGAGTTTTTGAAACTGGACCTTGCTCAACGGTGATACTGTACTTATCAGCGTGATATGTCCAGAAGGAAACAGGCTAAACCTCGATCTCTAAAAAGTGAGTCATTCTAAAGTGCAAGCAATTAATTCTGTATTAAATCTAGAATTTCATCATAATTACGTGAGTTCTGAAGAGCCAATATTTCCATTTACAATTTTTTCAAATACGTTTGACGGCAGAACCTTCATGCAATTATCGATTCAAGTTGAATTATTTCTTGTATTGTATAAACGTGAAAAGATCGAAGATGAGATTTCCCCGAGTTCCCAGATATTAGTGAACGAAATAGTAATAATTTGCCATTTGATTGAGAACACTATCGATATAATTTAGATTTTCCAGAAGTATAATCTTCATGTACTGACTCAAGTCAAAGTCCAAAAGTAAGTGGGAAATCTGAATCCAATTGAAATAGTTGCAAATGTCGAATAGATCGTAAAGTTTCAAATTTATCAAGTACTGTGAAGCGAATTATGTGTTATCGATTCTAACAACGAGCAGAAGCCAAAGTTAGAGGATCAAGAATGTTTGAATTGCTGCAGAGAGCTAGGATTTGAAAAACAATAAGATATCCCACTTCTCAAGCGCCAAATAATTCAGGAACGTCTCACAAATGTTAGTATTTTCTTGCTTTATGTAGAACTTTTGATTTTGTTTTTCCATCGATACAAACTTAAAGAGCTTTGTATAAAAGCTTGGGTATTTTGTTGTTGTTGTTTTTGTGGAGATTAATACTTTTTGGGATTTAGTTGACAAGTGTATGCACAAGAAATAGACATACACTTATTCTTACATACTTATGTACGTACCTATCTATGGAGTTACGAATGTGTATGAAGTTACACAGGGATGCAAAGGGTGCGATAGTATAGAGAAGAAGTATGCGAGAGTCGAATGGATGCTAGTTCGTATATGGCGTGTCCTGGCGAGCAATGGACCGCCGGAGGGACATGGAACGGAGTCAGTAGTCAGCCAGGACGGAATTAGGTAGAAGCCCTGGGGAGTGTGGCCTCTCTCACGGGATATTCCGCCGGTCTCTCTGTAATCACCAGTTCTCCTATCCTATCCAATTCTGGTTGTACTTCACCATGTGACTGTGCCACCATAGCGCCTCTTCTTCCTCTTCTCCTCTCGTTCTTCCCCTGCCTCCAATGTATTATATGTACACAGACACATCGTGCAAATAGTAGCAGACTCAAACATCCAGACGTAAACATATAGGAGTCCCGTATCGTTAGTTACGTTTGAGTTTACGTGTAAGAGAATAAGCAAAGCTCCGAACTGTGATAAAGTTACACGAACTCTGATTCGTTGGAAATTGGCAAAAGTATCAGGTGATTGGTTGACAGTTGGATAGAAATTGTTCGTAGTTGCCTAAAACGTCGAGAATGCAATACGAACACATTTCTGTATGTGTTATGACGCGAGAGCCAAGCAATGCAACGATGGAATGTAGTAAAAGATAAGAAAAACCGGAGAGGGATACGCTCAGGTTTTGATGGTGTGTGAACCAAGTTCCAAAGGGTCAAATGCTTCAGGAACCTTTAGCCAATTTCATACGCAAAGGCTCATAACGTTGCCTCAGAAACTTCGAGCCAACTTTAGATCATTCGCCCTGTTCGAGAGCTGCTTCCAAATCGTGTCAGCTCGTTTTTAATCCACTGATGGAAACGTACTTTTTGAATGAGTATTTAATGATCCATCACGTGGCGGATAACGATCTGTTATTTCACTGCGGTAATGGAATAATTTAGGCATCGTTTGGATAATTGCTTTAAAATGGTTAGTTCACGTTAATGAGAGAGGCAGCCATGTTTATTCGGAACCAATGAGCAAAACAGCCGTGCTAGGGCTTTCTCCCTCTGTTACTCGGGCTAATATTGAAGGATTATTGGGAAATATCCCCTTCTAGCGTTGTTTGATGACTATAATTCAATCCCGTGTATTACTCGCTTGTATGTCACTGATTAATTCAATTGTAAATGCTTTTGTGATGCTGGAGAAGTGATTGAGCTACGTTCGTTCACGGGTCTAAGGTTCGTCTGCGTCGTCTCTCGCTTTTCTAAGGTTATTATTTATGGCTTAAAACGTCTCTATTCACATCCATCAATTAACACCGAGCACATATCCGATTTACTGAAAAACTTTCATTCCCGTAATCATCACCTGGCTGTGAATTTGCGTGATGTATGGCTACCGAAAGGTCGTGGGTGAAGAGACCTGGATCGATGTGCCGGTCGACCACCACATGTATTCAATTAACAGTGCGTTCGACAGTTACCAATAATTCTTGCGGTCGATCCGATGGCATGTAGACTGGAAACTGTGGTGGTTGCGGAACCACGTGGTCTCCACGTACAGAAACCGTTTCACCGGATATCTGATCGATCTTGCAGGGCTAAGGGTTCATTTGGCATTTTCAGTATTTCCCTTAACAGTTTTCATGCAGTTTTTTCAATAGCAAACGGTGTTTTGGTTGTTTAGTCATAACGATTGTTTTTCAAAGAACGTAAGAAGTGACTGTGGGAAATAGATTTGTATTCGTAGATAAGCTTTTTTTACAAAAACGACTTTTAACGTTGTTGCTTGAAAAAATTGATGAATAAGGCGTTGAATTTTTGGTCGTATTCTCATCATCTCGATCCCAATTTACCTAATGAATCTGTTCGATTCGACGGTAACAAATTAACAACATATATTATCAATGATTCGGATGAATTGGGAGTTATCAAATGAGGACATTATTGAACCAACGCCTCCAGACGTGACCATGTTTTCTTATTATCACGATGGATTTAAAGCAGATTAACCGTAAAATTAGTGACCAAACAAGCATATGAACCAAACGTTCGGTTGCGGAATATGGGAACGAAAGGGATTGCGAGAATACGTCGAGTTATATCTCGGGCTATGGAGAATATGTGATGCGTAACCGTAAGGTCAGTTGCTCTAATTAACGCACGATAATGAACTGCTGCTGCTGCTGCTGCTGCTGCTGTTGCTGCTGATGCTGACTTCCCGGCACAGGTTTCAAGCTATACATTAATAGATTCAAATCACAATTGCGAAAGTGTGGAACCAGCACCAGTCCGACATAATTCTGCATCTAACATTATCGTTAATATCATAAACATAAACCCCTTTTCGTTTCTGTCTCTACACGGCCTTTAAGCTGCCTTTGGATTATTATGAATTCAGATAATTTCGATAAAATCCTCTTGTTCAAATCGTATACATATTAAAAAATGTTATTCAAAGAATAACACTGTCAGGTTAGTCTATCCAATTACTTTGACTTTACTTTTTTTCCCCACTTTGCTGTTATTGCATTTGCCCGAAGGCCAGGGGAAACTGTCGAAACCTCGGTCGATCCAGGTTGACTAGATTCTTACTGCGTTTCAATGAATTCGCATCCCCAGAAATTCAGAAAAACTACTTGGCGCTCAGCGGTCGATTCGAAAGATCGTACATGGCTACGCGGTCACCTAACCAAGTATCGAGCATGCCCGAAGCAACTGTTGGTCTTAAATGCCATATTGGCTCTTAAAAAGTAAATAACAATTCTGTTATATCCATTGCGGTGAAAAAAATAAGGTAGTTTTTATGATGAATTAAGTATTCATGACAATCGCATAATAATAATTAAAATTTTGTGGATGCGCGATGATACAGATCCTAATACAATGGTGGCACATCGTATATGAAGAGAATATTGTATATTGCTGGGGAAATGCAAGCATATAATCTCGTACAGAGGACTAGGGTTAGATATGGAACTAAAGCATAGAACGCAATGAACCGAATCACCACACATTATGCCTCACACCGTATGTGTTTCCCCGTGATTGTAATTTGTGCGTCGAGCATACATGCATAATTATTGCCGTGGAATTAATTTACGTCCACGGCAATTATTAACGACCGCAGTGGCTATCGCGGCCGCGGTCTCGTGCACTCTATTGTGGCAAAACAGCCCACCGCCGCCACCCGTTTCTCCTTCTTCATCCAATGTCACTTTACATTTTCCCGAATTGTTCCCTAATATCCGGCTAATTTGATTATTCTTATGGTGTCTTGTGTTCGTTTAATAGAGAATACGATTAATGGAAGGACGAATGGTAAGGAATTAAAAAAACAAAAAACATTTAGAAAGAGGAATAACCCGAATCGACTATATAGAAAAAAAAACGTCAGTTTTTACATAGTTCAAGGGTCCACTTTATTCATGAAGCGTTGACTGTGGACTTGTTTCACGTGCAGCTTTTACGAGCTAGAAAATCGCGGAGCTTTGCAAGGAAAAAAAGGGAGATGAGAATTCTTATCGAAATATTCAGTTCTTCATATAATTCCAAGGCTGTCAAGTTTATCCACTAAATATCGTACGTTTAAACCACAAAAGCTAGCGTAATCTTGAAAATCCATGAAAATTTAAGCCCGCAGTCGTCTTCGCAGTGACAGAATTTGAGCCTCTTATCTGGCGGGTCTCATTATAATCCTTAAAATATACTCGCCACAATGGATTACGTAGTATCACCTTTTTATGGACTTTCTTTATAGCTAACGATTCTCCTAAAACGCGACAATAAATCTTCACAAAATTCCCTTAAATTGCGATCGAAATTCAGTCATGAATATTCTATGAGACCAAAAAAAAGCATGTTTGATAAAAACAAACAATCAAATGAATTTAAGTCACGTACGTATTTTTTTTTTATGAATCTCGTTAGAAATCTCTTGACGTAGTGTTAAAATCTTGCATTGACGATCAGCCTCTTTTACATTTCGGTGAATTTAAAGTCTCGTAGCAATGTCTCTGGTTCGTATTCGAGGGTTTGGGGACAATGCGAATTGACGACCTCTGGTGGTTTTCGTGAGGTTGGAGGATTGGTCCTCGTGCTTCTATTTTTCGCGTTATACCAAAGTTTCCAATGGTGAATCTAAGCTTTGCGAAATCGAAAGAAAGAGGCGAATATGTACATGTGTGTGAATATACTTTCATATACACATATATATATTCAGCTCTGTACATATATATTAACCGTAAAGGTGAAGGGAACTGCGACAGAAACGTAGGGGTGGATTTTCCCTAGAGAGTCTGAGTCCGTGTCAGAGCAACCCTGCGTTTCTTCTCCAGGGAGCATCGGCTTTCTATCCATGTGTACGTTTTGCACCCCCACTAGTAAAGAGCACCCGATAATACGTACAGACACTGCCTGATGAGGATAGGAGGTCCACCACACTTTCTCCATCTACAGGACTCACTTTAGGCTCACTACCAACGAATACTATTGGATACCTGTCTAACTCGTCCTGACTATCTGCCACAAGACCAAGACATACGATGCTCTCTCACCCTCTCTTTCTCTCTCTCGCTCTCTCTCGCTCTCTCTCTCTCTCTTTCTATCTTTCCGTCTCTCTTTCTATCTTTCTTCCGATCAGCTCTATTTCTCTCTCTTTCTCTTTGATAAAAATTTTATGAGATAATTTAACCGCATTACGAGACCTCCAGTTTTACGATAATTTTCAAAAAATATTTCCAACTTTTTCACCGATTTTTGTCAGATGAAATTTTAACTATTATCCTTTTATCTCTTGTCTCGGGTTCTCGGGTTATACAAAAATATCGATGTTTGGTTTAAAAAAAAAAAAAAACATGTAGTTTGTTGAATGGCGTTGTTAGAAAATGAATGCAAATTCGATGAATGAATTTATTGAGATTTTGGGAAAGTGGTGAACATATTTTTATCACAAGAAAAAGGTTTTTGAGGTGCGATGTGCAGGTAATTCTGTTCTTCCGAAGGATAAATATTTTCTCGAAAACGACCTCGTTGAATGTTTGTTTCATTATGGAAAAATAGGCGTTAAAATATCCTAAGAAATTGGAGACTTAGCGAACGACTGTCTATTCATTAGCTTCGTAGGTTACTTTTTGTTCAGTCATCTCGTAGGGAACCTACGAAAATTGGCCACATTGTTGGGTTGGGAAAAGCGTTGGTGAACGTGGAACATGATGGAAAAATGGTGGAAGAAAAATAGAAGAGTTTGGTAAAGCCAGGAACAACATTACGTGGTCGGGTAGAGCAACCTCGCGATGAAAGCCAATCCCCTTACCTTTACGATTATTACGCGGACTGAGCAGCCCTGCATACGTATG
This sequence comes from Campoletis sonorensis, assembly GCA_013761285.1. Classification (NCBI taxonomy): domain Eukaryota; kingdom Metazoa; phylum Arthropoda; class Insecta; order Hymenoptera; family Ichneumonidae; genus Campoletis; species Campoletis sonorensis. Next base: position 625,715 of record JACEOJ010000124.1, read on the forward strand.
GCCTAAGATCACATGGGTGCTCCTTTCAAAGATCACGCCTTCTTGCAACTTATTTCCAAATTGTTATTCGTATTTACGGCAGATTGAATTTCCTTTCGTAGCCTCGTAAAACCTTCTAATAAAAAAAAAGGTTTGCGGCCTCGTGAGAAATACTTTGAATACCAGCTCCTATTTGTTCGTCTCACAATGACTCATTATTATACTGATTATCGACTATTTCGCTCAAACGCCAATGTTTTAATTTCGAGGTTAATTCTCTTAAATATGATCGAATTCAATGTATCGAACTAATATTCATCAATTGATTGTTTTTGTATTTCAGGAGACGAAGAATGGGACGATGGCACGGAGCATAGAGCTCCCGAAAGTTTTGAAGATGGTTCCGACCTCGATACGATTAAACGTAAATATCTATTTACTTTATTGTCTTACAGAAAATATTCGAAATAATTCAAAGATGTCGATTGATTTGAAAGGAACTCGATAATAATTATTGGTTATTTAAAGTCTGACAAACTGCGATTTTATTGAAAAGGTCGAAATTTGTCTTCCACGGTTGAATTATATTGTCGAATATGTTCAAATAAATAAAATATAAATGCGAACAAATTTGTAACCAACATAATTCATATGGATTTTATTTTTTCTTTAATCAGCTGAGAACGAGGATGAAGAGGATGAAGACGAAGAGGAAGAACTTCATAGAGCGTTCAGTCTGCATTCGGAAGGTAAATTACGATTGAAAATAAAAATCCATAAAGTTTCGAATATGTCTTTTCACGACGACGTGAAGAATAGTGCAATAACAATGCAAATGAAAATGAACCACCCCAAAAGTTGTTGCAGTCCATCACCCGTCCATTAGTGTATCTTGCGTTTTCGCAAATCAGGAAGATTGTTCTTTTTTGTTCCCCATTTTTTGTTGTTTCTCTATTCTTTCGTTTCTTCCGCATTACTTTAGCTCAGTTACTTCTGGGACTGTGTATGGTTTTTGTCATTGAAAAGCATGCGTCCACCCTGCAGTCCTCGATACAATACGAGAACAGGGCGGTGTGACACCTCATTGTTCGAAAGTGTTGAGGAAAATGCAATACCGGTGCATAGATCGCAACAATATGGGATATCCTCCCATGTGACTCTCCTGCTGTTTCGCACGACACTATGCATCCTGTCAAAATGGATATTCTGGACTGACTTTTCCCGTCTTCTCGACCCTCCCTCGTATATATTCTAAGTTCTCTCAATCAGCACCCCTGCTTCTCCTGAATCGAGCCGCACAATTATGACTCTCACAATAATTCACATAGTGAAACTTTTGTTACTGATACCACCGGATATTTTGCAAACTCAAAAAATATCCACTCAAACTAACTTTTTTTCATTTTTTCAAATGATGACCGTGTTTATGAAGCTTATAAATTTCATTTTTAATGTTTGTCATCGATCCATTGATCGATAACATTGAGGTTCCATTGAGGAGTAACACCACTCTAGCGCCGGCAAAACGGCCTAGTCTTTTTTTTTTTTTTTTTTTTTGAGGATATAGGTACAGAGTTGGGTTACTTTATTCAGGGTTCAGTAAGCGCTATTGAAGTACGTAAACAAATTTTTTTATTGCACTTTTTAGACAAAATGGTGGTGACATAGCCAGTCTACAAAAAGATGATCGACGTCTCATTTAAAGAAAAAAAAAAAGCAGAATTTTCGTTTTTTTATTGTCATGAATTTAGTCCAGTTGTAGAATCTCGGGAAAAAAAATTGTTCGACTTTTTTTTGAGAGCTTATTCCCAAGGGTTTACAAGATTTTTAAGTTGAAGCGTTATACTTGGCGGAAGGAGGGTCGCCACCCGATTATTATTGCAACCCTCCTTTCGCCAAGTGTATGCTACGGAACTTTATAACATGGAAGTAAACCCAAGTGGGACTCGTGGTTAGCAAAAGAAAGCTACAAACCGTGGGTTGTTTCGAGATGGCAAACGCGTTATGCCTTGCGCTGCTGTTTTCTACCCCGAATATCCCTCAAGGGAAGCTAAACAACCCGGACACAGAAGAAGCACTGCGTGCCGTTTCTTACACCTGACGCTGTTTCCTTTTCTCATTGCGACCGAGTCGGTTACTCAATTATTTCATCCGAGGAATGAAATAATCCGAACGGAAGCAGGGCGAGTCGAATGGACACTGAAATAAGAAAAATAACCGTCAATTAAATTTCTTTCGAACGTTATCTCGGCCGGAAACGATAAAGGCAATAAATTCGTGTGCAATTAACTTCAGATTTCATAGCTGGACAGTGAAAGGCTAAAATATATGGACGCGATTATATCCATACAGACGATTCTAACATGTCTTTACGAAGCTGTTTACAAATCAGCGTCAAAGTAGAGCGATAAGCGCAAGAATAAAGAGAAAAAGTGCAACAAAAGAGTTGAAAAGGCAGAGTAAGGATGAAGGGCTACAGAGTCGAGGGAGAGAAAATTGCCGAAGATATACGAAATCCCCGAGACGCAAAGTCGATTTCAAACGTTTCGCGTTTTTCGCTTTTCAGTTGAAGAGAGGGGATGACGATTCAAAAGTTGAAAAGACCTGTATAATAGAAATTGGTGTTGGTGAATGTGTATTTTGTATTTTTTTTTTTTCGTATATGTGTGTTGGTACGGAGAATACGATGAAGAGGGAAACCAACAGGAAAACCGAAGATAGAGGGACAGATAGAAAGGAAGAGAAAAGGAAAGAAGAAAGAGGAGATTTGGGGGAAGCAGAGTAAGAGAGAAAGATAGAGAGAGAGAGAGAGAGAGAGAGAGAATGAGAGTGAGAGGGAATAGAGCGAGTACATTATGGGGAATGCCGGGAAATTCTCTTGGGACCGCGAGAAGCCCAGTGCGCATGCGCCGAGCTGATTAGTTCTCCCATCCCCCTTAGCTTGCGTTCCCGAGTGCTGGCAGCGCCAGAGGAGAGCGCCAAGTCCCTCGGGATCTGGCCCGACCAACCCCTCCTCTCCACCCTCGCCCTCGTCTATCCAACGCAGATCCTCTTCTCTCTTCCACTTCGCATCCTCATCCTCCTCCTCCTCATCCTCCTCCTTCTCATTCTCCACTTCTTCCTCTTCTCACCCCCATCCACCAATCGTACTCCCCTTTCTACTCTACTATCCAACCCCCCCCCCCCCCCCCCGCCCTCTCTCCATCTTCGCCACCCTCTCGTTGCTCGCCTTATTCCCAGTACAGCACCCACTAATATAGCCTTTCCGCGCGACCCGACCTACACGCTCGCCTTTACGATCCTAGAGTATTGTACGGATCACTATAAAACCAACCCTATTATTGATCTCCGACTCTTTGAGACACTATTTTTTTCACCTAAATTCTCACCATTTTTTAATCCCTTATTTAACCCTTTGCCACCAATCGAATGTTCTTTAAAGTTCGTCAGCGATTCTTTGATTCCATACGCGGTTAGTTTTGGAGAACAGAAAGTTTCCAAACTTGTTTGAGATTTCAAACCTGCGATGTAGAGGCGTTCGAGTAATTGAGAATAATAGTTGAACTCGTTTCACACAAACGCCCAACGACCTACTTTGCATAATTTTTCTCAAGTGCAGAAAAAAGGGTGCATGACAAAGGTATCGAAGAGATCAAACAAGTTTTGAAACAAATGCCCTTGACTCAACAACTAAATTGTTTGGGGAATAGCAGACGGAGCGAATTAATCAGATCATATTATTTATAAAATTTATCACAAATTTCGTTGTTGTTTTTTTTTTCTGGGAGAATGCCACTAGTAACTTCAATCCCCAATGTTCATTTTACATTTGACACAAGTGAACTTCATGACGAATAGTTAGGAAGACCCGGTGTCATCGAAGCTTCGTAAGAAGAAGTCCAAAGAAGCTTTTCATTGTTAGGAACGTACTTAACTCAAAAAGTCTGTCTATTATTTTTAACTGAAGTTTGTTTCTATTATATATGCAGATAGGCATTTACACATATATGCTTGTAACATTCTCTTTGTAGCAATGAGAAAACATTGCGACATGGTCGCATTGCTTCGAAAACGTTTTCTCGGTGCGACTGTACTTGGCGATATAAGGGTGTCCCAGGTGACGAGCTGCCTCGGGCCGTGGCACGGCGCGGTACGTTTCCCTTGGGACCGACTCTCCGGCTTGCCTGCCCCTCTCCACCCCCAACCACCCCTTTCGTTTCTTCCCTCTCATCCACAAGCTCGTTCGGTTGCTCCGCAGTATTCCCCTTAACGTCACACACATACACGCCCACACACACACACACGCACATATATTTATATGTATGTGGACATACAAAATCATCCCTGCACACCACCTCAACTTGGTGGGGCTTTATCCAGAGCTCGCGCACCCCCTGAGCCCCCTGGTGTGCGATGTTGGACCGGCGCCTCAAACCCGCGGCACACAAACGTGGAAAACGCCAAGCCATCCGCGTCCTTCACCAAGAAACTATCTCTTTCTCTATTTTTCTCTCTTTCACTCCCGCTTCCTCTCTCCCTTCATATCTTTATTTTTCTTCACTTCTACCTCGTTTCGATGTAGTCGCACAGACACTACTTTTTATTCGTCTTACAATATCTATGCCCAGTGCCTTGACACTCGCCGCATATGAAACAACCCCCGTGCCCTGTGGACCAATGATAAAGACACAACCCTCTGTATCCTTGTCACTTTTCTCATTTTAACCCACTGAATGTAACTGACTTTCCTCAAACCGAAAATCACTCAAATTCCGAGTTTAATTTGTTGCTTTCGATTACCACGATTCGTAACTCTTGTTACATTTCGATGGTTCGAGTGTTCCACAGCTCGCACATCAGACAGTTAAAGAAACTAAGGATTTTCACTTGCAGATAGTTTGGAAAATCATTTATTTGGAATCAGGGATTTCAAACAAACAATTCGCTAATTTTGACATTTGTGGTCTTTTTGATTCGATTGTTTCTTGGTCCTTTTTGCGTTGGAAAAACTGCGGAATTCCTATAGACTTTTAAAGCCCGGAGGGGGGTTTTTTGGTCGTATAGCAAAACGATGTAGAGAGGATGAGATAATTAGAGGAAAAAAATTAACTTTTCCCTCAGGTATTGGCTTGTTGGGTGGGCGGTTATACTCTTGGGATGGTTGCATTATATATATGCTTCGTCACTACTCTTCATTCGGCCCTTCGCTCTCGTGATGTACTCTGGAGGATGCAGCGGGCGGAGGGGAGTTGCAATGCGCTACTTCTTAATAGAAGATTCTTTCTTGAGGCCTAGGGCTCTGCACAGCCTATCTTTCTATATTGTTTGTCCCTCAAGGGAATCTGTGAGGACCCTTGACACTGGCATGTGCCGATGACACTCTTCCGGATATCCAGACCGAACTTTATTAGCGAGCATCCGCCACCCCCGCCCAGAAACCCAATTCACCTGAGCCTATTTTCTTGTATTTAGGACACACGAATTCGCCTTGGATGTGGAATATAATATACAGTTTCTTGATTAAACTTGAGATTAACAGTTGCCAAACTCAGCCAAATATCCTCTTGGCCTGGGCACAATAAATATCGGTCGGAATGAATCCTTTGGGATCGAAAAATATGTGGTGGTGACTTATCACCGATAAACTGTGGCAAATGCACGACGTTCGCTATTTCTTTTTTTTCTCTTTAGTAATGAGCTCCTTCGATTAATGGCTTCTTTTTTTTTTTTTTATTAGCGTATCGATTCGTGGGGTTCATTGTGCATGCATGTTCTCTATTTCGAACAACGGAAATCTATAACTTTCATTAGATAATTGAATAAATCGTCAATTAAAATTTCAATAATCTCAATAATCCATGGTCAGTCTTGTTTGTTGCCTTGATCATATTTCGGATTAGAGATGAAAGATTCAATTACATTGTACCCCTCGATGTTGAAATTAAATATCTGCGAAATACAGTCAATAAAAGGTTTAAATTGCCTGTTTGAACAATTCGCCATCATGACCGAATGGCTGACAAATATTTTCATATTGTTTGGGTGACGTATGAAATATATGTACACCAGGGATTATTTGATTGTATAAACAACAATCATCACGTAGTTATCGGAAGCGAGCACCACGAAAATACGACAGTTCGATGTTGCCCAATACACTTTTCATTCTCATCGCTTCCATGGAATTTTAATTGTTACGCAAAACATATCATTTCTAGTTGGACCATCGAGTTTAATAGGGTTTATACTTAGAAAGCTTGACTGCTCGCGTATTCTCGAGAACGTTGCAAAGGTACGGGAGGGGAAAGAGGTTAGGGGTGGAGGGCAGGTGTCCAAGGCCATCGAATTTTACAACTGGAGGAGGGGACGAGAGTGTAAAATCTAATTTGCGGAAAATGAGAACCACCGTGCGAACCACTGTGCCAATGTCCCATGGGACCCACTCGGAGCAGTGGGAAGCCTCTGTGCCCATGCTTCTGGGCTATACCCCGCGTTCTCCCCGTTGGTGTACTCTACGCGCACCCGCGTGCCCGCGCGTCCGGCGGAGAGGTACATTCCCCAAGGAGGTAATTACCCTCTTCCTCTCTTCCTCCCTCCCCTCCACCTCTCTTTTCTCCTATGTATACATCTCTCTCCCTCTCTCTCTCTCTTCCTCTGCTACTCTCTTTCTCTCTCTCTCGCTCTTTCTCTTTCTCTTTCCCATTCACTCCCTTTCTATTCCCCTCTCATTCCTCCTCCTGCCCAACCACCCACAAACCATCGTAACTTCGACTCCTACAGGAGTTACATGCTAATACAAAACCAAACTCGTTCCCAACGGTCTATCCCCCTTCCCAACCTCTGCGAAAACCAACCACTCGGGAATGCGACGTTGTCGCAACAATTTCGAAATATAAAAATTCACATTTGATATGTGGAAAATTTGTGATATCGAAACAAGTTTTCATAACCAATCTATTCTACGCTTTGTCTCCTTTTTTTAAAATATGCATTATTTTTAATATCGTATTTGCTAGTATGAGAGTCAAAATTTTTTGCAACATTTTTGTAATAAACTAATTTTTTGTTTTCTCGTAAGTGAATGGCTTATCAGAAAATGTTTGGTTTTCTATTGTTCGGACACATGGAAAGACCGAAACGTCAGTTCTAACTAAACATACAATACTATGATATAGTATTTTTCATTTTGTTTTTATCCAAAATTTATCCTGTCATTTTGAACGAAAATTAAACATTGGTACAACGTTTTAAACAACAAAAGTCGAAAAGTTTTATTGCGAAAATCACGTCGTCATTCAACGACGTTCTAGACAACGAATGGCACAAAATTAATGTCGAGTCAACACCATAAACTTTCAAAAATGTTGCAAAAGTTTATTCTACGTTCTGTTGCTATAAGTAAATTGTTTATCATAAATTTTTCACAAATTCGTCTGTTTCGTTTTCAGATTTTTTTCGAGATGAAGGACCTCGATCGATTCCAGATCCCGACCTAGAAAATCAGAATAGTCTCGACAGCGGTGAGTCCTAAAGCACAACAATAACAATGATATACAAAAAAAAAGTTCTGCAAATACAAACCGAATTGGAAATTATAAAAAATCTTAATCGTCGTGGCATATTAACTGATGTGCATAATTTCAAGGTGTCAATCTTCTTCGTCTGATTGCAAGCCTTGTCGTGAAAATGATGAAAAAATCGCCATTTTTTTATACAGGGCATTAAACAGTACAAAGAACTTGAATTCGTATTTTTTTGATAACAATTTTAGCAGGAAATTCCAAAGGAATCGAGAATTAGGTTTAGCGATATTTGGAAAGGTGAGACAGTGGGTTGAAGCTAAGAGGATTAAAGCGAATGCAAATACTACGTCATTCCATGTTCTTGAGGGGTTAATTAAGTGTTTGCTGGGTAGACTCTGACCAGACTACATGAGGAGTCGAAATAACTAACACTAGACAGTCTCAGGACCACCGACCACCCTAATGTTTCACAATCTCGCTACGCTAAATCTCAGCGTAACGGTTGAGCCCACAAGTTCTCCAGCGTGCGACATGTATATTTTCTCAACTACAATTAACTCCTCGAATTTCACGTGAAAAAAAACAGCATTGGAATTCCCATTGATCAATTTAAAAACATCGGGAGAACCCCAGTCATAATTAAATAGGGACAAAAAACTGTTCACGGTTCCTGTGAGACCCCATGAAAGCGTTGCTCACAGTCACTTTTTGCTAATAAACTACTGTATCGCATTTTTACGAGGGCTGAGGGAAACTGTGCAAAATTTGATCGATAGAGGCGACTATTTTGACTGAGTTTCAGTAGATTAGCGTCGTCAGAAACTCAGAAAAACTGCCTATCGCTTAGCGATCGATAAGCAACCCGGTGCATGGCTAAGTGGTCACCCAACCAAGAATTGACCTCACCCGAGGCTGCTAAACTTTGGTGACGGCCGAAGCTACGCATCGAGCGTGCACCTATTGCCGTTGGTCATATGAGTATTAATATTTATATTTCATGAATGAAGAAAATGATGATAAACCGATGATAAAATCGAATAGGAACACGTCGACTTGATAAGAGAAAAATGAGCACGTTAATAATAAACGCAATGTGTAATTTGTGCTGTACGGAAACTTTTATGACATTTTGTCAGTAAAATTTAAGTGTTGAAAATTGTAAAGTCAATATTACCAGGCCCTATGCTGACTTTTGCTGTTTCATAAGGCCGTGAAGCCTTTTTTTGTTATTTTATGCAAGTGCTTTATTAAACAACCGTCGTAATGATTATTTTAGTGTTTTCATCATTGTCAATAGGATATCGAACAAAGAAATTTTTCAATTACGCATTTGTAGGGGAATGGGAGAGAGAAATCTAATTTATTATGTCTGGTTGGAATAGTGACACAGGGCGTTTTTGTTCGGTGAAGATAAGCGTAGGTCGTTCCTGGTATAATTAACGTAGACAGACGTGGACAAGAGCCAGCACTTTAAATGTCGACTAGTCACATCGGACCGCGAAATACTCCAGCCAGATTCGCTTATTATTTCATAAACTTCGTCGCGGAATTCTAGCCGCGCTCTCATACGTCATCCAGATTTAGTTTATCGGCTTTTCACTCTTGCCCGCTTTCGAGCTGACCGTTGATTTCATAAAAATATTATTATCTCCATACGTTCTTCTTCAATCAAGTTTATTTTTGTGACCCATAGCCGCGATTATTTATACAAGTTTCGTGTTACTATTCAACGAATAATATCGACAGAATTAATTCAGTTATTCTTCGTGACATCTTGTGGCTTTTACCTAAAATTTTCGACCTAATTTCTGTGGACTATCCGCGCTTTCATTTTAAAATTGTATCTGTAGCTTCTGCAAAAAACTTATCTACGATTTTTTGGCTGAATAAGAAACTCAATGTACTTTAGTCAACATGAAAAATTTAAGAGACGATTTAGAGTTTCATTTTTTTATTCATGCAAAAGTCCTGAGGGTTTTAAATAAACTATTTTTATGTCCAGTTTGATAGAATTTTTAATTGTAGTGTAAATTATTGTGAATTTCATTTTTCATTTTCGAAAAATCAATTCTTTTTTATTTTTATGTAAACAATTCGATTTTGCCATGGAAAGTATTAGAACATTTGTTTAAAACAAAACGACGGTAAAAAAAATGCAATTTTCTGTACGACCGACCGAAGCTACAGCGTCGAGTTCAGTATTTTCAAAGCACTGATGACTCGCGCCATCGTTCATCAACCCTTCGAGTCTCGTGTATAAAAACCTTTTCAAATTCATTATTTAAATATTGTTTCAAGTTTTACTTTTCGAAGGATTGAGTTTCTTCATCGATTCTCCCCTTTCTGCGAGTTGACCTAATTCGTTATCAGTCATTGTTCTCTCTTTGTTTTTATTTGTTCAAACAGTTTTGAATTAAATACAATTGTTGAAAGTGGCTTCGATAAAGGATTATCATTTTTTATTCATACAAAAATAAATACAAATTTTGAACACATCATTCGAACTTTCATTCTGGTTTTCATTCTTCAAACATTAGGGATAAAAATTCGAGAAAAAAAACATTAATTTTGCGTTCACAAATGATAAATATTTGACAACGAGCTCGGAAGAGTTTCATTTGTTTCGTTTTTTCTTTTGTTGTTTTAATTGTTATTTTTCACGTGAGAAATCTGAAAGTACGAAGTAGACTGCAAAGTAAAGCTGTTATTTCTTTCGTCTGGGGATTGTTTATGTCTTTTTCCGTAGATATCGTTTGGTAGTGTATAAAGTTGGTACGGTTTATACGTAGCATGGATAGAAAGAAGGGAATGCTTCAGTGGAATGGTAGGGATAGCTGTGAACGTTTCGCGTATACGAAAGTGTGCTCACGTGAGAGAAAACTCCCTAGAGAAATAACCGGGTTGTATGTAATGTACGCGGCAAGGTATTGTAAGGGGTGTAAAAGGCGTTAGGGTAGGGATGAGGCGTCCGGGAGGTCATTGCCGCAGGAGGGACTTGAAGCAAGATCCGTGGTAAATGCCGTGTGAAATTCGCATGCATGTCCTCTGCTCTATATTCTCGCTAAAACAGGTGCGAAACCTTCGAGAGTAATACTTTCATGGCTTTTATTCATTACGCGAAGGCGATTATGGCCTGAAAGCACGTGGAACATAATCATTTTTTTTTTCTAGCCAAAATAAATTTTCCAATGAACAAATGACCGTAGAGACTTTTGTACAAAATAAAAAAACGATTTTCTGCGAGTAGCACATATTTCCAAGTTTCCCAAGGTCTGACAATCCTCCTCGTTTCGAAATTATTATTCTATTGACGTCTATTTGTAATTTCATCGTGTCTCCGTATATCCAATGGAGTTTTTAGTTTTGTTCTTTGTTTCTACGACCTGCACTCCGGATCGTTGTAAATTTGACTATGACCTCAGTCAGAAATAACGGAGAAAATAAATAATAGAAAGGATCCCCGAAAGTTCATGTCTGATTTTCTCACAATCAGGGCCTTGATTTTAAAAACGTAAATGAAATCAAAAAACAATCTTATTGAAATTGTAGACAAATTGCGTATGTTTTGCATTTTTCACGATTCAATTTAGAGGAGCATGAACAGAATGAAAATAAAATAACGAGTAAGAAAATGTGATGAAGTTTACACGAAAGTGAAGAGTCGAGGTACAGAGACGTAGAAATAATTTGAAGTAAAAAAAAAAAAAAAAATGTGTTGAATATCGAGAATTTTTGGAAGTATAATAGCGAACCTTTAGGACAGGATGAACTTGATGAAAAAAAAATGAAGGATAAAGGTTCTTATGAAGAGGCACAGGAGGTACAGAGAGGAGTACGAATGAAAGCGGACAACCGACGTACGGACTGACTGACTGACTGACGGACATACGCACGTACAGGAATTCTTTAGTGATAAAATCTGCCGACCTACACCTCGGACTGGCCTCACCGGAGTTGAATCCTTTCGCGAAGCCGCCAGTCGTGAAAACCTCCTTTTGCCTGGAGCCACGTTCTCTGTCACCCGACTCCATCACCCTTGTAACTTGCATCCATTTTTTTCCATCTTATTATTACGTTATGCAAAAAGCGAGAAAAAAAATAACATTTTTGAACGTACAGGCGCGTGTGGATCGTAAAAGATCGATCACGAGCTGCTGACACAAGGGTTTCGTAACTTATTCCAACCTTTTCCCAATCGCTCCAGGTATCAAAAGGTGCGATTCCCTCGACCATATTTCATTTCAGGTGCATCCATTGATTTATCAAACTTAATATTATGGGGAGCTATTTTCAAATGCGGAAATAACGAAAAGATATGTTAATTAGAGATTCTGGAGAATTTTTAAGCTCAGAGACTTTTTTTCTTGACGATTTGTTATCGTGGTTCCAACGAAGAAAGTCACGAAATTCAACGTCACTGATATTTTTGTTGACAACTATTTATTTGACGGTGACTATAGCCTTTTTTTTCGGATTTCATATAATTTTTATTAACTCAAAGCATCGAAATGATTCAGCTTCTATTTAACTAGAACGTGCAACGACTCACGAATCACGTTGAATGCTAAACACCATACGAAACGAACAACGAGCTGTTTGTTATTTGCGGATGTAAATCTCTTCAATTTTTTGGAAACTGCTACTTTATTGTTATTCTTACTGTTATTATTAACATTATTCTGCGAAAATAAGTACGATGCAGAGAAATAATAAAATATGTGTTGCGCAAAAATAGTGATAAATTTGATATTCATAGCGGAAGAGTGTTCTGTGTTGGTAGACGTAAGTCTAGCTGTTACGAAAAAAAAAAAAAACATTCTCGAATCCAGTTTTGGCCACAGTGTTGTTTATTCTCGGAAACTTGTTGAGGCCACGCGAAAACGTACACCATAGAATTTTCAAATCTGCATGTGACGTATGACTTTCTAGCTTATAAAAAAATGGGAAGAATGACGACTGCAAAGTTTGTCTGCTTAAAAGGAAAGAAGGCACGTATCTCATTATTACCCCGCTTCCAATGAAATATAAATTTATTCAAAGAATTTTACAACACATATTTATGTAATCATTCAAATTCGAAACAGTTGTAGAAAGACAAAATTTGAGTGATGATTAAGGGTGTTACATCTCCTGTCTCTTATTTGCTTCGTAAAAGAGTTTTTAACGAAAATAAAAGAAATCCCATCATTGAGGCTGTTTTCAACAGTGATTTTTGGATAAAATAGGTTCCAAATTTCGGTAAAGATTTTGTTTCCTTTTATTCCCTGTTATTCGAATTTATTTCATGCTAAAAGTGTCCGCAGAGGAGAAAATTATAGACAAACGTAAAATTGTGTCAAAATACACAAAAAATATTTCAAAAAAATATCGTTCGATTAAGAAGTTGAATAAATGACGAATCTAAGTAGTACAAACGATCCTAAAGACTCAAGAAGGCTCGTTCCAGTATTGCCGAACGACACGAAGAGTTAGAGAAATGATATGCGGAAACCGCAAAGTATCCTCGTCGTTAAAAGTAAAGAGAAGGGGTTAGGGTTGGTCCAAGTTGGATGCTGGGTCTTGTCGGGTCATTGTAATGTTGTGAATATATATTTATATATGATCTATACATAAATATACATCGTACACAAACAGTTGTATGGTAAATGCTGTCAAAGGGGATGCGGAGAAAAGGAGGAAATAAGGACAAGAGAGAGAGAGCGAATGCTCGTGGTTTTTAGGTGTGAGAGGAGACCGTCAAAGGGGCTTGGTAACTAATCCAACCTCCTGGTTTCAAGGGTGACTACAAGTGTCATTGCTATATATACAAAATATGCATAACATCCTTTTTCTCGTAAGTCTCCTTAAAATGTTTTCTTCGGTTTATCCGTCTGTATACTCTTTTCGTTGTTTCGCTTATAATACAAAATGTTACGACGACGACAACGAAGACGCCCAACTTGGGGTACGTAAAGCGAATTCAATTAGCCATAAGCGGAGTTTTTGTGGTTGAGGCGTGGGCGAAGTCAATCCTACGATCTTCAGAACGGAATTTCATGGAGACTACCAAACGTACATATATATTTATGCATGCTCGTATCCATGTCCGTGTGTGGTTAGAAAAATATGTTTATATGACTGGTTGTTGTTTCCATTATCTTCCTGGATATAACATCTGAGTCTCCGTTTCTCAGTCAGTATTTCGTGATATATTTTACAACGTGTAGGCGCAACTCGGTCACTTTTGAATAGTGAGCTCGAGTTACACTGTTGCACCGACATCGGGGAGCGTTAAATGGCGACCCCGTTGATTCCGAGGTTAGAGTTATTTCTGCTTTATTTTTTTGCCGCAACATTTCTTTTTTTTCCTTCGTTGTTTTCTTTATAATATAGTTTAGTTTTATAATTAGGATTAATGAGGATTAAGAAGAATTATGATCGAAGTAAGAAGTTGGGGAACGCGAAAAAAAAAAATTCGTGACTTTTGATTGGAAGATTTTTAATCGGTTTCAAAGAGTACAGTGCTCAGGCAATTAGGAAAGGGTTAGAAAAAGGTGTACAATGTTTTCATGTACATTAGCATAAACACGTTTGGCGTCTGCTAATTATTCGCTCGTAAACTTGCGAACAACCATTTTTCTCTCTACTGAAGCGCTTTTTTTTTTTTATGGAATTTTTCAACGGCCATTAAAAGGTGTCGTAATAGAACGAAACGTATCACTAATTTCCGGATATGCCAAATAAGACGGAAACGTTGCAGGCTGTCATTAAAATTCACAGTACACTTGGCACGTCCGAATAAACATGGAAATAAATTATAACTAGAAAAATGTACATCGAGTCCGGATTGTACTACTTCCGTGGTTGTAATGTGCACTGGGTAGAGAAATATAAAAAAAATGACATAAATAAGCAAATTATTCCATGACGTGAATAAATTTCAAAAACAGTCGATAAACGAACTCTTTGAGTCACGTATTCCAGATCGCGAGTGACGACTTTAGTTTGAGATGCTCTACGAATAATTGACAAAAATGAAATATTTTTTAAAAATACTGATACAAAAATATATATTTCAGCATAAAAGCTATAAATTGACAAGCACAAGTTAAAACAAAAAAATAGATGAAAGATACGGAGAAAACAAATTATACAAACATAATATTCAGTAACCAATCGATCTTTCAACTCCCTCAGAAACGTCTTGATCGAAATTTTATCCTTTTATAATCGTGGACAATGAATGACGAACTTTAGGGGTTAACTTTCCGACCATTTGATCGAGCTTTCAAAGAGGCAAATTGGCAAATGGATTTTTATTTTTATTTTTAAACTTTTTTTCAACTTTTGATCTCTTACGAGAGAAGTTATTTCGGTTGGAGGAGTAACCTCATGTACGAAGTAAGTCGACCTCACTGACAATACAATCCGGACGGAGGTGGCGGCACGGGACTCGCTTGTCCCATACACCTCTATACCAAAGGCAAAAAGCAATAGCATGGGGTGTGAGAGCGAAGCTCCTCTCTCCTCGGTTACATATAAAGCATAGGCCGAAACGAGACCTCAGGGTGCCGTGACGAGGACCCATGGGGTCGATGCTGGAAAAACTCAGCTGTTAACTGCTCCTGCAGCGCTGCTCTCGCCTCTTCTCATACGTGTATCTCTATGTTAGTCGTATATATATATATTTATATATAACAATACAATCACATACCCCAAAGAACAATACATATGCTATTATATACATTGTAAAGGGACACAAAAATATATAAACACACATTCATGTTTATATACATATATTTATATATATATATATTTATATATTTATATATATCGTACGTCTCGACATGTTCCCATCTTGTATGCAGCTTAAGGATGTATGAGAAGTCAAGTTACGATCCCACCCAACCCTTTTTGACCTCTAAACTCTCTTTGGGTGGTCAAATAATTCTACGATAGAATTCCAACTCGCGAAAGATTCGACTATTGTTGCTTGGATTCGGAAATCACAGTCGATGCTTACTACGATAGTGGCTCCTCATTCAGTTTATTGCGTGAAGGGTTTATTTTATAGTTTCGAAAAAATGTTCGAGATATTCAATGAAGGATTATCGCGAGGTACAATCATAGACAGAAATGCTTAGAATTTTAATTCCGCTGATATTGAGGCATTTGGGATGCCTTCAGTGAAAAAGTTGTTCAAAAGTTGTTTCATTGTTTAGTGTATTTATGGTAATTTTTGGATTTTTTTTGTTTTTGTTTTTCGCTTGGAATATATTAAGCTTGTTTTTTTTTGTGAAATGTGACAATATGAAAGTGAGATTGTTGGATGAAAAATGAATGTAAAATTTAAGACGAGATAATACGATCAATAAAATGAAAATAAAATGGGAACTGACGAATGAAATATCGTAGACATCTTCGATTTTGAAGAATTTTGTCGATATAACATAGAGTGCAGTATAAAAATAAAATAAAAAGGGAGGAAAGTAAAAAGAGAGAGCGAGGGAGAGAGAGAGAGAGAGAGAGAGAAAGAGAGGAACACATTCTCGTACGTGTGAAACGAGTCCCGTAGGACGGAGGGACGTGAATTTTGCGAGACCTCGGGCAACCCCAATGCGAAACTGCCTTTAATTTAAATCGCTTCACATAGATCCCTCGTCTGACATTATCGCGTATAGGGCACGAGTGTATATGCAATTTATACACATATAACTTGAGAAAAACTAAGAACGAAAAAAAAATATTATAGTAATGGCCAAAGGCACAAAAAAAAGCGACGAACCAGGAAAAGGAAGAAGAATAATGCAAATTTGCAGCCCCTATGACTTTTTGATTCACCTCGTCTGTGCTCTCCCTCAATCGTACTTCAATCTCATGTCCTATAAACTTTCCAATCGTACGGAAAAATTCTGTCAAAATTTATTCGATAGAAATCTTTTTTCGTTTTCATACAAAAACGACGTTTCATCGTATTGCTTTCATTATTGCACTTGCACTGTTTTTTTTTTTTTTTTTCATTATTGTTCATTTTTGAACTTTCTAGAAGCAAAAACCAAATTATTATGCACAAAAAAAGTTGCATTTATTGAAATAAATGATCGAATAGAATAAAATGATTTATCATAAGTTATGAAGTCGATGATACATCGATCCTATAAATACAAAGCTTTTCGCGATCGCAGATCGTGGACGATACAATCGGAAAATATAGATTAGAGGTGGGAGGAAAAGAGGTGGGGGGCACATGTTGAGGGAGAAAACAGACGAGTTTGTTGTAGGTGGTGAAGGAGAGGAAAAGGAGGGAGAATGGCAAGGAGGTGGGACGCGAAAGTGCCGTTCGAGGATTCCTATTTCCCACGATCCCTTGGCTGCCATACGAGCCACGGCAATACCGGTGGTCTCTCTCTCTCTCTCTCTCTCTCTCTCTCTCTCCTGTTCCCCTTTCATCCCTTCTACTAGTTTCGATGCCTCGGTGAGAGCTGCTCGGCTTTCCGTAGCTTTCGCTTCGTCTACTCAACTGGCCATCTCTCCAGTAGCACGGTAATCATAATTACACCTGCGGGTGCCTTCTTATCGCTACTCGCCAATCCCTCGGTCCTACTTCGCTCCTTCGAGAATCCTTCTTTTCCCGGCAAACTTACTTCGCCCAAGGCTGAGTTAGTGAGCGAGGATTGGATACAGCGCAAGCTCCGATCGTTGTGGTACGAAACGTGCCCCATGAAAACATCGAGATTGTGTCTCTATCCAACGATCATGCCAAAGATCCAACGTACCCATTGGACATGGTGGCAAAAACCATGGTCTCTTTTTTTTTTTCTTCTATTCAAGTCCATTTTAGCAACACATCGAATATTGAAGATTATTATCGAACTAAATTAAAACTTCAATTAAACAAAAAACAAACAAAATCCTTACTAATCCTTTAATCCTATTCACCAGCCTGATTATGAAAATAGACGGTAGTGTACGATGTTACGATACAGCGACTAATTAATAAATTACGGCAAACTCGAAAATCAAAATGTACATTTGTTGCCAAAGATATTTGTCTAAGAATAGACGGCAATACATTTAAAAAAAATCGATTGCGATAATCAAAGAGAAAGAAACTTCTATTAAAGGACCCAGTGGAGTGGAAAGGCGTCACCGGTGAGTGCCAATTGATAGTGAATAGTTTGATTGAACTGCGAGGGTGGTATTTTCAAATAATGAAAAACCCTGTATCACGAGTTGCTGTGGATGGAACGGAAATGAATTCGAAAGTGTGAGCTGTTTAAAAAGACAGGTCAAGTGATAGAAAGATTGTCCATTGAGGAAAAGACTCGTTCAATTCCACTAGACTCGTCGATTGCGCGGATATATGAGAAGAATACAAACTGGGATGGAGAAAGACGTAGAAATGTGGGATAAGGTACGATGGTGGCGTAATGCATTGAATTAGACGCAAATGCACCCCGGGCGCCAATTGGACGGGCTTCCCCAGTCCGGCTAAGGTCTCCATCTCTCCCTCGAGAACAACCACCTTCCGGGTATAGCTGCTGGTTGTCCGGACGAGCGCGTGGACTTTCTATACTCTACCACCTCTTTCTCTCTCTCTCTCTCTCTCTCTGCTTTCTCCTCTTTCTCCTACCTTTCTATCCATTCTTACTGCGCATCCTTGTTTCTCAATGTCCTCCAATGCTCCTACTCCGACTCACAATAGCCAGCAGGACTTTACTCGCTTATACCAAAGCCATATAGGGCACTGAAGTTCTGCCGCTCGAACATCACAACTAACCATGATTACCATCGAGTAAGTTATCATCAACGAATGTTTCCATATTTTAGCACATCACCTATGTTGACCTCATAAATCCAACCCTCGTTAAAACATTTCTTTTCCTTTTACTAAATCAATTTTTCCATATTGCACATTTTCTAATCCACAGGCTCAAAATCTACATTTCTTTTCTCGATGTTCGTTTGAATTGTGACATTCTAGGGTTTCTTGAATCGGAATTATTATAGGACTTCCGCAGGGAAGAGCTAAACGTCAAAGTGCTGCCATTTCGATAAAAAAATGGATAGCGTTAATGAAGGAAATCATTTACATATGGTTTATCGAAATGAATCCAGGAGTTTTTCCAAATAATTTGACTTCTCGAAAAGTGAAGCACCAAACTCAAGATGATTTCTCTTCTTCGTCATTTCGACTTTCATCAAAAAATCGATGATTGATGAAACCATCAAAATAGTTTGTAGTCATTTCAGACGTAGGTCTCTACTTTGTTAACAATAAACACTGAGATAATAATATTCCATCAAATCGGAGGATCGGATGAAGCAAAATAAATGGTACGTTTTAAGACAAAACGAAGAAGAACTATAGAAAAAAAAAATCCGCCCTTTCTTCGTGCCCCGAAGAATTCATTTAACCCTACACTCGATTTCACTGTTAACCAAACTTTGTTCTGTGATATTTTTTGAGCTTCCTTCGATCAAAAACGAAGAGAAAAAAAGAAAAAAAAAAACTTTACAGCCTCACGTGCTGCGAGTCTATATTATGGCCGGAGAGCAATATAGAATGGATATCCTGTTGAACCTTGATAGCGATCGCTTTACCAGTGCTCGTGTTTCAACTCCTTTCGACCCTTGTATAATAATGCCATCCTTATAGGTTGTTCGACGAACAGTAACTCGATATTGTGGAGGGCGGGCCGCCCCAGCCGTTTAAAACAAAATGTAGAATAGGCGCTAGGAACACATTCGAGATTCAAGCCCTTTGGATACTGCGGTTTCTCTCCTTTTCATCGTTTCACTAATTCTCGCTTACCGGAAGGGCGCGATCACTCTTCTCTCTATCCGTTTTTTTCTTCTTTTTTTAAATATCTTTTCGAGTTTATCCTCCTTCAAGATCCTTCTCAATTTTTCATTAATTCTAGTAAAATTGATCACTTTATTCAATTACATTTACTAATTGCAATATTTTATGAATAAACAAACAAAAGAGCTATTTTATAATTGTTTGATATGGATAATTCATTGTTAACGTTAATTCGCGACTCATTATTCACCCTTCCGCCATTACGATCAATCAAAAACCCTGGACCTTACAAATGTCTCTGTGATTTCTACGAAATCTTTAAAATCCACACAAATCATTCGATGCCAAATGAAAGGGTCCAAAAGGACCTCTATCTCTCTCCTTTTATTTTTGCCTACATTTTTTGTCCATCGTTCTTGGGAACCCTTGGTGTCCTGCGGGGGCGGTTTATTGTCGAACACAACTATTGTGCTTGCCTTTATAAGCCCTGACAAGATAATTGAGGTATCCATCAGGTTCTCTATTTGCAGGTGAATAAGTTTTTCACCTGATGATGATGAAGATGAGGCAAAAGGCTTGGATATCGATAAAAAAAAATTCTTCAAAGGGGGTGTCAAACGTTTGGTTCTTCCAATAAATTTCAAGATCGATAAACCTCTCAATAATTTATTATTCTTTCTAATAAGCAAGTGCATTTCCATAAAAATTGTTTTTTATCGCTAGAAATCGATGAACGTTGCTTTCAGAGTCGAATAATTATATAATAGTTAACAAAAATGTCAATCGCATCATTCTAGAAAGAAAATTGGTTTTAAGCGATCCGTGTTGTTAAAAGGGCGGTTACCCATTATATTTGTCTTTGTTGGTATTGTGTCTCGAGGGACGAACTGATATTCGATATTGTATAGGATACGTGTGCGTTCCCCCTTTTTTTTTCTATTCAGCAATACCAACAACAAATGGAGCATGACGCTAAGGACGATTGGCGATTGAGGGAGCGTTTTCGTCGGTTACCTTAGCGACCTTTTCATCAGCTACATACACATAAACAACTACTCATATACACGTACGTTTAAAACAGGAACTTTTAGTTCATTCCCTGGACCAAAACTCTCGACATCCGGCGGAACAAGCGATTTATGTCGTTTCACTAATGGAATAATGTACATTTTCTCATTCACAATTGTTTTTATGAAAAACTCTTAATGCTCAAGGTCATTTAATATACGTCCTGACAAAAATGGGATTCCACTACTAGTTGAATAATTTGCGATCGTTTTAAAAGAATTATATGTCACTGACAGCCATAAACGAAGTTGCAAAAAAAAAAAACAAAATAAAACATTATCATCCTTTTGTTGTGTGTTTTGAATTTTCGATCCTTATCTCCTTCTGGTAACGAAATGAAAGCCGAATTTGGCATTGAAAAAAAGTAATGATTCCTATTTTTCTATCACGGAGAGCAAAACTCGAGTGTGCAAGTACTCGAAGGATTGGAGATGGGGCTTTGCAAAGGTGGCTTTCAGAACCCGATGGTTGCGCGATGTCCCACGAGATTTTCAGAAAGCATGAGGAACTGAGCAAGATTGGTCCCACGCTCTTTTCTCCAACGAGACTAGGACTCAATTAAACTTTACGATGTTATGGCGCCCAGACATGTTTGCAATACTCTGACTATTCAAGTCCTACCAAATCTCAACTTATTTCCCTTTCCCATTACCCATGTCCTTCATATTCACAATTTCTCTTATCTCCAGGAATAATACGATGCGAGATCATTAAAGTCGAAACAGACGAGATTTCGTCGATTCCATCATTTTCTGATGAGAATCGAATGATTTTTCATTTAATCTCCCCGTTTAACACACATCGTAAATGTTAAGAAGTCTGACGTTTGATCAACAACAAATCATTATAATTGGCGTTAACGCGGTCTTATCAATTGTCAAGATGAAATTTATGAACTTTGTACGATAAAATTTTAATACGATATTCTCATAAATATCCTTCGAAGGAATGCAAAAGAATATGAATTTCCACGAAATTCCACTGAGGATTAAGCCCTTAACGAAATAATTTTGAATGCTACAACAATTGATCTTAATAAAAATGTTTTACTTTCAAAAGTATGCAAAATACAAGTATGACGTATATAAAGAAGGGTGATTGGGGAAAAATACTGGAAAGAGACTGCATCCAACAGTTGAGTACTCTTCGGAACCACCTCGCAAATGCCTTCACCTCTGTTTTTTTGTATCGTCATGTCAGCTCCTTCAGACTTTTATTTACCGTTCGCAAAATTCGATATGCTCGCTGCTGGTTACCGAGTAAAACGTGACTAAAGATATTTGCACTTGGCTCTCAAAAGAGTTCATTCCGGGGTGCATTTGAGCGGCAAATGAATCCATTGATTTTATTTTTTATTTTCCAGAGCTCGTTCAATTTATTCTGGTCAATTCACGGTGTAGCAAAATAAAAACAAAAGTCAATTGACAGCCGATCAACTGATGGCTTTTTGCAAAGAGTTTTTATCGGTATAGACAGAGAAAAACTTAGTCTTTATTTCGAAACTGATTGCGTATCTCAAGTTAATCAAACAGCGTGTAACAAAAACAAAAAATTGTCCAAAAATAGCTTCCGGAAGTTTCTGCAATTTTACAATGAACTTGGTGCCCCAACTTGGATATTGAATGGTAAATAAGTGGATCAGGGGACAAACAATGTTTTCACAAATCGAATGAAGGCCGTCGTGACGACTGTAAACACGTGACAATGACAGAACAGTTGTGAGGGTTCCACAGCGGGGTTTCTTCAGTCCCTTGGGGTCCTGTTTAAGATTGACCAACGCTATGCCCAGATAAATGGCCAAAAACCTTTACATTTATTCTTGGTTACACGCGACCCCGTGTTCACAAGACCTGCGCGTCCCTCCCCCCCCCCCCTGCTCTTGTATTCATTTGCACATTATTGAGGATCATCGTTGTTTCTCGAGAATATATGATTCTCGCGTTACCCGAAGATTTTTAATTATTTAAGTGGAATCCAAGCTTAAAATATAAGTGGCAATCGAAAGATGACAGAACATCAGATTTTTCGAAAAGAAAAAACTTCATAAACTCGTCGAATTTTCAATCCATTATTCGTTTTCCTTGGTAGTCTCCGCAGGATTGAAAATTTTCCGGCACCTGTCCCGTATCTCCGAGCTTTTAATTTCACCCAACAACTTTAATTTCCTGTTGCTCACGCTCGAGAGCAAAATTTCAACGCGTCATGCTGATGCTTTGTTTCAGGGATGCTGAAGATTATTGTTTCAAATGGAGGAAAAATATATACTTTTTAAAGAAAAAAAAGGGCTTGAGAATGTTGTACAGAAAAAATTCAGACATTTTTATTTATCCTCGAAAACGAATACTCATCCATTTTTTGTGCCTCTTTTGCCCTTCTACTCTAATTCGGGAACCCTAATCTCATCACTGTATATTTTTTTTTTTTCACAACGACCGCGTGTGGTCGTTCGAACGAAAAACAACACTGTATCATTTTTCTACGCCTCAACTTTACCGCTGAATGAGATTTTGGCGGCTCAGCTGATTTCGAAAATTCACATCAGTTCTGCAACAATATCTTTGGGGTCCTACAGCAGACATCAAAACCACGAAACTCCTAACCATACACTCCCTTGATTCGTTTTGAAATCAACACGAAGATTTAGCGAACCGTGACAAAAATAACCACTTGCTCTCGGATATTGTGTTAAGAAAATAACGATATTGATGAGTCCAGTTAAATCGAGATGATACGAATGGATTGCAACCGTCAAAGAATAGAAACAGACAACTGTGAAATGCTGTGAATACTGTGAAAAGTAAATTTTTATGAAAATAAAACTAAAGTTTCTCTGAATTAACCAAATTTATTTGGTTTTTCTATGCCAATTTTTGTTGCACATTGTAAAAATGAATAAACGATGTAATTTTTAAAAAATAAATAAAATCGATGATGTTCTAAAAGTTGTTGGTCATTATTATCAAAAAACCCTACAAATTCATTGCGAATGACAAAGAAGAGAACATTAATTTATTGCAAAGTTTGTAATTTAGACAATTTTTCAATGACTTGTCTCTATTATAAAGAATGAAAATAAATTTATGTGACTCGTGAAAAACAACTGATTGTGAATTATTGTTGAACCAATGGACGAAATTATGTTCGAATAAATATTGTGCCTGCTTGAAAAATTTGCTTGTTTGTCTATTATAAACAGCGTTGCCAACAAGACGCATGGAAAAAAAAAGATTGATGTTAAAAACATTGTGGATGATAAAAGAATGGTATGAGAATGAGGAGATGATTTGAGGCAAGGCACGTGCCACGTGGGTCACGCTTCGCTTCAAGATCATTTGGTCGAGTGATCATGTCTGGTGGCTCCTTCTGCGTATACGATCCCGAGTGAATCTCAAGGGTTCACCTGTCTTCGTGGTTAAACTATTCCTGGACTCTCTTTGGTTTCGGTACCATAGAGAGGGAAAGAGAGAGCGAGCGAGCGAGAGAGAGAGATAGAAAGAAAGAGGCTTGAACTGGTATAAGATTGAGCTAAGCAAGTTACTCGACCTGCCACTGTTGCGAACGTGGCCAGGGCACGCTTCTGCGGTACCACCTGCGTAGGGCCATTTCCCGAAGCGGCCAAGCAAAACTCAATGCTCCTAAACATTTTTCATTCATTTTTTTTTCTTCCAATTCTTTTTTCTACGTCGTCCGATGAGCACTGGTTATTTTATCTCAAAACTCTTTCATACACACAACAAGGAATATTTGAAGCTCATTGCATCAGCTGCGAAGACAAGAGATTTACCAAGAGACGAATTTTCGAACAATTTTCTAACTAATCTATTAAAAATGTCAACTGTGTAAAAGCCCGAGAGGGCATGCTTGAAAGAAATAAACTATTTAACTATCAAAAATGTCTTCAATTTTGTTTTTTATTTAATTAAGATAAAGTTCCTTTCATCAGAACTCAATTAAATCAATTTCTATATTCCACCGTCACGATTAATATTCATTTTTATTGACTTATCCTAATCAACAATTTGCTTCACTGCACCGAGAACCACATCAAGATTCAACCCCTAGGATAAACATCGAGAAATAACATTTCCCACTTAAAAAAAGTCACTATCTTGACTCGAAGTGTCAGAATAAATAATTCTCTCCTCCACACCAGATTTCGAAGATGTTATCAGGACCAAATACTTTTATTGGCTGATGAAGTCTACCCAAAATCAATCATACCAGCGGTTGGAATGAAAATAAAAGGCAAAACAAATATTCCATTGGTCAGGGAAGAAATATATATATATAACGTCGATTTATGATTAGCTAAATTTTCAAGTTAAATTATTAGGAATGTGAATCAAAAATTGAAATTCCACTCGAGCTAAAGCGTCTAGAAACAAACGGACTAATAAATAATACCGAAATTATGCGTATGCACATATATATTTATATGATTTCATATACACACGTTTATATTAAGGTATTCCTCACTGGAGAATTTGCCCTGGGTGACACACCAGTCCCTACCTAAATCTCAGATTACGATCTTGCAGTGGAATCGTGCGAGCAGGGCCCAAGATTGAGAGCCCACTCGGTGGTTGGCTCGCGCGTCGGGAGATTAAGATGTCACGTGTATTCCGTGCCGAGGGAATGGGTGAGAGCTTGTACTCTTGTATATTTCTATATATATATATATTAATATGTACAGATATATTATAAGAATGACCAGAGTTGCCAAAGAACTCGAAGAACCTGCTGCTGCCGCTGCAAGTGAGCTGTTCTGCCTGCCCCTGCTTCCCTTTGCTCCATTCTCACAAAAGCTGCTCGAGAACTCGAATTTCAGATCATCATCACAATTTTTCGAGATGAACTTCTGACCGAACATTTTCAAGCACACTTATTTCGCCAACCTCAACGATGGGAAATTTCTAATAGAGGAAAAAAAAATAGCAACTCTTTTCGATTTCGAGAAATGGTACGATGTCCAATGACATTTTTGGAAATTATTTTCTGAACTGTCTCGTGGCTAATGGAATAAATTGCAGAGATAATACTGAGCTGTTTAGCAGTTTTATCAATTGTTATTTTTGAAATCACAAACGAAATTTTGGAAAATTTGCACGGAAATCAATGTCTTATGAAATTTGAGACGCTTAATCAATTGTTGAAGACTTAATTAATGAAGTTCGATAAAAATGATGTAAGAATTCGACTTGATGAGTCGATGTTTTTTTTCTCGAAATGTTATAAAAAGAAAAATGCATTTCACAGTTGAATTCACGTTTATTTCACTCCAAAAGTGTTCATGTTTACATTCTCATGACATTGAAATTGGAATTTGTTGGAAAAATGACAATGGTGTCTCGAGGACTGACGATGAGTTTTTGTTTTGGGCACTTCTAAAGGTTGTCGATAAAGTTCTGATATGATGCGTTTCATATATAAATTAAAAGTTTCGTAGCGATGAGTGCGAGGTCTTGAAAGATGGGCAAAAATTTTGATAACACGGAGAAACATGTTAATTATTTTTGCCAGGATAGTGTGTAAGTTTTTATTTATTCTTAAATCCGTATGATCTAACGATATCATTTTTAAAGTTGTTTTCGCGCGTGGTCAAGCGGTTGGAGATCGTTTGTACCGTTGGATCGTGGGTCGGGTAAGGGTGTCGGGAATGTGCCAGCTGGGCGCGACACTGTTTACCGTGTCACATCGCAGGGGGTCCCAACGCATCTTGGAGCTTATCAACCCTCGTACGATCGAGACAACAAAAACCTCTTTCTATCCTTTTCTCGAAACGTTCAGAATCTCTAGAGCCCTCATTTGGATTATTCCGTTAGTTATTAATTTGTTTCATTATTTGTATAAGAACGTGTTCAATTTTTCAAATTCAATTGCTCTAAAGTCGATTTATCGATATGGAGAGATTTATGGAAAAATATATACGAATTAAAATTTCAATCAAACGATCAAACGATTTAATTAACGGAGCGAGTTCGTTTCCTTGGTAATAATTATTAAAGACCATAATTAAAATTCAATGTTCACACGTGTTGGCTAAGAAGTCTGAACGAAGATGTACTACAACAATTTGAATGTGAATGGGTAATTTTCGGGTGAACGCACTTCCGTACACTGTAGTCTCGTTCACGGTAGTAGAATTACGAGAGAGTTTCCGGTTGAGACTGTGGCTTGTTTGATGCTAAGAATAAGAGTAAGTAGAAACAGTCGGAGCTCAAGCCGAAGGACTAAACGGTCTTAGTGTATATACACTGACTGGAGGGTCAAAGACGCCGAGTAAAACAACAAACGTCCTGACCGGAAGTGGCTACCCTCTTAAGGGGCCTAGAAGCACCCTTGCACCGTTTCCTCACCCTGGCTATGTTCAGTTCTCCACCATCACTGACCGAAAATCCTGCTCTTTAGTCTCCTGACTCTCTGACATTAGGAAAGCTCTCTTCCGGCAACGTTAATTAGCAACTCAACAGAAAATAAAATGTTTCTCAAGGGTGAGAGAACAACTTTAGTGTCTTATGGTTCAAGTTTGATAATTAGAGACATCGCGTTTCATTCTTATTTTTCATATTTCAGAATAATTCTCTAAAGCATAATGACCGGGTGATTTAAAAACGATAAAATATCTAGTTTCGAAGGATTTTCGCAAAGATTCAATACGATCGGAATAACTGAAACATTTCTCTTGCAAGTAGCGAGATGATAAAATGAAAGTTAGAAAATACTATCGTCGATAATCGAAGGTGTACAGTTTAATAAAAATCCACCTGACGTCACGTCCTGAGAGAAAACGACCAGGATCTCACGAGGCAAACTTATTCAGTGGCTCGTTCTTTCGGGTTCGACAGATTCTCAAGAAGCCGAAGAGATCCAGCGTTACAAATCGTGGCTCGTTTCATCCGCGGTGAGCGTAAAAGCGAGCACGATCTTGGTCCTCTCTATACAACAGGAGCATCAATCCCGGAACAACACTTTCTTCAGCAACGAGACCGAGTCAGGCTTCCACTTGTCAAGTAGCGTTTGTTACGCCTCTTGTAACTTCATTCACTCAGTGAACTCTCGGAGGCCTTTGGTCTCGTTCAATACAGTCGCGCTTCTTTTCTTGCTTCAACGAAAGAAAAATAGTCCACTTTTTGTGCACTAAATTCCGATAACTTTCGTGATGGAAAAGAGCCTCGCGGTGTGTATGCCCCAGTGAAAGTTTTTCAAGATTTCAAAAATACAATTCAACTTATGCATGCATATGTCTAGCTTTCGGTCCGAAAAAAAATGTCATTTTTTTTTTGTTAGAGGGGCTCTTACGTTTCTTTCATTCGAATTCAAGATCGTAACACCATTCTAATGAAGTAAATAAAGTATAAAACGAGCGGGAGTAAAACGTAGGCGGAGTCGATCAGATCGAAACGACTCCCAGTTGCGCACATGCGCTCGCTCGTTGGAGCCTCCCACAAAATGTGTGCTCGCAGTATTCTTACGAAACTTTTCCACGTTTTACTCCTGCTCACGACGATTTTATTGAAGGATCTGACCATCAGAACAATTCGAATGTTAAAATCCTCATGATTTTCAAGTCATTGTATTTTTTCATCATCTTTTGGAGTCTATTGAAATATGTCCTTAATATTTGAAAGAAATTGTCGACACTAGAATCAACATTGAGATTTTTTAGAAATAGAAAATATAAACAACAAGAATTATGCGTTGAATAGTTAAGAATTTTTCAAATCTATTGTTATCGATATTTTCTGACGATAAAAAAATGCTGTGATGCGAATCCACTGTCAATTGATTGAATTTTTGTATTAAACTTTGTATAAAACTATTGTGAAAAATAAACACTCATTTCACTATTATCTGCTTCTAATT
The DNA here is from genome assembly GCA_013761285.1 of Campoletis sonorensis. Taxonomy (NCBI): domain Eukaryota; kingdom Metazoa; phylum Arthropoda; class Insecta; order Hymenoptera; family Ichneumonidae; genus Campoletis; species Campoletis sonorensis. The sequence goes on from JACEOJ010000124.1 coordinate 653,933, forward strand.
GTTTAATTTATTTAATTTGGTATATAATTTGGTATATGAAGAACCAAAAGGACACTCGAGTCTGTAAATGGTGGCATTGTTTAGACTCGGTCCAATGTCACAATGAACAAGAGTCCTAAGTGTCGAAAGTTTGAGATAGTTTGACCGAAGTCCCCAGTTAGGAAACTACAAACTGGTATGGCATCCAATATTTCCGCTGTAGAGTGGGTGGGTTAGGGAAGAGAGAGAGAGAGAAAGAGAGAGAGAGAGAGAAAGAGAGAGAGAGAGGGAGAGAGAGAGAGAGAGTTAGGGGTCAAAGCATGCATTCGATGAAACTATGCTTTGGTATGCGTGGCGAATCGTTGAGAACCCACTCCCGGTCACTTTGTGGACAAAGGAAGTAATGAGAGAACGATCTTTGCCTAGACAAAGCTTTCAGAACGATGCGATAGTGAAGAAAAACAATCGCGAGGATCGTGGGATATCGACGAAGCGTATCTTCACTCAACAACATCTTTTCCATCAGCGTGTAAAACGGTCACACGTTAAATCGATTTGATGATTCGTGGTTGTTAACTTATCGCTGACGAACTAGTTACTCATTGATTTAAAAGTATCGATTAGTCTGTGTTGACACGAAGTCTGGGAACTCGAAAATTTCTCGCGCGGTTTCTCGTATTTACTGTTGGGTTGTTTGGATCACCCAATAAAGCTCAAACGTCGTTACTTGAACCACATGATGGAACGAACGAAGTTATGAATATTCTTATCAAAAAATAAACAAAAACGTTGTTGCCTATCATAAGAATTTTTCACAGTGAAAATTCCCCTAAAGTTGTTATTTTCATACTTCTTTCGATGGAGAATAATATGCTCGCGGAATATAAAGTTTCGTTGATGGTTCGATGACAAATTAATTGACGATATGAATCCTTCTCTATTCCATCGTCTTTATCCGTTGAAATGACGCGTCAACAACATAGCGTTTCAACATCAAATGAATTAGGGAACCACGGGACCACCTGATGTCTTTTTGAGCCATGATAAAAAATATAGTCCCTCAATGGGTGGGCCCTTAAGGTGGCAAATCAGCTTGTATAAATGGAGTACGTATTGCCTCATTGTACATCGGGAAATACGAATCCGCGTGCAATGATAGAACGTCATGTAGATGCTCGAGAAAACGAAATATATATAGGAGGAGAGAGATCTCTCGGTGGAGATTCCATGGAGGTTATGGTTTGTTGGGCTACCTGGTGAAATCAACGGGGGTTCCTGGCGCCCGGGGTCCACGCGAACACGGTGGGCACAAAAACTCCAACCGTGTGTGAGAATCCATTCCGCGTGATTTCACAGAGGTGCTAGGGGGTCCCATGACCCTCGGGCTCTCCATTCATTCGACACGTCAGACTCCCGCGTAGAAACCTTCACGTAGTACATTCGTGCTGTCGAGTCTGTGTCCTTAACATACCCGAAACCAGATCCAACTCCCTTGACAAGTCCCATTAAAACATTGCTCCACAGTTATTTGTATTTTTTATCTTCGCGCATTACATGAATGAGTGAATCTATTAAAAATTCATTGAAACGACGAAGATTGATCTGACAGTGCATCAATAATTTTCCTCATTGCTTCCAAATGCTTGATCACGAAAAAAATTACGAAAATCCTAATAATTTCGATGCACCGCGAAAGACTCCAAGGATTCTGCGACCTCCATTTTTTGTAATCACCTGAACATATACTTCCAAATACTATTTCTTGTTTGCACTAAATTTCCATAGACTTTGTTTACTACTTAAAAACTTCTGTAAAAACCGTAAATGTATATAGTCTCACGTTTGAGTTAATTATTTCTTCAAGCTCTCCACTTTATAGATAACAGCTGTTTGTTGCGATACAACTCAAGAAATAACGAGGATAAGGTTAATTTAGGAGGTGGAAGTACGACTGCGAAGATTAAAGTTGTTTAAAGTAAACCGGACTAAATGGTGGACAATTAAACAAGAATATGTCTGTTGGAGGGATTACCGGTTATTTAGTGTAACTGGGAGGCGAGTCTCGTTCGCGCGTAAGGTCATGGATAACGGAACGTTGTTCTGCGTGTAAGAGGTTCAACGCCTCGAGAGTTTATAGTTACGAGGTATAGGTAGGTAATAAGCATCGAGGCAGAAGATCAGTAGCCACGGATGTCTTCCCCGCCGATTAGTCTCGGTCAAAGTGTGGGATGAGATAGAAAAAAGAATAAGAAAAAAGTTCCCTTCGAGCGGCGTTAGGATGAATCAGGATTTTGGGTAGTCCTGGCGCACTGCGTTGAGAAGCTGAAGATTTTTTTTCTTTTTTTGACAGTCTACGCGTCTCAATTTTAAAGCAACCTTTGACTCAACGCAGAATAACAAGTTCTAAAACGTCATTTTTCGAGGGACGAGACGTTTAGAGCGGATTTAATATCATTGATTGAAATTATATCTCATAAGTCTCCTCAATAGGTAAAAAACAAAACAGCGAATGTCTACAAATTTGATGCATGGCGAATAAGAAACTTGGAGGCTAGTTGTGGTCTGCACCATTATCGCAACTTCAACAGGTATATAAGTTAAGCCGTAGCAGGAACCAGAACAACCCTCTTTGAGGTCTCCGAACTCGGTCCATTTTGCAACCGGTTCCATCAGTAGACAGACACCACGTTATACCAGACCATCAGAATGCTCGCAACAATGAGGTGCTGCTACGAGTGACAATAACGTTGACCTTCTTTAGTGACCTTACGCCCTCAGTTCCCGGCACTCGACACAACTCGGTGGAATATTTAGATTACATCGGACCAGATTGTGCCTCGATAAAGCACGAATCTCGGTTAATATATGTCTTCCTTTTTTTTCCTTCATAAAGCTGGTTTCCTTTTACTCGCTTGTTGTATTACAAGTTGTATTCTCAAGAGTGTTCATTTTGCAGTCCATTTTTGGATGCGAATTCTTACGTTTGCTCGCGGCAAAGACTTTTTTTAAAAATGAATTGTAAATAATATCGTTCATTCTATTAAAGCATTTTGGCGAATCTTTGTCTCGCTTCAAAATGTCCATCTAATTTCTAGTTCCGAATAAAAATTGTGCTAGAAATGAACTCACAACTAAATATTTATCGTCTCGGGCATAAGGAATTTTTTTCGTCCTCGGAAAGGACAAATTTGCGATCTTTCTGTCAACGGAAGCAAAGAAAAATTCATATCTATTCTCTACTTTGGTGCGGATGGTCGATTATTCTATCTTCTCACAATTGGATCTTTGGATTAGTTCAAAGTTGGCAGTTATATTCATGTTCTAAGTGAGGAGAGCTGATTCGACGTGCAAGGTGTGTGTTTTAGCCCGTATAGTATGTTGGTGCGCGGGTGGTGGGTGTAATGGTGCCCGCCTACCGTCCAATGCGATCGTTGGTTTCCCAAGGGGGCTCCCTGGCCTCTCCTTCGGGGTCCCTTCTCCTCAAACCACTCCACACCACGCTCTATGCACACCGTCGTCGTGTGTTACTTCGAGGTTGGAACCTTTGGTCTCCTAGCGGCAATAATAGTCTGCGGGGCCCCCTTTCGTGGTCTCCTCTAAAGACTCCCAGAGTTGAGAGAACCAGACCACCGAGGCACACAACGCGGGGACTCGGACGATCAAATACAAGGACTGCTGCACCAACAATTCTTCACTGGCCTATCTTGGACCAACAGTCATCAGTGATACTCGCGACACAACGGACTACCGATCCCGGCAACACTCATGTCTTCATCCCTCTAACTTGATCTGTGTTTCGAGGTGTTATCGTCATGTGTTTTTACGAAATCCGTGCCAATTATTTTTTTTCATCTATGCCCTTTGAACACTGAGTTAATGAAAAAAATCTGTGACACTACCGATTTTACCGATCGAGGTAAACAACTATTATTTTCTCGAGTGGAACCAACAAATTAGTGAAGGCTGGCAAAGGTTGTTTCATCGCGTAGTTAATTGTGTTTTGATCGATTCAAGTGCCGATTTCAAGGCTTTACCTTGGGCCAGCGCCATATTGGCAAAAAATGCATAAATTTACGTAAAAGTAAGAAATCACCGACGTTCCTTACAAGTTCACCTGAGATCTGATGGGAATGAGGAATTGTGCAGCGTCATTGAAATCGTCAGACAGAACTGTTGAGACAAATTAATGATGTGGACAGTACGTGTACGTTCAACGAAAAACGCGAGTCTCTAATTTTCGTAAATACTGACTCTGGTTATCAGATGTGACCTTGAAAAATATTTGCGAAATTCAATTTTCGAGGTGAATTGCAAATTTTTCTGAATCATGCTTTTCAAAGGCAATAGTTCACGATTAGAATTGCTGATCGGCAAGATCCAAGCCCACAAGGAATCACCGTCGCCACCTCGAAGCGACAAATGCAGCCCCAGATCCAAAGGTTCGATCTATTTATATAGTAATTACAATTTTCTATTCCATTTTTTTTAATCAATGTAACACTGAATTGTTGAAATAAACATATTTCACTTGTGAAATTTGTCAAAATGGCAATGCAATACTATGAAATGATCACCAGGTGGAATCAATGATATTAAAAATGCTCGGAACATTGATTCCTATATGCAGCAATTTTTTTTTATAACCATGAAATAGTTTCAAAGTTGCTTCCTATAAATTAAAAGCTTCCTCAAATGACAAAACTCCCTTAAAAAAGATTCAATTGTTATCCGTATTTAGAAAAACAAAGTATCATCAATTCTGTCAAAAATGAAAACGAAACTATGCCACACAATATTATTTGTGTATATAAATTTGTTAGAGAGTTGGATTTATATTTCGATAATCTATTAATCCATGACGCGAAATTATTTCAATCTTTCGTTGTATTGATTTTTTTATAGTATTGATTTTGAAATATTTGTTATTTCGGAAATCATTTGTCGATCACGTTCCCCAAAAGGCATTTAATTAGTCGCGTGTGTGCAGCGAGAGCAGAAATATTTGGAAAATGAATTTGCATTTCCCTCAGGGACGTTTGATAGTTCATGAAAATGAAAAGTTTCTCTTCTTAGTTTCTTCTCTCGGGAAAGAAATGTAATTTTTATTTCCTTAAAAAACTCGACTGTGTAAAAAAAAAAATGTGTAGTAAGATTTTGACCGATTGAACGACTGACAAAACCCCTTAACCTTTGATGAGATGAGAAATCTTCTCCCTACGCTTTGCGCAGCATAAAATTCTCTCGCAAACAGAAATATACCACATCCCTAGAAAGTCTTCGAAGTACTGCGAAGAAATTTTAAATACGCGCAGAGCAATGAATGAGCAAGAGAGAAAAGTAGTTTTTTTTTTCGTTTTTTTTTTTAGTAGCGAAACTGCCGGTGTTTGTGGCATAAAGTAGTGTTCGCAAATCTGTCCGTATTGCTCGGACAACGAACAGGGGGGAGGGGAAAGTGTCCCTCCCGCATTATCATCGCATAACTCACAATTAACGAAAGGCGTTAAATCCGCTCCTATTAATAAGCGTCGGAGAAGAGCGTTTTATAAATAGAATTGCCAAGTGAGAAGACGAACGTTACGGGGAAGGAAGGGGTAGGGGTGGGCGAAGGGGCCAAGGGGTTGTGTAGTGGTGACAAAATACAAACGCGTCGGCAACTTGCATCGGCAGGTCGGGCAAAAAAGAATCTGACCCAGTGTTAAGTGCGACTATTCTTGCCACGATGACACATCGTGGGACTGATTGGATTGAATCGCTCGCTAAATAAAACCGAACCTCGCATCCCTGTATCACAAAAGTCCTATATTGTCCTCCAACTAATTTCCTTTCATTTTCTTAATCGTTAGAAACTAAAACTTTCCAAATGGAGCTTCGTCTAAATTTTTGTTTGATCGCCATTTTTTCAAATCTTACGTATAAATGGTTGGGATCTTTGATTTTGATATACATTTCATTACAAAATAACGATTTATCTAATCGTTTTTCTCAAATTCAGCACCGAATTGAAATCTCTCGTTTATTGAGCTAGCAAATTATTAGGTTGCTGCGCCTACTTTGTTTTTCAATGCAGACAAAACCCCGATAAAGAGAAATACGAAAGCTTCTTCGTTCATTCCAGAAATTAATTTTAAAAGAAGTTGACAACGAACAGCTGAAGGTACAATTTTATAATTCATTTCTTTTTGAAACAGTAGGTAGTGTCGTCTATAAAATTTTGTCGAGGAAAAAATTCGTATCTATTCTCGAAAAATTAGCAGAATATATTCAAAATTGCAAACAAAAAGATTCAAACAGTTTCAAATTCATTCAAATCTAAAAATTGTTGTTACTAAACATATCCAAAATAATAATAATAATAACAATGGTAATCAATGGACATTGTCTAAAAAATCTGGAATAACATATTTCCTCATTCGTCCAAACGATACATTGGAAACTTCAATTTACCATAAACAATTTGTTGTCATAAAAAAACTGAGTTAAAAGCGTGTTGATGTAAGACGCCTGCCATGACAGAGAATGAGTCATTGATGTGGCAAGTGCTAGTGCGTGCTTGGCGCACGTAACGCAATGAGTGATCAAGACGACAATCGAGCCAATCGAAAGAGTTAGCCGCGAAAGAAGTGCCGGAAGGCGGAGGCGATAAACTAATTACGAACGCATATAACTAGCCAACTATCCGATAAGAACATTTCTATTTCACAAAAATCTACTATTTTTCCTTTCTAGATAAAAAAAGAGAATTTATAAATTTCAATTCAATGAACAACAAATTCTGGAATACATTTTCTACATAAGTCTTGAAATCTGGAAAATGAGACACAATTGAATAAAATCTATTTCCCCAAATATTTATCAGTTCTGTACATGCGTTGAAATTCGAAACATTCATCGAGCCGAGTGTTTACTTGTGACTTTTATCTAATCGCTTGAAAAACTTGTTTTTATTGAATAACAATTCATCTATAACGAATTTTCATTCGGAAGAAATTTCGAATGGAATTTAACACGAAGCCTAATGGTTCAAAGGAATATTCAAATGATTTTTCAATCTGTTGGACAGATTCTCGTAAATATTTCGAAAAAAATCGTTTAAATTTGTTTTATTATTGAGACAAAATAGCAAAATTGATAAACCATCAATGTCAATGAAAAACTATCGAGAATTATGAAATATGAAGAAATGAAGTCGTTGACAAAATTGACAACAGTTTCATAAAGAATGGAATTTGGCAGAAAAGATGATTGCGACAAACCGTGCAATAATATGCTGGCGCCTAAGGAATTGACGGTGTGGATTAAGTTGAGCTATGAGCACGAAATGCAAGAAGAAGAGAGGGAATGAACGAGGGTGGATGAAGATCGCGGGCTGCTAAAACCTTCTAAACGTGGGTGGAGGATGCGACCGATTTAAGCGTGACTGCTCGATTGCGTTGGGTGGCGCGTGGCTTTTAAGAGCTAAAATTCACGTACTTAGAGTGCTTTATACTCAGTGATCCTTTCCTCCCACCTGATTCTCGTAACTCTACCGAGAGGTCGGAATTCCGTAAAATCTCACAAATTGACTCGTGGGTGTCTATCTCTCTCGCTCTCTCTCTCTCTTTCTCTCTTCGCTTCTGTGGCGTCCGGCTAAGGAACGCTTCGTAAATGAGGAAATAGCCAACTACCAAAGTCATTTCCACCATTGACAAGAACGTGCTCCTGCATCTGTTCCTTTTGTCATTCAGCCTAACATATTGTTCTGAAATACAATACACTCGTCATTCATTAAAGCTGCATCGTTTGATTAGTCACTTTTTTCTCCCTCATATTACTGTAACCTCTATTCTTTTTTTTTTCACTCCCCATAACAACCTTAACGAATGGATTCCGTATCTTGCAGAGAAATGCAGCTTAACCATTCATGAGGGAGCCAGCATTTTTTACATTCTACAGCGAAATTCGATCGATTTTTTAAAAATCCAAATATCACGAATTCAGCGACAATTTTTACGTAAAAATGTTATCCTTCTAGTAAGAAGCTCGAAAAATCACAGAATTTTTTGAAAACACATGGAACTATTGAATTTTCGAGGACGAAATTGTCGAAGTTCTTTTGAAACATCGAAATCAGTAGTTGAAAATATAAGCAGTGATTGCAAATTTTCAAAATAACAAAGAACTTTTGAAAAATTTAACACCCAGTTCGGTAGTTACATCAAATTTGAGCCGACGAGTCACCGAACCTCTGGACATTTTTGGAGGAATCGTAAAACAACTTTCCAAATGAAATGGCTGTTGATAAATTTTAATCAACACTAATTATTCTACATTTCAACGCAAAGTGCTACCAGTTGCTCGATAAATATCGTTCGATCGTTTACAGATTAGTGGCGAATTATTATTTCATGTGATTTTATTTGTTTTTTTTTTCGTGGTGTTACAGATGCACTGGGTACCGGAAGTTCATCTTGGCACAGCGAAGATGGTGGAACAAATTCGCGTCGCGGTGGGGAAACCCCATCGTCCTGCGCGACTCCAACATCGGCGAGTTTTCCGTCGGAACCGGAAGTCGATCCGGAAATGGGTATCAGTGCCGATGGTAACAATGCCGCGGCTCCCTATCCCTGTCAATTTTGCGACAGGACTTTTCCTCGACTTAGTTATTTGAAGAAACATGAACAGGTAATTCCTTCTCGTCAATTATCAATTGTCAATCGTCAATTGATGAAATTATGTTAATGAATAAACGAGAAAAAGGATTCAACGATCCTTAGACATTTAGAAAAATGACAACCTCTAGACTAACTCGGCAAGCATAAAAAAATCTTGCGAAACGAGAAGAACTATATATTGCGTGCAAAATTTCGTGTGTCCTCTCAACTATGAGCAGACTTCGATTTTTTGTGGAATTTTAACTTTGGCCGTGCGGTTGGAATTTGATTAATAGACATGGTTGTCTTTGAGAAATATTTAATTAAAAACGATTAAAAATGTTGTATTCAAACCGGAAGTGGTTAAATGGAAATAATATTGGAACCTAAAACCGTATTGTCACAAAGTTTTTACAAAAAATAACCACCGAGATCATACAAAACTATACGATGCTCCCTGTTTCTGGCCGGTATAAACTTTTGGGAATGTCGATAACGACAGATCATCCTTGAATAAAAAAGTGTACAAAAACGAGAAAAAAAAATGAAGAATCCTGGTATGTTAGTAAATCGAAAAAATGTAGCTTTTGCTTAAGCTTGAGATAGTTGTAATCACAAAGAAGAAGCCGCTCGGTTTGCTTCTTGTTCACGTTTTCGGAGCTTTTAGCCTCTCTTCTCCGATGCAGGCTCCGCAACCATTTGCTTCTTTTCTGTCTTTTATCCCAATCTGTTACGTGTCACGATGCGGCGTAACCTCGCGCCGGACTTTCAACTCTTTCTTTTTTTATCCTTCTCTCTTTTTCTCTCTCTCTCTATCTCTCTCTATCTCTGTCTCTATCTCTCTCTATCCTTCTCCCTTTCGTGAAGTGAACGTTGAAAAAAGATGCGATAGTAAGTTTCATCGTGTGTGACGGACATTACACGACCATTTTAGTCTGTTATAGCAACAGTCGTAGCGACAAAGGGCCTCGGAGTGACCATATGGTTCACTCTTGTCTATCGGTCACACCGATCTCCACTACCCTGGATGGGTGACAGACCAGATGAATCCCTGATGAAACCTCCGAAAATGCTTTTTCACATCTTTTACAAAAGTGATGTTCTTTGGATGGATGTAAATAAGAATGGCGGTGAAATTGAATAGGATTCTTTTTAGAAGTTGTTTGCTCAAGGTTCGGTTATTGTCCAGTAGTGATTTCGACGCCATTTTGGTCCCGTTCATTTCAAAGGAAAATTGGGCCGGGTTAATAGGTCGATGACCGATAGATGAAATGTCCTACCCAAGAAAGAATGAATCTGTTCGACTAAAATGTTTAACAAGTTTATTGACATTGTCAACGCCTTGAATACAATTCGATAAAATCCCTTATTTGTTGACACAGAGTCACGGCGATCAAATGCCGTACCGTTGCAGTTGGTGCTCACGTTTGTTCAAGCACAAGAGGAGCAGAGATCGTCACGTGAAGTTGCACACCGGTGATCGAAGATATCGTTGTTCTCATTGCGAGGCCGCATTTTCCCGAAGGTAATGTCGTATAATTCGAAAGAACTATTAAATTTAAAGAATATTCGTAGTGTAAATTGATCCCCTCGAAAAACGTTAAAAAGCGTTACGCGTCAGTGGAGAGAGTTGCGTAAAAGAAGACATCTCTTCCATCCAACAATGCGGTAACGCGTTAACCATGAGAAAGAGGCGGGGGAGGAGGTGGCACAGATTTAAAAAGAAAAGTAACAGAAGAGGTCTCGAAAGAAAAAGGCGAGCAGGAATAAAAAAGAATATATCAGTAAGTGTCTCGTTTCATTCCGCGCGGGGGCAAAGAAGAAACATAACTTGAAGAGTAAGAGGTGAGCCTGAGGACACGCCGGCGTTATACCGAGGCCCCCCGATCCCAGGGAGCACACCGGGCGACAAATGACTAATGATCACACGGCGACCAAGCAGCTATGGACATTAATCAAGCTTACTTCTTAAGGGGTGCCTTGCCTGTTGCTTTTACATGGATATATGTTAAATGTATGAGGCATTTCACGTAAAAGACATTGATTCCCTATACTTTTCTATTAAAAAATTACATAAAAGCGAATTTTTCCATGCCGTCATTTATGAAATTCCGTCAAATTTCGGCATATAAATTAAAAATTCGACTTCAGATTCGAAAGCAAAAAAAAATGGAGTTCTATCCATTTTTTCCATCCAGGAAATGAAGGAACTGTGTGAACCCTTGGGACAAATACATTTACGATTATATTCTTGGCACTCGCCGGCTCATATCTTCTCATAATAAAGCGATTTACTTTAGTGGAGATAAAAAAATTTATCACATTTTAGCTAATTGCGGAGCCTAGGAGTCGTTTCCCGGTCGTTAAGAACAGAGGGAAAGTGAAGAGTTTTGAAGTTTCCACGTGGAATGCCTCATACGTACATAATGTGTTGCTATACATAAGAACACATATATATATATATATATCTCATGGTTGTCTTCATAGTCCGAACGTTTTGCGTTTCGTATGTGTATTGAAACGCTAAGCCTAAGGCACTAAAGCTTGGGATACAGAGAGTTCTGATACAACTCGTAAATGTCTATGTTTGTATATATTTGTACCCATGGGTTCGGAGCGACGAGGAACGAATGTAAAGAAGGGAGTAGTACAGGATCGTACATTTGTGAACGATGAGAGAGGCAAGCTTTGGATGAATGTATATATATATATATATATCTATATATACGCGAGGTAGGCGTATAGGTGTTGCGGGACAACAGGTAGAACATTAGTCAAGTGTCTCGTTGCGGACGCGCGCGCCTGTTCACCCTCCTCTGCTTCTCCTCTCTCGTGGCACCTTAAGCCGCGATTCAAACTTTTTCTAGCTCGTATATATATTTTTAAGAAATCCTTAAACTGATAACGCATTAGTAGTTTTAAACAGGGACGATAATTGTAGCGTGAAAAAATGTATAAATCCACTTTTGTGAGGCGTAATAGGAGACAATGCTGTAAACGACTTAATAACAGGATTTTCTTGTATTCGATGTTGCAGCGATCATCTAAAAATCCACATGAAAACGCACGACAATCAGAAGCCCTATCAGTGTACAGCATGTTCACGAGGTTACAACACAGCGGCGGCGTTAACATCGCACATGCAGTCACACAAAAAACATCCAAGTCCGAATCAAGCAACGAAATTGGAATTAGATTATGGACGTCGAAGTGTATCGTCCCATAGCACGGCTTCGCCACCGATTCAGAATTCACCGTCTCCTAGTTTGAATCTTAGTATGAACGCCAAAAACACCATGAAGTCTCATCAATCGATTTACAACAATGGTACAAGTGGAGCGAAAACACCGATGATAAATTCACCGCTGAAGCTCGCTTGCATGTATTGCACGAAAGACTCTTTTACCAGCATGCAACAACTGCAGATGCACGTTCACGCGATGCATCAAGCGATTTTGAACGGCGCGAGTTTGAACGTCGAATCAGCGAGTCATATTAAGTCCGAAGCGAACAATTCAAAGTGTCGTGACCAGATGATTGCAGACAGAAACAATAGCAACGACAACGAGAGAACGTATCATTGCGAGGAGCGCGAAAAGTCCTTGGAAAGGGATAAAGGAAGTGCAGTGGAAAAGGGTTTTTCCTGTGGCCAGTGTACGATGAAGTTTTCTGGGTTCAGTGAGCTGAGAGATCACATGGTAACGATCCACCGAAGTGAGAACTTCGGGTCGACTTTAATGATGTGTCCACTGTGTGGGATTCCCTGTGCCTCAGCCGCTTCGTACGCGGAACACTACGTGCTACAGCACTGCGAGAATAGACGATTTACATCCAAAGATTCGAACCATCGTGATTGGGACAGTACGAAAATGAACGGAAGTCATGAAAACAGTCGACCGGGCTCGGAGGATCGCGCCATGACCAGCAGATCCGATCTTGGTAACTCAGAACCTGCTGATTTGACGAAAAAACACTCGAGACCCGGTGACACTGGCTACACAACCGGCACATTGCTTTGCGGACAATGTGGAGCTGCGTTGAAGGATTTTGAATCATTCCGCGAACATCTAGCTCGTCATCTTCAAGCTGATCAACAAAGCAGCGAAGTATTACCCAGAAACCCGTGTCCAAAATGTGGTGCAAGTTTCCCGGAACGAGAGGACATGTTGGCTCACCTGACGAAACACTATCTAGGCCAAGTCACGAAAGAATACACGTGTGCAGCTTGCAAAAAATGTTATCCACACCCGGACCTCTTGCAACGTCATCTCCTAGACACCCACGCCCATCATCTTTACCGATGCGCCGTTTGTCGCGACACCTTCGATTCCCGAGTAGCCATACAAGTTCACTTCGCCGTCAAACATAGCCAGGAATGCCAAGTTTATCGTTGCAACGTGTGCACCAGTGACAATTCACCTGGCAATTCACCGGGTGAAGGAAGAAATTACTTTCGTACTGAAGCAGAAATGGCTAATCATGTTAGATCGGTGCATGCACCGCCTGCCGTCGTCAACGAAAGTCCTTTACGAAGAAGTCCCGTTCCTACACCGATTACCAATCCGGCCACTCCCAGATGCGTTTTTTGTGGCATCTGTTGCAACACGGATTTAGAACTACAACTTCATTTGGCGAGCCATTCGGCAAACTTGTATCGATGCCCTATTTGTAGGGAAGGATTCCCGGTTGAATTTCTCTTAGAAAGACACATAACACAAACCCATCAAACCATCAGTGACCGAAATGAGGCTCGAGAAAATGGAAGAACGTTTAGAGCATCGAGGTCACAGGATGAAACGGTGAGTTATAAGATTTTTTCTAATGTCTTTTGTTTCGTCGATCCTGTTATTCCATATAGTTTAACTGTCGAATTTTATTAACATCCGTTATTTTGTGTAACTGCAGACGAGATCCCAAAAGCGCGGGCGATCGCCAGCCTCAAGAAACAACAATTCATTGAACCAATGCGACAACAATAACAAACGACCGAATTATGGAGTGACTAACGGTACGTCAATGACTTCGGGTGTTCAGCAATGTGAGCTTTGCGAGAGAGCGGAATTCGCAACAGAAGCGGAGCTCCAAGCCCACAAAAAATTGGTCCACACGCCGATCAAATTGCAGGCAAAGTCATTACCGTTGCTCAGTATGACTTGCGCCTACTGTGGAGAGGTTTGTCGTTCACGAAGCGATCTGGAGTCGCATACGAGGATCCAGCACGCTTCGAACGAGCCTGGTGGTCGTCACAAGTGTAACATTTGCGACGAGGTCTGTCCGTCCGGTGGAATATTAGCGGAACACAAACTTCAGACCCATTGCAAAATTCAATTGAGCGATACGTGCGTCGTGTGTCGTGGCACTTTAGCCAACGAAGCTCAATTCATCGAACACGTTCAACGGCATAGTTTGGAGGGTGGCGAATCCCAGCAGCGATTGGACAGCTCGGTGCCTCTTTTACCTGCCGCTTGTGTAGTTTGCCGACAAACGTTGATCACGGATTTAGAATGTCGACTTCACGCGAGCCATCATTTGAGAAACGTCAATGGTTCACAAATCACCAATTCCAGTCCAAGTCCGAATCAGCACAAAACCCAACAACAACAACAACTCTTCCAACCAACCACCTTGAGCTGTTGTCTCTGTTTGCGAGAATTTAGTGCCGATGATTTTGTCAGTCTACCATCAAATCCTGTGGGCACCGGAGGTCCACCTCTGAGAGTTTGCAAACCCTGTTACGTCAGACATTCCCAAGGATTACCGATACTCAATTCACCCTATGAACACGTCAGAAAATCCAATACCGAACGAAACAGCTGGATCAATGGCAAGGATCAGACCAGCAGAGACGCTTCCAGAGAACTGTGGGACATCGACAGATCCTTTAATGTCGGAGATATCCATCAAACTGCCAAGAAAAAATCTATTGATTCCAACGACTTCAGATGTGACGAGTGCGGTATCAAATTCGAAAATTCTGACGAAGCTGAGATTCACAGGATCAAGGAACACGGACAAATTGGAGGAAACTCTAACAATACTTACACTTGCATACAATGCCAGGTAAATATACTTTCAAGTTTTTCATGTCAGCTCCACAAATTGTGGAACTTTACACAAATGTTTAATGACTTTCAATACTTTTTGATCATTTGGATCCCTAGAACTAATTTCTCAATTTTTTTTTACCTACACAGACTCGTTAGCATCTAAGTCTCTTTGTCTCGTTTATTATAAGGCAATAATATGTGCAAAAAATGATACTTCATAGACTTGAATTGACGATAAATTCATTGAAAGCCGAAAATTTGATAAAACCGTCAAATTCCACATTTTATCAACGCTCATCTGGACAGAATTGGATTCAATCATACTCTTAAGAATCAACGCTTACAATCAAAGACAAAGTACTTTAGCAAGAGATAACTATCAGTGATATTTTCCATCATTTCAGATGTCTTTTCCAACTGAAGAAAAAATTCGACAGCACGTTCGACAGGTGCATTTGGAATCGCCTAGTAAAGCATCAATAGACGCACTTCGCTGTCATCTGTGCATCTTCGAAGCTCACAGTCCTCTTCAACTTCAAGGACATTTGATCGAGCATACCTTTGCGGGTTGTGCGGGTCTCACGTGTTACATTTGCCAAAGTCTTTTCACAACGCCACACGCTCTTCAGGTAAATATTTTCGAGGATCCCTGAATCACGGACTTTTCCAAAAGTCAATCAATCTTCATGATTAATGTTTTTTTCTTTTCTACTCAAAGAATCACATGCTCCAGCAACATGGACTCGGTGCAAGACCCTACGACTGCAACAACTGTAGCCTAAAATTTTTCTTCCGGATCGAATTGGACCACCACGTGATGATGGCACATCGTAGAAACGAGATGTCATCGCCCACTGTGGACGTTGGGCAGGAAGTGGGAACGGATAATCAAACAAGCATGGAACCGGAGGAGCAGAGCAACAAAGAAACAATGGAAGAAGATACTGAGGGCGAAACTGGTGCGAAGATGATTACGGTTAAGGAGGAAATTGTTCATGATCCCGAGGCAAAAGAATTTCAAGTTGACGATGATGTTGAACAAGACAACGACGAAGAGGCGAAAGGAACGAAATTCAATTTGGTGGACACAAAAGTGGAAACGTTTGGACTATCGCAAGGAGAGGACAAGATCCAATCTTGATTATCTCCAAATCCCCGAGACGTTTCAATTTGCGTCACTTAAATATTAAATTGTACGAACCAATTTGATCGACACTGGGCAACTTGTCATCAGGATTATCATTTACTTTTTATTCTTACATTTCGCTAACGTGATAATTCTAAAATCATTCGAGTTCCTTTTCGACTTTCACTTTTTGAAAAGTCGCCATTGACCGAAGTTGAATGTTTATTTTATCTCTGGGGCAATTTTATTACACTTGTAAATAATTGTTGCTTTGTGGAATAAAAATGACTCGAGTCTATTGATCCAGGTCTATTTTGAGGGCAATATGAAACTCGTTAACTCCGTAATAAAATCCTAATTCCATCGTAATAATAATAATTGTAATAAAACTATTCAAACGAGGACACTCTCATTTTTCTTTACTGTATAAAATTCATAATTTTAATATAAATAACATTTTACAATACGAGTTAAAGAACGAAGCTGTTTTAATTTTTCCAACACTAAATCCATTGTTTGAGAAAACAAATCGATAAAAAAATAGGACCGAAAATTCCATGAGAATTGTAAATACATTTGAACGATTGTCGAAAATTGTGAATTTTTATCGAAAATGAGCCTAGGATCTTTGGATCAGATAATTGAAGGGGTGCTTTTTCAGATTTTTTTTTTTTGTTACACATTTCACAAGTTATTTTATTTCGTTATTCGTCTAATTATATTGTTAGCTGTTATTTGGTGAATTGGGTTAATTATTATTCCAATTTTTGGAACCTACATTACGCACCTTAATTTTATATCGTCTTTAAATTCATGATATTTCAAGTTTAACGTTAAATATTGTTTTTTTTTTCTCTGCGAAAACGTATGTCAGAGAAATATTATTGTTGTAACGTTAATTTTTATAATTAATCATCGTTGCTAATTATTGATTTGGTTATCATTAAAACCTGACGTTTATAAGTTCATTTTATGGCATAATTGAGATTTGTAAATAATATAAATATAAAATACGTTACGAAATATCAAGTTGGAAAATTGCGGAATATGTTCATTCGAATCCCTTTATTTATGGGAAGATAATTTAAGTGACATAAAAATGAATAATAAAAAAAAAAAAAGTAACACTTACACCTGCACTTGAGTGGACATATTGAAACTTGTATTTAAACGATGATAATAATAATAATAATGATAAAAGATGCAATAACCTGTCCATTAGAATTATACGCTGAATTGGGTAACGATAATAATTATTATTATATACGAAAATAAATTATTGTTTTGAATCCTCGGTCTTGTACGTTTTTAAACCACTACACAAATTTCCTAATCTCTCAGCTCCAATAACACACGATTATATATACCACCCGACTAAATTCAGTGAATTTATAACAAGCCTATGATCCCCTTCTCATAAACTTAATCTCGAATAATTCGCTCCAGCCAACATTTTAACTGAGATCCTCAAAGTATACTTGAGCCTTTTAAGCATCCAAGGTATCAACCAGAGTTCCCTTAACACTAATTCGTCTATTGTAACTACCATCTTTTTATAATGATATCTCAAGATCCATTTTTTTTGTATTTATCAAAATATTACAATTCTAGTTGATTTTATCTTTAGTGTTTGATTTTAATGAGAATTTTTTTTCCAATCAATTTTCGAACGGACTGGAAGAATTAAACTTTCGAAATTTCCGGATTTCTCTCTCGCAAATGTGGAAAAAACTTTGGTACTTAGAAAACCGATTTTTTTTTTGAGTTAATAACTTTTTACAATTATTATTATTGCATTTTCATTTTTTTTGTTTTAAGATCACTGAATTGCTTTTACTTTTTTGTCTTAACGCCAAGTTTCGGAATTTCGAGTGGATCTAATTTTTGCGAGCAATTAACAAATTAACTGTTATAAATGAAAATAAGAATTAATAAAAATGTTTAGGCATATCTAATTGTTCAAGGGCAAATGTAGTAAAGAATACAAATTGAAAAAAAAAAAAAATTACTCATGTTAGAATTCATTAGGGAAAAAAAATACATCGGGACTATTTTCGTGGTCAATAATTCTGATCAGTTATTTTCCAATGGTAATCCTTCAGCTTCATGATAATTCCATCTTGTGGTTGTGCCAAAAACTATTGCACGTTCATCATTAACGTAGTGAAGAGGTGTTATTAACGAATGGTTAAAAAAAACGTATATTATCACCGGTAGGTAAAACAGATGTGAGCTTTTCGTGGAGTGTGTATTCGTACAAAATCTAATCAGGTACGTGCATGAAGTGTCAGTGTGTATGGTAAATTTTGCAGTTCAACGTAAATAAATGTATGGCCATCCTGATTGCGTCAGTACACGATATTCATACCGTTCTAAACATCTGTGGTGCGGATAACATGCTTATTCTTGGGCTGGTTAATACGTTGTACTGCCGTGGTACCGCTAGGGTACGTCTACAGTATCGACGGCGCAGGGTTCGATTCGGCATTTCGACAACGCGCGGGTTAACCCTCTCAAGTCAAATGAATCGAATTTTAATATATAAATATGAATCTTTTGGTGGTTGTACAGTGTTTCGTGGTGGCGCAATAAAGACTGTTTTGTGATGGACCATTTTTTGAAAAAATGAAGTTCAAAATTTAACCCCCGACTTAGCCTCCCGCAAGTAAATAAATCGATTTTTTTTCTAAGAATCTCTTAGGAGTCAGTGTTAATATTATCCGGAAAACGGTTCAATTAATATATCCTTCACCGAGAAACGATTACGCGTCGAATAGACTCCTAGTGAAGCTTGCTAACATTGAAAATTGAAATTTTTGGGTCTAACTTTGCGGCGAATTTAAGAGTGATTAGCAGGGAATACACTATAGTCATACGTGTTTTAAATTCTAAGTATAGTTGCATGGAAGGTTTCATACGTCATTTAATGAAGTGATGCTGTATTTGTTCTGCAGGATATCTTTTCAACCAAGAGAACAAGTCATAGATATTGATTCGCTCAAACATCATTTGATGAATGCGAAATTCGACGAATTCATATTTTCATCGACCTTCTTTGGTTCCTAGAGAAATTCTCTACAAATTTAGTATGTCGATTTTTTACAAACTTTATCTTGCGGGCGATTGCAGTAAAAATATTCTATGACGAAGTAGTTTTTTTCAGAAAATTGTCAACTTTCGTAAGTCTTGCTAGTATGAGAGATTAAAAAAATTAACACCGAAAATACCTAAACGTATACTTCAATTTCTTTTCAATTTTCATACTGGCTATTTCATGCTATTGAATTAAATGATTGATTCACTCACCGGTCGATGTCTTCTTCCACCTTTCACAGCCTCGTTATCCAGTCGTCACGTGTGGCAAGCCCCTGGAGTACTGCATGTAGTTGAGATCCATTGCATGAGACCCTGGCTCCATCATGTTTCACTTGTTTCTTTCCATTCAATGAAGTTGTATCCCACAATAATGATTCTTCAATATTTATCAATGTCAATCCCGCACGAATGATTGAATTAATCTCACGCATTAGTCGTTTATTCACGCTCCTTTGGCTAATAACACTTTGTCACAATCCGCGCACTATGAACTTTGATCACAAATGTAATTTTTAATCCAAAAAGAAAAATCCAAAAAAATGTATAGCTACGATTTTAATTATTATCGAAAGGGTCTCGACATTATCGGTTAATTCTATCTAGAGCCGCGGTTTATTATGTAGAGAAATGCCTCTTCCAATCAATGACGTTGTATTTCAGAATAACGAATGTTCAATATTTATCAATACCGATCCCGCACAAATAATTTCATTAATCTTCACGCATTAGTCTTTCATTCACGCTTCATTTGCTAATTAACACTTGAATTAATTAATTTAATCACCACTTGAATTTATAACAGTCTACGCGAAAATTTTCACCGATAAAATGTGTGTTTAATCACAAAAGAAATATTTAATCCAAAACGAATCATCAAAAAAAAAAGTATATTTACGTTTATAGTTATTAGCAAAAGTGTTTCAACATCAGTGGTTAGTCCGATCAAGAAACCGGATTGATGATGTAGTTGCAGCCCATCATAACGATCGTGCAATATTCACCAATGTCAATTCCGCACAAATGATGAAATTCGTCTCACACATTTGTCGGTGGCTCAATCGGCTAATCAACACTTGAATTCATCACAATGTGCACTGTCAAGAGCCGTGCGCGCCGCAGTATCTTTTCTCGAGATTCGACCCGTACCCGTTACGCTTACGCTTCATCTCGGTGCCATTTGAACTTTACTTTCGAAAATATTCAGAGCCAACATTTGTGTTAAATCACAAAAGTGATAGTTTTTTGTTCAAGTTGAAAATCTTTTCATGATAAAAATTTTATTTTCATTCAAAATTGCATGATCGTAAACCAATGCTAAGTGACAGACATTCTAACGACACGGCTCTAACACAACTTCATGGAGACCCGAGCGTGCTCTCTAGTGCCAAGCGTACGAGCGACCTCGCCTCTTCCTACATTATAGCATCGATAAAATTCTTGAAGAAGCCAACGTATAACTAAACATTAATGTTTAGCATAAGTTGAGTTTTAAAAGAACCGTACGTCAGCCGAACATAGGTGCTAACTTACTTGTAGCACTACGAAGCTAGAGAAACCCCCGTCGCAAAATTCCGTGCTATGTCATGCTTCGCTAAGTATCGTACCGTGGTAGTACCCGTTCGTGAGGGCTTATAAGCTGTGTGCACATCACACTCTCTCACCAAAGTGAGAATGTGTAATCGGTACATACATATCCCAGTATGCATATACACGACTACACGCTCTCACGTTGATGAGAACTTGATGTGTGCACACAGCGAATAGAGCTTGCTCCCGCGTTTTTATGAATACCGCCGAGCACATGACGACGAAATGATGATCGAATCGCTCATGATAACTTGAGTACTCCGTTCCGCAGCCAGGGTACGGCCGAGCGCACGGGCGCACGAGCGTTCGCGAGAATCTCGAAGTTGTGATAAAGGGCACTAGACTGTCTGTCACATTACTATCGGCCTATCCATTCTATCGCGAAATTGAAACAGTATTACGATGTACGGACGAAGCAATAATTCATTTGATTGTTTCTCAACGCGATTACTTTTTCGTAAAAAAATTAGGAATTTTACAACTTGAAAAAAAAATGTAATCACTATTACGAATTATTTTTGTTTGTTATGTATGTTTTATTTAAGAAAAGATTTAAGAAAAAAGGGTTTTTTAAGAAAAGATCCTAGGGTTGTATAGTGATTTTTATTCGTTGAGGATTAAGAAGAATTCTACTTCGACTATAAGACATTTCGTTCAGTCAAATCGCATCGAGGAACGATGAAGCGTCGCGTTGAACTGACCGACCGACGCTCAAACCGCACTCTCCGGGTGTCACCGGCACGCGCCCGATTCGTACTGATAGCATTAGCACGCTCTCTCGCTACCCCGACCGTGCCGCGCCCGCCCCACCAGTTGCGCTTCCCCCTTCTCCCCTTGCGGCGCGCCGGCACGGCGAACGTTCTCCTACGACAGCAAGCACACGGGACTCACGAGAGCGCGTAGAACGTAAACAAACCGAACGCATACCACACAAGTTCACTTCGAACCTTTTGTTTTCTTTCAATATACCGAAATATAAATTCATCAAATAATAATATTCGTTTAACCATCCGGGAAACATACTCGATAATAAAATTGTGTTTAATAAGCCTAATACGAGTTGAATTATACACACAATTTTACACGTAATAAATTCGTTGAAGAGTGAATAATGCAAATTCATTCATTGAGTGAGAATCAAATGAATTATATTACATAGTGCGGCTTAGTGTATAATACACTTCTAATATCGACTTGTAAGGTCATTTACATGTTTAATTGATGCTCCCATACAACAAGAATTATCATCAAGAAAATGTTGATCACTGTAGTGTGAACTCTGTACTGTGATTTTGTAAACAATACTCCAGGTAGAATATTACTTATGGCCTTTTTGGACTTGTTTTTTTCATTGCCATATCAATATTTACATTTGTATAAATTTGAAAGCGTTCGAAAACACGATAAAATCCCCTTTACTACGATTAGATCGCTCACGACAACGAAATAATAATTTTATTTTCTCATTATAATTCTACAAGGTCTTCGTTTGGTAATTTTATTCAATTTTAGCTGAGTGTTAGGGCCAACAACAGATAATTTACTTCGTCAAAACTCCGAATCGATGTGACACTGACATAAAAGCGGTAAAAATAGTAAGGATCGTAAGATTCACGAATCAATAAAAAAATAATAATTTCACATTACCACCGTAGGAGTCCGGCGTACGCTGGTATTTCGACGCATCACGTCGTAGTAGTATCTTGTACTTTATAGTATGCCCGATGGTTATCTGGGTATTTGGGAAAATGATGGAAACATGATCCACCGAAAACCCTGGGGCCCTGGGAAATCCATCAAACAAAAATTTCCTGATTCTCCCGCAACTGTCGCAATCACAAACGAAACGACCTGAAGCGCCCAATTTGAATCGAATATTAAAAAAATCGAAGCTACTGAAAGATCCATTTCTATAAAATCGCTCTTGAACTTTGCGGAGGAAAAATGGAAACTTTCAAAATTGAGAAATCAATAGAAATTTATGGGAATTGATTGAAAGAGTATTTAAAAAAAATCTAAATTCGAAAACCGTGTACGAGATAAAAAAATTTATAAAAACAAAGAATGCTGATAAACCTTAATCCCTTTTAAATACTGTTGTGGTATTTGAACTTTCTTCATCGATCTGATCACTATCACAAAGAGCCGGTAGCAATGAACAATTTTTTTAAATATCTTCTTCAGCGATCCTGAATCTGCGTGTGCCTCCGTAGTTTTGAGAACAGTATCCAAGACGAGAGAATTCATCCTAAAACCAAGTAGCGTCGCGATATAAAGGCTGCTGCGGTATCGCAAAACAAAACGTAAATAGAAAAATCGTATGTACAAACTTGAGACTGTTGCTGCAAAGCGCTTCTGCAACGGAACAGTAAAAGCGCGATTTCAAAAATTCATGAAAAAGCGACGCAACGAGATTGATGACATGAAAACCATGGAGTGAAACAAATAAAACAAAGTACAAGATGATTTAAATTTTGATTTGAATTCATTCAAAAAGTGTATAACCACTTTTTACATAAATAATTAAAAACTTTCCACGATGTCCTTTCGTATAGATCTCACAGCGAATGACACTCATTCAACCACAAAGACACTATTATTCGTTACATATCTCGCGTACAATTATTTTTACATAATGAAAATATATATAATCATTTATTTATATATAAATATTTGTATATATTATGAGGTAAAATAACATTATTTCATAATGTATCAACGTAATATTAATATTTGCATTAGCTATGAATTCAACATTAGAAAAGTTCGCCGTCAGCGATGGCGGTTGTAAAAGGCACCACATTATAATTTACGCAAGTTTTTTTATGCATTTATAATAATGATAATAACAATGATAGAGATTTTTTTCTCGAAATCGTAAAAATGATAATCGAGTTACAATAAAATATGAGAACCTGATATTCGAAAAAGTGGCAGAATATTTGCGCAACAAATAAATAGTACCTGCTTAAATTAACATAATTTCTGTTTGATCGCCAGTTTTGTTTTGTTTTGTTTTGTTTTTTTTTTTCGATATTTCTTACATTAGAGCTGTCCAGTTACTTACGAAAACGTATTTGTAGTCACAGTTACCGTAATAATACTCGTGAACAAAAAACATGAGGAAAAGTCGATGCTATCGACGCTTCCCTTTTTTGTTATTGTTTTAGTACAAAATTTGTAATATTTACAGTGGTTTCAAAACAGTTCGTGGGGGTCGTAGGAAAAAAGAAGAGAAATTTTATATTTCTCGTTCTGCTTATATATTTACATTTGTAGGAATCGAAAATGATAATTTAATGTTGTCTCTGGGTATTCCACATTTTCAATGCTTTTATCACCGCTGGACGAGACATTCGAGAAATACGATTAACAAATAAAGTCTTCTACGGATATTCGCGTGTTAGATTATTTTTCGCGAAATAAATTATTTATGTTTATGTAATCTATTTATATACATATTCAATATCGTTAATTTATAAAAAACACTGTGGTCATGTGTTTGTAACTAATAGTCGAAGGATTCGATCGTAACGAAATCGTAAATCGATTCTCATCCCTTCGGACTTGGTCCTTAATTTTCGATTAAACATACTTTAAACTAATTCGAATGTTTTTCAGATTTTTCGACGAGTATTAAAAACAAACACTTTTTTTTATAACGAAAACTTGGCTCGGATTCAAACTGAACGATCTCTCATAAAGCTTGTGTAAAGGACGTACGCAACATCGGGATTTAAAGTTTCTAAATTGATGACCACATCGGAACGGACGAGACTGAGTACTTCGTAGTTTCTGAGAAACGACTAAGTCGCGTTACAATCCGATGAGAAATAATTTTCAAAAGAAAAAAGAAATACCTACAAAAATGGGAGGCTTATTAAACTATTTAGTTAGATCGACCCGCGTGTATTTGTCGGATAATTGATTTAACTCGTGGCCGTTGGTCATTTCGATGTCTCGGCGCTGTACTCGAAGAAAAAGAAAATCATATTTTTTCGTCAAACTTAATAAAAGTTTAAATTTAAACGATTTACAACACACATTGACCAGTTGAAAATGTTGACATTAGAGTTTTCCGGAAGAACCGGAAGGGTCTAAAAGAAAAGTTTAATCGAAAATCGTAAAAACTTGTTTTCGTTTCATTCTTCAATCGTTTCGGTTGAACTCGAATATGCAGAGTGGTCAATGCGTGCGAAAAATTGTCTTAAGGTGATTGAAGATTAGAAAAAAATGGCACTTGTGCAAATGGTGCTGATAAAATAAAACGAGATGGCAGTTGAGTGGACAGAGTAACAGAAGTAATAGAGAAACAAAAAAGAAACCAGTTACGAGAACTCCGACCTCTCAGAGTCTTACACGACAACAGACGCAACAAAAAACAGATATAAAAATGAGATAATATAGAAGCGGTTCGATTACAGTTATAACATTCTTTTTCTCAAAGACGCAGGAAAAAAAGAGGATCGTAAGATAAAATACAGAGAGAAAACAATTAAACTTGTCCCTTAAACCCTTATGGAGATGTTGCAGCGTCAGTTATTTTTTTGAGAATTTATACTTTGGGCTCAGAGAATTTATAATTGAAAGTTATAATTCAATCCCAACGATATTAATGTCAAGCAATAAAGAAAAATCTTTTGGTTTAATTTCGTGCGAGTTTAAAACTTGAGAAATTCTCCAAGCCCAAAGATGAATCTCCGAGGCCTTAAAATTTATAATTCAGGCCGTATCTCTCTCTGTCGATCGTCTAACGTCGGGAAAGCTTGAAAAGTTGTCCGTATTGAAGAAACGAAAGGTGTAGAGAGGCCGAGAACGTTTTGTGGAAAGAATATCTGTTTCCTAGGTCCCTTTTGTTTGAAAGAGATTTTAAGATTTCTCTCAGTGATCGGTCCTCGTCGTCGTTGTTGTTGCTGTCGGTCTCATCGTCCTAATATCGGTCTCAGCACGTCCCACCGCATCAAGAAGTAACAGCGTCTAGGCGAAAGCCAAGATCAGCGATTCACCGTAGAATTTGGTATGTGGCATTCGTTTTTTTGTTTGTTTTTTAATTGCAGAGCGACAAGCACACGGAGATGATTGCGAGCAAGGTAGCACTTTTGCGATTTTTTTTTTGCGGTTTTTTTCTTTTAAGCCTCAATGACTTCTATCGGCACTGCCGTTATTCACCTGTGTACCATTCTCTGCGTCGTATTCCACCGACCTCAGCTTCATCTCGGGACCGGAAGAGAGTCGTCGCTCCTTGAACAAATCCGCAACACAGAATACCTGCAAAAACAAATTTTAATTGGTTTAATTTTTTTTAAATAATTATCTAAATCTTGCCATTATTGTAAGTTGTATGCGGAGGTTGTATGCAAGGTTCGAAAAACTAACGGGTCAGTTATCTTTTGTACGTGAGACTACAACGTTAACTGAACATACAAATTAGTTACTCGCAAAACAAAAATAAAATAAAACATTATTGTATTTTCTTCGAACATTAAATTCCGTGCAATAATAATTTCCAAACTGTCGTACGGTTATTTCGTTCCTGTGAGTAAATATAATTGCAATAGTGTCAATTCATTTGATCAATCGTACGAACTAAAAAAAAAAGACGAAAATTCGTGAATTTGGGAGTATTTTAGTTGCCCTAATTGGATATAACGCATCATAGAAATTGGAGCTCGAAATAAAGTCTGTTGTGTTCTCGGACATATTTTTCCCAAGGAATTTTTTTTCCTCATCTCGTGTTCAAACACTGAAAAAGCGAGCTATAAAGATACAAGAGGCACTCTCCATTAAATTTGTCGCTCAGGCGTCACCCGTCGAGTGGTCGTATACATGCGCGTGTGTTGAAACAGACAGCTTAGACGGATTTTTGTAGTGGCTCGAGTGCACGACTCGATCTTTGGTCCAAAGTGCCCCCGGCACTTTGGTCTTAACTCAAAATCATCAACCACCATAGAAATATAACTATTTAACGTCGAATCCTCCAAACACATGTGTATCTAACATTCGTCCGCAATTTTTTCGTTTCTTTTTTTTTTTAATGCTAACCATGACGTACGAGCGTGATTTTTATGGTCTAAATTTGAATATTTTGTCGAACTTGATTTTCTTTACGCTTTAAAATGAATAACTAACCATGATGAGAGCGATAATGGTGCCCAAGCTCATTCCAGCAAGAACGTCACTCCAGTGATGCTTGTAATTTGAAATTCTGGTCATTGCAGTGAACCACGCCATCATGAGACACACGAATTGAAGAAAATGTTTCAGTAGTTTACTTCCTTTCCATGTTATTCTCAATTGAAGATAAAGCTGCAAAAAGCAACCCCTCCAGTTATAAAAAAAGAGAGGAGGGGAGAGATAATAAATAAATAAATAATTCGTCATTATTGAGGAAAAAAAAATAAAGGAAATGCAACAGAAATTACGTGACAAAAGTAAGGAGCTAAATATTTCCGAAAATTCTAATAAAAATTGTCAATGAACGTAGTAAAAATGAACTGAATGGAAGACGAAAAGGTATTTAGTAATGGAACCTTTAAATTCAATATTGGAATTCTTTCAACCTTTTGCATTTAGCTTCAGGGTTTATTTTTTTTTCCACCCCACAAAATTGTTCGAAAAGCAATTTTTTTTCCTTCATATATATTTTTTTTTCAATGGAATTTATTTGTAAGACTTACCGCGAGCCAGATCATGGTGTAGGCAGAGAAAGACGAGTGGCCCGAGGGAAAAGATAATCTGCAATGTAAGATCGAGACATTCGTGTCAAATAAAATCAATTTATTATGTTCGATTATTGCGCTACAGTCAAACCCTACACATTGTTGTTACGATACTGTTTTTTTGTTGTGTTTTGTTTTTGTTTTTATTCATTATATATGGTTTTTCTTAGGGATAATAGGCCCTTAACCTCGGGGCAAAGACTCACTGAATTTATCACTAAGATAGAATAACATTGGCATGATTAACTTCGCGGCTTGTTCCAGGCACTCCCTTCTGGCTTCAGGGGCCTCTTCAGGTGCGCACACTGCGTTAAATCATTTGGAGATGGGACGCGAGATAAAGATGAGATAATTCTCTCGAGTTGGCCAATGAAACGAATGTGTCGTGCTTCGAACAAGAGAACCGTGAATTTTTCGTTCGTGCATCCGATATCGCGAGCTCGGACGACACTGGATCATTTGTCAAGCTTATAATCGTGATAAAAAATAATAATAAAAACAAGGAAACTTGAGTATTTTTTGTCTTCGACTTATGAAACATTTCTTTTGAATGATTAATAAGTATATTATTTTTTCAAAGTTGCGGAATAATTGAAAATGGTGTGCTCGTGTTTACGGAAAATTTCCTCTTAAAATCGACGAAGAAACATTTCATTGTCTTTTGAAGTGAAGAAAGAAAATTGGATGAAAAAGCTGTGAGAATTTTTTGTTTTTTTTTAATGTCATTTTTCACGAGGATAGTGAACTTTGTTTCATGCAGTTCTACTTTATTTTCAAGTGAAAAAAAAAAAAAAACATCTTAAGAAGAAAGAGAGTTAAAAGTCAAGTCGTGAAACAGACGCAACTGTGACGATTTTTTTCGAGTCGAGGCTATTGCCTGACAGAGAGTCTCCCTAATATACTTTTTCATCTTCTTTTTCCTCTCGTTCGGAATACAGAAGCGATTAAAATTAAAATTGCTCCCTCCTACATGATCGCTCTCTAGTTAACATCGTTGCCACTCTTGGTTCATTTCCTCGCTCTCTCGCTACAATCTCTTCTTCCTTTTTTTTTTCTTATTTATATTAGTATCCGCAATTTTGCCGTTTAGAAAAACGTCGCGGAGCGTGTTAAAGGCGAGCTACGAGAGCCTCTAAACGAAGGGGAAGGGACTTTTAACTGATGAATGAATGCTCTGTAAAGTTTTATCGGCTCTTCGTAAAATGTCACATTACGTGATACAGTCTGTAGTTTTCTGTCTTCGATTACAGAAAAGTACAGATGATAAGCTTTTTCTCTATCATTTTATTAGTTCTTTCATTCCTAGAAAATAAAACAACCAACTTTATTTAAATATTCTGCAAGCACTTATTCATTAATTTATCGAAAAGTTGACTTTTGAAGATTATTTTCGCCGAACAAATATGTTAATTCGATGCTATCATTTATCACATTTATAAAAATTCCTAATATATGAAATATTATCATAAAAATTGTAAGAACAAAGAAATTATTTGAATTTTGTATATTTATGGTTGAATTCAATGACAATTTAAATGATAATGAAATATAATTATTGAGCATGAAATTTTTGAGATAAAATTGTTTGGGAATTGGTTTCGCTTGGAGACTTGGATGCAAAAATTATCGAGTAAATTGATATTATTATTATTGAGGAACATTAAAATTTTGATTTTATGGTAAGAGACTCTTTAAAATTCACTCCTTGTACGAAGAATAATGACACCTTCAGGCGTTGTCAATTACGCTGGTTTCTTTTTTTTTTCAACTTTAAAAATCGCTAAAAGGCATAATTTTACGAATGAAGCGAATGAGATTCAACACGACGAACCGTTTGCTCGAATATCTTATCAGCTGCTTCGAAATAGTCGTCGGAATATGCAATTGGACATTAGTTGCCACTAACTAAACTTTATTTTTTTGGAGCTCGTATATTTTGTGTTTTTCCGAAGAGCTCTCAAAACATGTGTGGAATAAAAGTACGAGGGTTCTTACTCTCTCACGAAAAAATCAACGTTTGACAAATCGTGAATTGGAGAAATGATGAAAAGTTTATCTCTGACTAGGGAGAAGCTTTTTCTCACCGCTATATAAAAACATTTGAAAAATGACTCGAAGAAATGTGACATGGAAAAGTTTTTATGATGCTTCGGCACGAATATTGCAGGTCATTTTCATTTTTAGTGTCTCAGAACGTCACACATGGTCTGTCAGACCGACATGTTTTACCGCTCCATAACTTTACGAGCAATGCGGCCATTGAAGTTTAATTGTAGCAAAATCGAAACGCCAAATCCCGACTAACACAGAAACGAACACGTCAACAGCTCACCAGTGAGTGTTCAACAGTTAAAACGTTTGTAAAAAAAATGTAATGTCAAAAGTGAGCTGCTGATGCGTTCTACTGTCTTTTCGTTATTCTTATGGGTATTTTTTTACCTCAATTCTTTCAACAGTCTTGGCGACACGTCAGTCGCAGTGCAGGTAAAGTCCGTAATGTAACGATGCTCGTTTTCAGGCAGGCTACAATTGACACTCGGCTTGCAAACGTCCATAAAGTGTGGTCGAAGTCGACCTATAGTGTATTTTGCAATGTCAGTGGTTAATGCGGTCGTGACTGCTCCATAACCAAAGAGACCAATCTGTAAAAAGACACGGATAGTCGTGAGAACTCTTCGACCATTTATTAACTCATTTTACACTCGAGAAAATCCGATTAATACGGTTGCTTGTCTGTCACTCAATTTTTTAATTCATTACACCTGTCTTTCTTCTACAAAAAATAATTCAAAAAAAGGCGTTCAAAAGGACCGTGTTAAATGACAGAAACGTGAATGACAAAAAGCTATTAAAAGAAAATTCACAGTAAAAATGAATGCGTATAAAAACAGATTCAGTTGGACTTATAAGCATAAAAAAAAAGTGACGTTGACAATGAAAAACCTCAATTTTCTGGCTAACTTTGCTAAAAACTATTTCGTCCAAAATATTATCGAAAAACCAAAATAAATATTTTTATGCAGTAGCACAGTGCTGGAAAGTGAATAAAATGTTTTAAAAAAATTGAACTTGAATAAAATTGAACACAGGAGTTTTTCACATTCTGTGTTCAA
This sequence comes from Campoletis sonorensis, assembly GCA_013761285.1. Taxonomy (NCBI): domain Eukaryota; kingdom Metazoa; phylum Arthropoda; class Insecta; order Hymenoptera; family Ichneumonidae; genus Campoletis; species Campoletis sonorensis. The sequence goes on from JACEOJ010000124.1 coordinate 684,230, forward strand.
ATTGTTGTTTTTTCTTATGGAATTGAAGTTTTATTTTCATACCTTGTTGTAGGCCATCGCGACCCAGTACGGTACGACCTTTCCAACGATCATGAACGAAGATTGTCCTCCTGATCTTTTCCAATGAAAATACTCTCCGGTGATCATCTGTAACAGAGGGCAAGAAGGGTATTGTAAAAGTTGAAGAATAAAAATTGAAATTCCAAGACTCGAGAATCGCGAGGTTGTATTATTTTTATTATTGTTATTATTTAAACCGCAAAGTATATAGATCAGGGTGACAGGCTTTTGTCAACGGATTCACTGGTGCATTATTTCCTCGCGTCACCTCTGACGAGGGATTTGTCGTTGGATCTGAAGCTTCTCGTTATATATACACCCTCATAAAAATCTCTGGCAACTATTGCTCGGCCGGACAATGAAAAAATTCACGGCGGATTGGCTTGAGCGTTCGTTCTTTGAGCCCATTCTCGACCATTGAACAACTCTCAGCAATGAGGAATGTGGAACGACCAGTGTGAAAACGACAATACGTTCTACCTGCTTGCTTTTTTTCGAGAGAGAGAGAAAAAGAGAGAGAGAGATAGATCCCAGAGTGAAAAAGATACCAGCGTCCCTCATACAAAGTATTTTCTTTTTTCCCTTCATAAACAAACGTTCTACAAAAACATTATCTCGAATAAATTTCCTGTTGTTTCGTCCAACGAATACCAGTTCATATTCCATCGATTATTATTCATTGTAAATGAAATAAATCCAAGCGACCATTTTCCAGCTGCCTCGTGAATCTGACGTTCTCGTTTTTTTTTCTTCAATGCGGTAAATTTATTCGCAATAAAACCCACGATTTTTCCACAAACAAAAAATCATTATGGAATTCTCATGGAGCACAGTTTTTTATTGACGTTAATAAGGCTTTGTTTTTAATGACGTTCATGGCTTTTATAAAAATGATAAAAAAAAGATGAAGAGGATATTTTTAGGCAATAAAATTCGATGGTACCTACAATACGACATTATTAATGATACCTCTCATAAAAATTGGAAAATATATAAATCCGTACACGATTTTGGAGATACATATATAAACATATAGAATGAAATACTCGAGACGTTGCAGATCCATTTGGCGCCAGCATTCTTCCTTCGGGACTGCAATACCCCCTCCTCTTCGCAAACGTTTCTCCCCTTTTGCCTCCTGAATACATACACAGCAACTTGAGAATCTCTCGAATCGTGCCCGGAGGGTAATTTTTTTTCTTTTTACTTATTTTTGTTGTTTTTTTTTTTGCTCGTCTCCTCTTCACTCACTTTTCGAGACGGGCGAGACTCCGGATAATCGATTCTCCTTGTTACGATACGTATTTCCCCGCACGATAATATATGCTGCTGAGCTATTTTACATATTCACGTTTTTTCCTTTATACCCAATATTTCTACCAGCCCACGTGATTATATATTATTAGTCGTGTACGGGCAATCCCAGGTTCAAATACCAGGTGATTTTTGACATCGATATTTCAAATTTAACATTTTTATCGAAATACTAAAAATTTATTTTTTTCAAATATTTCGTAGAGTTTGTGAAGTTCTTGAAAACGAAAATTCTTCGATACGTAGAATAAAAATGCTGAATTTAAATTCGTTGAATTTTCCCCCGAATGATTCATCGATTTTTTTAGCACACGTCGATTTTGACAAAATATCGATACGTTCGATCTGCCTTCTAAATAATCTCAAGTGAATATTTTGCACGTGGCTCGCTCGTAGTATTTTTTCTCTATTTCTTTTTTACTTTTTTTATTTTTATTGCGCGAGTATCCGCTGCCAGCTGGGAACTCGTGAGTCACTCGATGAGACTCGAGACTCGACGAAGATGGCCTAGTGAGAATAATACATGAATCGTTCGGAATCGCGAAGATATCAAGTACAAGTTGGACTGAAATATGTGAAAAAAATAAAATGTTTTTTATTTATTCTTTAAACCTACCGTAACACGCAACCAGAGAAAACTGACTCACCGTGCAAATGGGAAGAACCATCCCAACCGCGTATAACATCGGACTCGTAACCGTAGATTCCTTGAACGTATGATAAAGAGACTCATCGTTGCAAAAGAAGCCTCTCTCGTAAGGTTTGCCAAAAAGAAAAAACATGAGCACCGCGATACCGACTGAAAAACAAACAAATATTGGAATCAATTATTATTAACTTGATTTTTTTAAAGAAATTTTTATTTTTCCATTGAGTTTTTTTTGTCTCCAAATTTCTTTTCAAAAAGTATCATTTTATTTGGGAATTTTTAACGTAAGTCTCTATTAAAAAGTATTCGAAAAAGCTTGATGATAAAAAGGAAAAAGTAAATAAAAATAATTGCTACAGAATATCAATGAAGGGGATTTTGGACATTTGGAAATGTGTGTGTCATCCAAATTAAAATTTTCTGTTGATGAAAATAAATGTTGCAAACTAAAAAAAAACCCAAAATCTAAAATTGTCTCCATAGTTGTCGTTTCGGAACGGTAATTATTCAGTTTTAATTTTCTCTCTACATGACAAAGTTTGTGAGAAAAAAAGGCTTTTGAACCCTCATTTTCCCAGGGGTAGCGATAGAAACATTGGGGAATGTTTTTATTTTTATTTTTTTGTTTCATTTCGACAGTTTTGTTTACTACGATATTCTTCGAGTAATATCCAAGCTTTTAATTTTCAATATGGCTGTTCATCAAGAAAACTTCGAACGATTATTAATTTAAAAAAATGGAAAAAGTTGTTTTTTTTCTTGTTTCTCGTTCGAAAGACTTGAAAATGATTTTTATGATTTGTGATTAAACAAGATAGACTCGTTTGTGGAATGAATATGAAAAAAGAACTGAGGTATACGAGTTGATTGGATAAATACGAGGATAATGTTTAATTATATATTTTTTATTTGTTTTTTCTTCAATCTTGCGATCTTGGGGAAGATTAATATCCTGGCTTGTTGGCACAATGAAGCGTTGGAACTCGGCGACGAAAATACTTGTTGTTGCGTACTCCCGATCTATGCCCGTGTACATATAATAACTCGTCCCTCGGTAATCGTTTACTTCATCGAGTTTTCACCGCGCCTATAATAATTCACGAACGAGAGAGAAAAAAGAGAGAGAGAGGGAGTCTCGCGCTTGTGAACGTCTCGCCGATCGTAAATGCAATCTCGACGATCGTGTCTTGAACGAAATAAATATATTCGAGGCTGCTTCCACCTCGGATTTTTCGTGTGAGAATTAGCCTCACGTGGCTCGTATATTCTTTCAATGCATAAAAAAATATATATATGCGCGAAGTTTCATATACAACCGAAGAGCCTGGAGACTTTATTCATTTATTCTTCTCTCATTATTCAAACTTCGTTTTATTTATTTATACTTATAAACGTCAATAAATTTTCATAAAAACTTTAACATTGTTGCTCGAGGTTGGGCCCTTCTCATAAAACAGTCATCGTTTTGTTTTCTTTCTTATAATTGTTTTTTGAAAAAAATATTCAATATAATTTGTCTCGGCCCTCAAAAAATGTCCGGATAAAAAAAGTCGTACGAAAATTCGGAGAAACGAGTGTCAAAGTAGAAGCACAAACGGTCGAATAATTGGAAACATCTGACAACTAAAATCTACCTACAGGCAATTCTAGTCCAAATAAACATTGCTTCCGTTTTTTTTTCTCTATTTTTACTTTTTATTTTTATTTTTTTTCTCTTATATACGTTTACCAGAATAATCGTTTTATCACTGGAGCGTAACGACACTCTGCTCGTTAAATTGCTTCGTCATTTATTCGGGGGTTCCAACGAGCCATGAAATTCCCTCAATTTCGACTTCCTCGTGTTAATCAACCGATCGAATACAACAAAAATATTTCCAAAGCTATGCGAAACAATAAGTTCTAGATACCAAAATAATTCGAAACCGGTCTTTGTTTTTTTTTTTTTTCAATGACACAAGATCGTTTTTATTTCCTCGTAAATTTTCAGCCGCAAAGAAACCAACGCGTATTAGATCATTTGCAAAAAAAAACCAATATCAGCGAATTTTTATTTCTCCTTTCCGTTTTTTTTTCACGATGTTTTTCCTTTTCCACGAGTTCGGAAACACTTACGAGGGTATATCGCGAACGTATGTACGAGAACAGGATGCGGCCGAACCGCCACGGCAGTCGCACACGTGGCACTACACCATAAACTCGACACAAGCGATATTTTTCTTTTTCTCTTTTTTTTTTTTAACCTCGGTTTCATAATACCACCCATGTGCATGTTCGCGGATATATTTATAAGGAAGTAACGTATAATCGCAAATTATTTTCCGGTTGTAGCGTGATACATTGCGAAGTGTGAGTCATAGCATATTATTTCCAAGGAATACGAAATCCGAGTAGGATTTCTCATACCTTTATCGTCATCATTATTCATGATAAATCAGCGTTTTTATATGAAGATTTTAATCAAACCATTTATTCTGCATGCGCTAACTATATTTTTAATTCAATCGAAATTTCACTATATTCAAGTCCATGGACTAAGCGAACAACCCGCGTCCTTCTGACTCCAAGAAACAAAAAATTGCCAGAACGGCCGATCCGAATGCTCTAATATCAGGATTTTTGAGAATTGGGTGAACGGACTTTTTATAAATCAGAAATCACAATATGGTTAGTAGATAATCAAATGGAACACATTTGCAATGATGGATTCAACGTGACATCGAGAAAGAGAGAGTAAGAAAATGTCACGATTACGAGAGTGACGTTAATCGAGGTGGGCAATCATGCTATTCTCTGTATACGTGCTTCTTCTTCCTCTGACTCTATCTCTCTCGTGGTTAACGACGAGTAAATAATTCTGTGAGTAGTAAGAACTGCTCGTACATGTGTGTATATATAAAAATTTATACGCTATATACCGTCCGCCTACTGGTTCAGTGGGTCGAGTACGAGTAAAACTTGTTCGTAATGTAAATTCGGTTGAGTACATTTGTGTCGAGTGGAAAGAGAAAAAGAGAGAGAGAGAGAGAGGGAGCAAAAGGAGGGATCGTCGATCATCGTTCAAGTGTGTAGTCGACCCTGACTGTTTGCTCAATGATATAGAAACATATATATTTGCAACGAAAGAGTATCGTGATAGATTTTCGAAGCAATTAACGTTGCAAGGCGAGGGTTTCTTCATTAATTTTCTTCCTAATGAAAAATCGTTTAGTTCTTCTTTATTTTTTCCTGATTGAGTTTCCTGCTCGTGTAAAAGAGTTTTGTACACTGTTTTTTTCATTTTTTTTATTTCTTCACGTTTGTTGTTTCGCAATAAAGAATATATTATCGTATCGCTTTTAGCCTTATAAAAATTTATCGTAACTGCAGTCGTTAAATTCAAAGTTAATTTGCATCTGTTCGCACCTGCCATTTTACTGATAAAAACGACATCGAAGACTCCAGCAAGAAGTCAGTCAAATATAATTCTCACTCACTCGAACTCGCTTCTTCGAATGTATGGCGAGGACAAAAAAAAGAATCATTGAGATTTCGTGCTCGTAAAGAAAATTCAATGCGATACTACGTCGCATGGACTAGAAACTATTTTGTAACTATTTCGATTTAGCACCAGTCGTACGTAATCTTTCGTACAATATATGAAGCATTCGCCATGACCTTGTTTCACGACTTTGACGTTTGTAAAAATAAAAAGAATCATTTTAAAAAAATTATTTCTCTGTTTCGTTGATGTAATTCTCGATTGATGTATTCGATCATTTTATAGCAAAAATTTACATCAAGTTTCTATCCCTCAATCCTTTGACATCGATCTCCCGGTTGATGCAAATTATTTTTATTTCACTTTTTTTCAGACTTTATTTGCAACGTGTATTTTTACAGTTTTTGAAGATTTCGTACCACAACAAAAAAATTATCTTCGATCTGTATATTTAAATCCAAAACCCCGAAATGTTCAATTTTTTTTTTCATTCATTCGATTTATTTCTATGAGAAAACCGTACGAGAAAAATCCCTTTTTATAATCTTTTTGACTTTGACGTATTTTACCGCTGAAATTTTGTCGAAAAATATCGAACTCTAAAAGCACATTGAACAACTCTGTACGATTTTAAGGAACGGTATGTTCGGTTCACTCTGATTTTTAATCGAGACTATTGAATTTTTTATTGCTGCAGTATCGCAGTTTATTTTTCCATTGTTATTAGGATTATTGCTATACAGAAGTTCAGACCAAGTTGAAGGCATGGCTCGTACGTGCGCACACACGAAAGACAGAGAGACATACACACACACACACTAGCGCGAAGCTCCTTTCTCAGGACAAGTTCTTTTAAGGAGCTCTAACGAAGTTTGAAAGAACCCGGTTATTAGACGGCCCATAAGTCTGTATATTTCACCTAAGTATACACTACGAATTCTTTTATGTATACATAAAGTGATCAGAGATTGAATAACTTGCTCGAGTAGACGTACATAATGAAAACAATCGAATGAATATATATGTCAATACATGGGTCATTCCGAATATTAAAAAATCGTCAAAAATTTAATTTTTTTTAAATCAATTAAAGTTCGTTAGACTTTTTTGTCCCGTGCACAAAAAAAAACCAGTAAAAATCTGGTGTTTTTATCGATCGAATTTCGATTAAGAATGAGAAAAAATTGTGCAAAGGAATAAATAAATGTCATGCAAATTTTTTGATTTTCATTTGAACTGTTCGTTTGATCGGTTTTCATTTAAATCATTTTCGACACCTTTTTTTCAATTTTATCTATGACGCGAATAATCTATTGAGAAAACAGTAGCCTTGATTCAATTAGATAAGAACACAAGAATTCGAGTTAGATATCGATCTCTACTCGTTTATCATGTAGAAAAATAAAAAAAAAAAAGCGCTCCCATACTGCAAACAAAGTCTCGGTCTTTGTTGGAGAAAAAAAGATATTGGAGAAGATTTGTCCAATGTTCACATCCTACGATTAAATTCTTCCAAAGAATCAATGAAATATTCATTGATTCGGTTGAATAAATAGCTGCTTCGATAGTTCAACGATTCGATGCTCTTTATTTTTTTACTCCAAAGCCACTTTTTTCCAAAATGTGTCTATATACCTTTTTACGATTTTTCTAATAATCCGAATGATCATCTTTTCAATACTCGAAAATATCAATTCCAAATTTTTGAATACATACATGTTGAATAGTGATTTTTTGGAAAAATAATCTTTTGATTTATGCCTCAGGATGAGTAGAAATGTTTTAAATCAGAGATGACACAAAATAGACATATTTACGAGAAGATAATAGTTGGAATTGGAGATGACAGAGAGTAGAGATCTTGTGAAAAAGATTTATTTCAAAGTAGAGACTCGATTGGAAGGAATTGCTGGAATCGTTGACGCCAACATCACTGAATAATTTGATTAATCGTCTCAATTATTCTATCCCATAGAATGAAAAGATTCATTTGAATAATTTTTATTCATCAAGGGACTCTTTTTTTACTGTTTCAAAAAACTTGATTGGAATGGAAGAACAAAAAAAAGTTACAAAACGAGTTTTTTGCTGTTTACTAACGATGCAAACTTTGATGATACAAGATTTGTCGACCATTCGAAACGGAAAAGCTTATATTGGTATATCTATAAATATCTGTACGTCGCTCAGCACGTATTCTCGTATGAAAGAGCGTAAATTGGTTCATAGACCTCCCTCGCGTTGTTATAGCTATAGATCACACTCTTATGCCGCGTTTCGTACAATACATGAACTCTCGCGACATTAATTCCTCGTGATGACGATGGGTCGGCAATTTATCGATGGAAGGGGAGGCATAGACCGGAGTATCGACGCTTTGCCTCCTCTGGGATATGCAACACAACGTCCTTCCAATTGTTCGTTAAACTGTCACTATCTAAATCATCGTCTCTACTATTTCGCCCTACATTTTTTTTCCATCCGGTCTATCGTTGTTAAATTTTATTTTATTTTTACCCATAAAATCATTTTTCTAACAAAAACAAAAACAAAGAAAGTGAAATTTATTATAAAATATTGTGAATTGATTGCAGATTTTTCATTGTAAAAAAAGGTCTCTTTCGATTGGCGATTATTTTGGTCGTGACGCGTTTTTTTTTAATTCGGGAATTCATTGATTATTGATCACAAGACATTTTTGCGATTGTTTCAAAGCCACGACTGAATTCTCAAATTTTTATATCTGGAAACCGATCGATGTTGATACGAATATTTTGAGAAAAGATTATAATTCATGGAATTCGTGAATAAAGAGCATCGAGCCAATAATAAAAAAAAAAAAAAAAAAAAAAAAACATCGGGAACGGATTTTCGACCCATGGAATGACAATGGCAAATTAATTTTTACCAACGAATTATCTGTTCATCGTGTTCGTATTCAGTCACGAATGAAAAAAAGTCAATTTTTGGTTATAGTTTGGCCTCGAATAACTCATACACTTGCGATATCAAAATAAAAAATTATCGGTTCCTACGAAAATAGTATTTTAGTTCAAATGGTCGGAGTAGAGAACAAGGAAAATTCTCTGATTTTGCCATTTTATAGTTGTTTTGTCTTTTTAACAGAATTTTTATTTCAAATCTCATATCTCAATCGAAAATGTTTACCCAGTGTTCATATCTACGTTAAAAATCGTGACGAAGAAAAAAAGAGAGATCAAATATTGTAGAGCTTCAACGAAAGAAAATTCAAGACGATTCAAACCGGGGCTAAATGAAAACGAGCCCAACAATAATCGATCGAGCGAACAATGAGGAATTTTGCCCCTTGGGGACACACGCGTTCATAAAATGTCATCGAAACCCTCCGAGGAACGTATATTACGTCAGTCGCCATAACCTCATCGATATAAATTTCCAATGACAGCACACGCGTTCGATATTATTATTGTTATTGTGGAGAAAGAATTAAAATTTACGGAGATGGTAGTAAACAGCCGATAAAACGAATATTTTCAGAGGAATCCATAGTTCACGACGCGAACAACGTGGGACTTTTGTTGGGAAAATAAAAGAAAAATAAAACAGTCTCGAAGTTGGAAAATACGAGAGCAACGAGAGCGCTGTTGCGCGCGCGCGCCTTTTATTCGATTTGTCAAACTGACAGTCCCGCAGCACCGTGGTCGTCGAACCTAAGTCCCCATTCCCCCTGTTTCTTTTTTCACCCTATATTGATACATTAACGCGTGCACGATTTAAATCTCAGCGTGTAACGCGTGCTTTTGTTTTGCTGCATTAAAACAAAACAAACACGTACACGTGACCGTGAATTCTGCATTGACGTTACGATATTTTCGCTCGGGAATTCGTTCGGTAAAAATAAAATAACTCACCTGCAGCAACACAGAAAAAGTCTATGAGGGCTTTCCGCACATTTATTTTCCCCGAAGGTTCCATTTTTAAATACGTTGATGCAATATATTTTCGTTGTTGGAGGGAAGTGGGTTATTCTTGTCTATTCATTTGGTTTATTTCGTATTGATTATCGATGCTGCACGATTTTTCTGTTTACGATTCGTCCAAAGACGCGCACACAATTCTTCAGTAGAGGCGACGCCACGTTCATACCAATCGAACAAACGCTGATAAAATAATATATTTTGAAAGAAAAAAACACACTTGAAAACTCGCGACTTTATGAGATGGCGAAATATCCGGCGACCCGAACCGTACCGCCTCGAACCGCGGTGTTCGTACCACTGAACACTCACTCAAATGCTTGCTACGGTGGTGGGAAATCTCGGTTGAATCGACTAGAGCGATTACCTTGGACGGGATGAGTTCCGCAGTGGAACGCTCCGCGCATGCGCCAGCAACGATCTCTCTCACGCGCTACACAACACGCTTAGTAGTGTTCTTTACGTACTTCGATAGTTATACCACTTTCGTGGCTCGCTACTAACGGATACTCTTCACAATCACTATAACATTACTTAATTATTTAAAACAAATCGCTGGCATTTAGTCGTACAAATGTCTCGTCATTAATTTTCATATAATTTTCAAATAATTATTTATCAAGTTGTATCTGAATAGCCGTTGAAAAATGGTAGTCGGAAAAATCAGTTTAAACACACCGGACACTGCCGAAGAGCCTCGATGTAGTTCGATTCGCATAAAACTTTATTTTGGAATCGTTACGTTGCGACGATCAATTATTTTGTAAATAATGTTGAATCCCCCAATAGATTGATTTCGTTTTCAAATCATCGAAAAGTATTGCCATTTTTCGAACTGACCGAAAGATTGGTCTTTGTCAATGATTCGCATCAATGTGAACAAAAAATATAAAATTTCAAAAATCCGCTTAAAATAATGCTAGTTCTGAAGACGTGAGGAAAAATGAAAATAAAACAAAGTAGCGATATTCCCACATGCAGCCGTGCAAATAGACGAGTGATCATTTGCACGCCTTTTCACGCTTTGACGCTGAACCCCCTCCCCCCTCCCCGGTATGCTTTACACACAAGACACTGACACCGCAGTAAGAAACCGCGAAAGAGAGAAAAAGAGGATGAGAAAAAAGGAAGGGAAGGAGAATGAAGACTCGTTTTGAGGAAAAGAAGAATAAATATAAGAGACGCGTGGCGAGAATGAGATTACGTATGTATATCGTTCCGAGCGATATGCCGGTTTGCTTGGACACACAAAAAAGTGCGTTCATCTCATCGCCGCTAGGCACGTGGAGTACAAACACCTCGGCCGCCATTTTTTTTCGGACTCTACTGTACGATCAGATGTTTTCTAATAAATATTGTACCTTTTATTGAATACCCTTCTGATTGAGATAGATTTCGAGAAGAAAAACATAAGTAGAATGTTGAAAAAGTCGAGAGACATAATGAAAAATTGTGACTTTGACGGACAGTTGAAAAATTTAATATTCTGGTTTTCGATCTCGTTAGTACGGATTATTATAGCTTTTTTTCTTCTCTTAATTCTTTTCATTATCTCGTCATTTCGTTCCATCCGCAACTACGTATACAAATTCGCGGACGTCTAACCCTCGTCATCTCGTCTTGACAGTTCGTAATTTGGTCTTTCAATTTTTTTTCTCTCTAACTCCAGCGAATCCAGAAGTCAACTAGACGCACCTTGTGTATTTTTTTTAATATTAAAGGAACAATATTCGTGACTTTTTCTGATCTTCTGAACTCTTGGACAATGATCGCGATTCTCATGAATTTTGCGGAATCGACGAGTCAATTGGGAATTTAGGGAATGGGGATACTTTGGAAAAAAAAAACATCACAAAACACAATTCCGGGGATTGCAATTTTGACGAGTTTTACGGTGATAAAAAGTTCCCACTTTCACAAAAATGCTCGTCTTTCGAGGCAATATCAACGTTTGAATATTATTTTCGAAATAATTCACCGATGAAAATAAGTTTATCACGAATTTAGAACGAAAAATCGCGTATCTTAATATTTGCAGTTCTTTTTTTCACGCCTTAAAAAAATACTGCTTAAACATTTAGCAGGTGAAAAAATGTAGTCACTGAAACGTTGAAGCACGTACCGTCCTAATTGACACACAGAGGGTTAGCAAACGCAAGAGCGATAAAGACTTCTGATAAAATGCTTTGTGTAAACAAAAGTACAAGTGTGTGTATGTTCAGAGGCCGAAGACCTCGGGTATATGTACTTTTGAAACTTGTTGCGTTTTTGTGTTTAGAACTCTTGGGATCGACTAATTTTGACAACGTCCAAACCTCTCACGTTTGTTTTCATTTTTAATCTACGTGTTTATACTTTTACCGAGTACCGCGTTCCGACAAGAGAGCTCAAACATCAACAAACAAAACAATTCGATGATCGAACAAGATAATAAAAAAAAAGTGAAACACGTCAACCAACGCCATCTTTCTTCCCTTGTTGCGAAACGCTAATTTATCCGATTTGTCGATACACGTTCTTGTTATGATTAATAATCAATCAGTCTTCGCACTAATGAGTTTAATTCATAAAAAAGAACGGGTAACAATTACATAAGAGAAAGAATAATTTTGACACGAAGGCAATTATTCCAACTCCTCTATAAATAATCAGTCAGTAGGCTTGTTAATTTATATGAAAATAAATAATGCCAAGATAAAAAATGGCTGCAGATTCCAGTTTTACGAACTTCGATTTCTTCGTTTTCTCGAACAAATAAGTTTACGAGGAACAGAAGGTACAAAAATTTCGGCTGAGCATCCTTCGGCGAAGAGAGATTTAAGATAAAAAAAGGACTAAAAAAACAGAGAAGGATCGCCCGAAGGTATTTCGTGAACCGTTATTCCCGAGTCCGGGAATTCGCACAGACGGTGCATAAAATATTTACGATGACGCATACACTATTGTATAAATTTCCCCATTTTTTGCTTGTAGTTTTATAATCGACTGAAAAAAACCGGTAGGATATAAGTTTATCGGGATGTAGGAGGCACATTAATACCCATTTATCAATTTTGAGGTTACGCTGAACGTTTCACGTACGATCCTATTAATAGCCGTAATCATTGTGCATTACCGTAAAATCGACCCCTCTGTTGATACTCACCTTGACATAAGTAACATACCGTAATTGTGAACGAAGGTCCCTTGTTACGTCACGAAAATTCCGGTATTATTCATCCAACGACGAGAAGATCGCGACAACTCGATACAAACACTTTAAATTTTATAGTTTCCCTGACCGCGGCTTTTTATAGACGGAATAATTTCATGAAACTCAAATTTATCGATAATCTTTCTAAGTCACTGATGCACATCACTTTTTTGATATTTATTTATTCCCGGTACTGACCGATCGCGTCATCGAAACTTGTAACCGCCAAAAAGTACTCCGTCACTTGACTCCGGTTGTTGTTTGTTTCGAGATTAATAAATCAAATTGTACTATTTCCGGTGAAAAGGGAGAAAGAATAATATATTAACCATGAAATGAAATTAATGGTTAGGACATCGAGGCCAATTCAAAGAATGGATTGTTCGAAGCTTTGCAATTTATCATGAAACGTTGAATAATAAATAAACAGGTCGATCACAGACCGAGTTCAGTTGCACATAAAGAGACTCCGGCTACTTCCGGTAGGAGTCGGAAATGAATGCAAAACTGAATATTGCTTCTGTAAACATTATTCGTCATCAATTTTTCACTAAAACATTGAAAATTCCGTTTCCACCAGTAACATCGAACGAATTCTTCAGAGTGATCGCGGTAAAAAATAAAAAAAATGCTAAAACTTGAAATAATAATCTCGCAGACTCTCATCGCCATTTCCGGTCAACTCGGTCAACATTACGGGCCGCTTGAGTGTGTCAATCATTCATAATCAAACTAGAGATGGGCGATATTAAAAAAAAAATCGATTTTCAAATAATCGATTATACCAACAATCGATAACTGAAAATCGATTTTTCAAGAAAAAAATCGAAAAATAATCGATTAATCGATTTTTTCAAAAAGGCTTGATTATACACAAAAAAATGAATTTGATCCACAACTTTTTCACCTAAAGTTAAAAAAAACGCCGCAAGATATATTTTTTAATCCAAAATTGATATATTTAATCGATTTTTCAATAATTAACAAAGTTCATGAAAAATTTGGAAAAAAATCCAGTTGCTCATCCAGCAGGGCACCAGAAGTTATAAATCGTTATCTGCAATATAAATTTGAACGTTATTTTTTGAATTAGTTTTAATGATGCGGTGACACAAAAAATAATTAATTTATAAGCACAGCATATCACCAGAGGATTTTATTAATTAAAAAGTATAACAGAATAAGAAAAAAGGTACAATAATTACATACATGCATTCATTTTTTATTTTCCTTTCTGAACAACGAGTCGGTACCGCGACTCTGGATAAAAAACTTCCAATCTCATAAAAAAAAAACAAAAATTAAAATATATAACGGCAAAAAACAACCATGAGGTTTATTCTTACATATTTGAGTTCATACCAAATAAAAATATCTTACTTTTCTCCATTGTCACTAGTAGGAAACAAATAGCCACCGAGAGTAAAGTTCGTTTCGTTGAGACTTCTCACTTTTCACTGAGGTTATGTTCTTTCTTTGTTTTTTTCTTTTGTTCTTTTTGATTTCACTAACCGGCACCAACAAGAATAATCGCAATTTCAAATCTGGAATATATATATTCTCTCCGATCAGTTCCGATATCATCCGATGGCGGCCATAATCGATATCGTGGCCAAAATATATCGAAAAATCGATTAATCGGGAAACCAACAATCGCTGAAAATAATCGATTTTTACTATGAAAATAATCGATTATATGAAAATCGATTATTATCGCCCATCTCTAAATCAAACAGCCAAGTTCATAAGCTCCAGTTAAAAGAGAAAAAAGATAATTCCAGTTTAAATAGTTTGTTTTTCGAGAGAAATCACCAACTTTCTGCACTTTTAGTAGAGAGTGTATCTCTCAAAGGAAATGTGGAAACAAAAAGAAAGATAATGATCGGGTGGACTCTCATCGCCATCTTCGGTCAACTCGGTAGCATTATGCACCACTTGAGTGTATTTCATGCCACGATGGCGGCAAGTGACTGATTAACCCTCCGGTCTGGCAATACATAAAAAAGGTCCCCTTTATCTCGCGTCCACTTTCTTCGCGATCTAACCTACCGCACGTTGTAATAACGGCTGAAATGAATACTCGTTGGGTTTCAGCGGGTCAACATGATTATGGTTTTTAATTATCAGGCAACTATGTACAAAGGCATTCATAGCGCGGAGTCTTGAACTATAATCATAAGTGTGTCGTTTTCTTTGTTTTTTTTTTACCGAATTCGAAATTTCGGTAATAATTGGCGAAAATTCCGTTTCATTTTCGTCGTTCGAATCCGACTAATGTTTTCGTTCGTTCATATAATATTGAAATAGTATACGTACAGTTACCATTTGGCTTGATAGTCAATGCTCCGTTTTTTTTTTGTTTTCGGCTTTTATTTCTTTCCCTTTTTTTCTCGTTTTTCACGAGACCAAATAAATTTAATGAATATTAAGTAATGCGCTATACATATTATGGTACAGAGGTCTATGGGCTAAACTTTTGAATAACTGCGGTGCTCATAGCGAGGGCGTGTGTTTGTTTCGATTTTATTCAATCGTTAAGCCGATTGCAATTCGATCTAATGGTTCGACAATAAAAATAGCAACGATTCCATTTTTTTTCTGTTTTTTCAACGTTCTTCAATTTCAAGTCAAAACTGAATCCTTGAAGGTACCGGATTTCGCATCGTTAGAAGGCAACAGACATTTTTTATTCTTCATTTGAATTCCGAAAAATGTTTTTTCAATTTTTTGAACTGAAAATTGTTTGATAAAGAAAGAAATGTCGTTGCTTTTCAATGATGCACATTTTGTCGTCAGACTTCTGAAGGATTTTTTGTTTTTCTTTGTTTGTTTGTTTTTTTTTTGTTTAATTGCGAAAAGCGCGGTCCAGCGATGTGCGCGTTACACGGAGCAATATTTACAAGTTTGTCTTTAATTTTGCGAATTTTCTCAGAGCTCACGATGCTCTCAGGAAATGTCACTTTGTTCTGCTCCCATTGGTTTTTTTTTTATTATCTTACTTTTTTGTCATTTATTTACATTATTACGAATTTCCTTCATTCTTCTCTCTTTCTCGACAATATCGCATTTATTAAAAACGCTCTCGTGAAATTTTAATCGTCACTCTTTATGCATTCGTAACTCGTCTTTCGCTCGACGATTTTCTCCTTTCGGATCTAACGCCCACCGTCAACGCCCACGAGACGATTATGCTCGCCAATTATGCTCCCTTTGCGCATAATCTTAGAATCGCCCTCCCGCGCCCATCTCTACCTTACAACACTGTGTTTCTTCGCGCCGGATGAAGCAACCATACGGTTTCCGGTGTAAAACGATTCCGAGATTAGAACCGAGCTCATTCTTTTTCAAACAAATTTTCTCACAATTGACTCAATCGAATTATATTTTATTTATTTAACGATTACGTATCCGTGGAATTTTCGAAAAAAAATTTGGTTTTTTTTTTTCCCCCAACGTTTTGGCATTTTACGTACTTTTCCGAATGTTGGAAAACAAATTATTGGAGAATTTCTCACGTATAAAAAAAAGGTAACTTTTTAAAACACTTTTCATCTTGAAACGTCAATCTCTTCAACGATCTGCAAAGATTTCCGATGAATTCTACGAAATATCTTTTCCGGTAGGGTGTCAAACTGTGTTTTTTTTTCGATATTCGATCAATAAAATTTTTGTTTCGACGATCAAAGGATGGAATTGTCCATAAAATCCCAAAAGATTTCATGGAAATCTCGTTAATTCAGTTTTGTAAATAAAAACTCGACTGCACAGCAAAGAAAAACGTATTTCGACGAGTAAAATAATAGTTACGCGAACAAAATTGGATAATTAAGGAAGTAATTCGATTTTTAGAAAATTCCAAAGATTCATGATTGCTCGATTCTGCATTAATGTGAGAAAATTTTATGGAATCAAAGACAAAATGTAGGATGAACGTTCGAATAAAAATGAAGAGCTCGGAAGATTCATATTTCATAATTGTTCCTTGAGAAAGCGCGCGAAAGCTGTAAAATTTTTGCAACAGCCGAGTTAAATGAGCTCTCAAGCGCTTTTCTCACCGTTTGGACGAAAATCCTTGGGTAAAAGTGAGATGAAAATAATGAAAAAAGTACGTCAATCGTTTCCCGTTCGAATCAGCGCCCGAGAAAAAAGAAAGATGAATTTTGTTTCAAAGTTCTCTCAACAAGAATGGAGGATGATAAAAAAAACGTCGTTTTTTAAATTAAATCGACACTGATTCTCTCAGGAATGTATCAATATTACGAACGATTATCGTCGCGAATTTAAGTGGAGCAACGAGCGATACATTTTTCCTAAATCAATGACTTTTTCTCTTAGTTTCTTCGTTTGTTTTCCTTTTACCGTCAAATTCAGAGTCTGAGATCGTAACCGTTAACGAACTCCATCTCGGACAGTCATCTCCGCGGTTCCGAGGCAAATACGGTTATGGAACTGTCGACGCAACCGGCTGCGAGGATCACGCGATGAGGATGAAAACTCAAACAACCAACTGGGCCGATCCTCGTGCCCATAAAACCTTCGTGAAACTTGATCGTGTTCAGATGTTGTCCGGATGTATTGTACACGCTTATACAATGATTCATCGAGCCACTGCGAATTAAGACATTAACGAAATTAGTACAAATTTTATATTCCTAACTGCGCGTGGAAAAAAGAAGAAGGAAATTATACGAGTCAACGAATTTAACCTTGTAGAATTTATGAATTATGAAGGATGTAAAGAAACGATGGCAATTGTGTCTTTTCATTGTTTCCGATAGCAGATTTTTTCAATGAATTAATTCAATTACTGTTGAGAAAAATGAGCATCGATTTTAATGATTTTTCGCAGAAATACGATGAATTTTCTATAACCTTGCTGATTTATTCTAAACCCTTACTTTAAATATTAAATGAATATTCATTCAGAACCACTGTCATTGAGAAACTTTTATCAAATTAAAAAATGCTCAATCCCATAGACACAAAAAAACGAAGAATCGTTGTATTCTGACGAGAAATTATTAAATGAAAAGATGCTTATTTTTGAAAAAGACGCTTTTAGAAATAAGTGAAGAAACCTGCCATCGGCAACGATAGAAATTTAAGCAGTTGAATAATTTTCTTCTGATTTTTGCGTTCGCGTTCAGAAATATTCGGTCCACTGCAGTTATTTGTTCAGATAATAAATATTTTCGTAGAGAAGCAATTTTTCATTCACACTTACCACGCGAAATTGTTGGCATCGTCGTGTACAGCGAACGAAGTAATGACCTGTGACGTTTGTATGGTGCTCAACGATGAATTTTTACGAAGATCAAATATTTTGATGTCCCCAGAAGAGGATGCAGTTATAAGGCGTGGGGGGCGCGAACCACTTTTAAGGAAATGAGCACCAAGTACCCAAGCATTGTGTTCGCGCCAAGTTAGAACTCTTGACTCAACGGGCGAAAGTCGTCGATCAAAAAGCCGCACAGAACCGTCACCACAACCCAGAACCATCATCGCTCCGGAACCGTCGGTATCGAGGGAAGTCGCACAACAATCGGCACCGGTCGGCAAATCTTGCTTTTTCAACTCGGTTTCTGCATCCCACAGCCTTACCACTCGAGCGTCTCCGCTCACAGCGAGTGTCAAGGATTTTTGTTCCCAGCTTGTGACGAGCCCGGCTGACGCTGAAAATGGTCAATCTTATTGCATAATTCGATTACGATTTCCTTGGAGCATTCCGATTTATGTTTTTTAGGAACATTTCCTCGTTTTTTGTTTTTTTCCGAGATTTTAACTTTTAAGCATAGATTTGACGATCTAAAGTTTCACCAGAATAAAGTCCTTAATAGTTCTTCGAATAAATCTCATTACGATTCGAAAATATTTGTTGTTTGGCCAACAATATAACAAAAGCAGTGTTTTTTGACTTTTTTTGTTTGTTATTTTCTTTACATAAGTTTTGAATGAAAAACCGTTTGAACGACATGTAAAAATTGAAATCTCACCGGTTGATCCTTTCGGAGCTGGTTGAACATCCGCCAGAGCTTGCCAAGCGGTCAAAAGAACCGGATCTCGTCCGAGCATGTTGCAATAATTTTTCCATATCCTAACCGCCCCGTCGTCCGATCCTGCCATCAGCAAAGATACGTCATGGGAATTAATGAATTCAAGAGCTGTTATTCTTGAAGGTTTGTTGCCACGACTCGTGCAATAAGTGAGTTTATGTCCGGTTTGCCAGTCCCAAATACCGAAAGAATCTTTAGCAGCGACCGCGAGATGATGATCAAACGGATGAAAAACCAAAACTTCCGGTGGCTGAGGTACGCGATTGTGAAATATTTGCGATTCGATCCTCGAGTGAATCGCTTTTTGTTGCTCCTCACGGGCGTCACGACGCTGTCTCTTGTTTCGCAAATAACGCCATTCACGCTCGTAGTGAGCTCTGCTCTCAACGTCGCTCGTCGACTCCGTCTCATTTTCAAAACTCACTGGTTGAGCGAACTGAGAACAACTCCATTCAACGAATTGTGAAGTTGTCAAAGGATTCTTCGTGCCTGGGAGCTCGTCCGCTTCTTCCGATATCTGAAAATAAATCTTCATTAAAATTCCGTATTTTCAACCCATGCTTATGCTGTTTATTTTTTTTTTATCGAATTTTCGAATTTCGCATAAACAATGTCGTAATAACATTCGACATTTTGTCTGGAGCCAAAAAATCAAATCTTCAAAAACTTTATGGAGGTTCGATCGTTCCTCATGCGTTCCATGAATTCCAAGTTTAATTGTTTAAAATTCGTATGAATCTTCGTAACAATCGTACTTGGCTGTGGGTAAAATTTGAGAAAGTTCGACTGTTTATAAATCGAGTTATTGGTCTTAAAGTTGCGATTTTAAAAACCGAATATCTCGATTACCAGGCGGCGAAACCTTCTCAAATTATTTACACATTGTAATACGACGCTCAAGAATATTCCGGCGAAATTTCAACAAATTATCTTGGAATAATTGTATTTGATCATGTTGCCGTCACTTTGTATGCGTTATTATGATCGGGCGATTGGACCTCCTTAATCTCTTTTTGGCACTCAGGCGTAAAGTGACCGAGGGATAAGCCTTGTGCGGTAACAAACTTCATAATTAATTACCGTATTAGGAATGAGTTTTCGTGATCTTGCTGTATGAGAAGGTATCCGTGAAGTACGTAATATGTCTGTGGTGGAATTAACGGTCGGTGGTGATTCTCCTTTGCCAAGATAACTGGTACGATTTGAGGGCGATGGTGGTAGCGACAGCGACGAAGAAATCTTCGTTTCTGTGACTTCCTTCGGTGCTGACGATTCTTTGACCTTTGTTCGTACAATTGCATATTTTCATTGTTAATAAAACAAATTGCCACGAGAAAGAATAAACACAAATATGAAAATTTGATCAATTCTTACCTGATTGCGGATGTGGTTCGTGACTTTTTGTGACATCAATGCAACTGTCGGATGAGGATCGTTGTCAAGACTACAGAAACCGTACCACAGTTTCATGTAAACACTGCCGTACGAGAGACTTGGCAAATTTCCCAAAGAGCTGTGACCTGTTAGAAATAATGGGACAAAAAACAGAAAAAAAACGAATTACATTCGATAATATTCAAGATTTTGCATTTGTCGCAAGCGTGCATGTGCTTTTATTAAAAGTACGTGAGAGCGAAGTGAATGTAAACAACAACAAAAATGGTTAAGATTTGCTTCGTTTCCAAAACTTTGCATCGTTCTAACTTATTCAAATATTTCATTCACAGCTTCACGTTCTTTTAACATTGTACGTGAAATAGCGATAAAGTAAGGAATTGATGTGCTGGATTTTTTTTTCACAACGAGCATGCAAATACATTTTTCTGATTTTTTTTTAAGCTCATTTTATTACCGAGAGATTCGCATGGTTTCCTCACGAACTCCCAATTATTTCCTGCGCACGTAAACCAATGGGAAAAATGTCGATTACACAAAAATCGTATGTTGCACAAAGGAAAACATTTGATTATTTTGACTTCTGTTTGTATTACCTAAACTGCTGATCGACGAGGAAGACGATACTCTCTTTATACGATCCTGTCCGAATCCATCAATCGTGTCAGCCGTGTACGTGTTATTCGGTCCGAGAATTTTGAGCCTGTCGCGCGAACCGATTCGTCTCATGCCACTGAATGGCGACAGAGTCTCGACAACGAGATCTCGTCTGCTACTCTCTTCAGCGAACGCAAGAGTTACAAAGGAATTCTCGAAATGTAAAACCATCCATTGGAGCGCTACTACGAGTTCCTGGCAAAATAATCAACGTAAAATAAATAGATTTTATATGTTTAAACGCATCGAAGTTTTTTTCTAATTTCGATTGAAGGAACAACTCATTGTTGTAAGAAAAACTTTCTTTTTTTCGACGACAATGTTGTCGAACTATTTTCGAGCTTGAAATTAAGTTGATCAAACTTTTTTTTGGGTTTATTAGCAAAAGACAGAGAAAATAACAAATATTGTGATAAATTTTCGAATATTTAGACCCAAAGAATAGATAATGAACACAAACAAAATATTAAGAAGCTGCTGTAGTTCTTTTTTCGTTGGAATAAAGATCAATTTTCATGTTTTCTTTTATAAACTGTTTTGTCACCATTGACTCACGTACTTTTCTGACTAGTGGACTCATGTCGTGGCTGACTGTATTGATGAGAGTCATTGCTATGATTTGATCGATGTTGTTGGCATGTTCGCTTCGCTTTGTAACGCTGTTGATGAACGTTCCGAGAGCATAAACACTGGCTGCCCGTACCTTCGATAAAAGAAATATGGAATTATTGAAAATAAGATAGAAAGTTGTATTTAAAAACGAAACAGTTTGAGAATTGATTGGCTGCAAAAATTGCCAGTCTGCACTTTAACGACACTTTTTTTTTGTAGTTGTAGGTCATAAATGAAATAAAATAGTTTGAAAAAAGAGTGATCGGTGGAAAAGTTTTATGAAAATGGAACATATTTCTACCTCGGGAACAGGATCTTGCAGCAAAGTGTAAAGTTTTTCATGTGCGATATCTCGAACTCCACACCATCTCGCTTTATCGTAATTGTGCCATAACCGACCGAGACAAAGACACAACCATTGACGTAGAAGAGGATTCGAATCGCCGAGTTGTTCAAGGCAAATCGAGACTAAGCTGCCCTGAAGAGCTGCCTCTTGGCCAGCGGGATAATTATTAACGACGCTCGCCAAAACGAAAGCTGCCAAAGTCCTGTGCTCGCTCTGAACGAAAATAATTGCTCTGTATTACATTTTTCACATTTTTTATGAATTGTTTATCTTTTTTTTGTTTACCTGCATGGAAACGTCTTGCAAAACGGACAAAAAGTACTTGTGACCGTTGTCTCGTACGAGGTCTGCTTGGCAGGTCTGAAATCGTGATAAATTGTTGAAAATACTCGTTTTCTTACTCTTTGTTCAAGAGAATTTTCCTCAAAAGGAAAAAAAAAGAATTTTGTATGCTTACGCTGTCAACGGCCAATATTTTAGCCCAAATAAAAACCAAAAGCGGTCGTAGTTCTCGGGCATTGCTCTGCAAAAGTTTAAGGACGTACGGAAATATTCCAACACTCAGTGCCAAATTGACCGCCCAAGGTCCAAGGTCAAGAAAACAACCGAGCAGCTCGAGCGCTCTGAGCCTGTGAACTTGGCTGAGCAAAACCTGCAGCACTATTGGCAACTGTTCCGGTGGATTACGATTCTTCGAACCCAAAGTTAACCAAACTTCAAAGGCGGTCAACTGTTCCTCGAAGAATGGGGAATGTACGAATTGATCCTCGGAATCAAGGATCGTTGGCAACTGGGCCAGGCAAAGATCAAGTGCCAAGTCCCAGGCCTGCCACATCGGATGCTACGGGCACAAAAATCGTTTGGTTTCATATCATCATCAAAAATACTCCGAAAATGTATTTACACGTTCATTGTTCATTGAAATCTTTCTTTTAACCATTTATACCTTAAAAATGGATTTACCTGATAAGTCGGTGGCAATTTTGGACACGAGACTGGAGTGCAGTCGTAAGAACGCAGTATTCTCTCAGCCAGTAAGAAATTCCTGAATAAACTAGCGACTAGCAAATCTTGTCTGAATAGCCTTTGAAATAAATCTGCGAAAACAAGAAATAAGCGATTTTTGGGAAAAAAAAATTTCATTCTTTAAATTCGATTCGATTATTTTTCGCATAGCGCAATATTTTCAATTGATTTCAGTGCTTCACTAATTTTTTTAATGAAAATTAGATCGTAAAATTCTCTAGGTTGGTTCGTTTGGAAAAGTTTCTTGTTTTTCATTTATTCAGTTAGTTGACTCGAGACAAAAAAATGCTATTCTTTTACCTCGGGGCAGAGTATTCCAGGCTATCGTGTCAGTGATGGCGGTAAATATCCAATTGAGTTCTCCCAGCATGGTTCGCCTATCCGTGAGTTGACCAGGAATTCTGCATCAACGACAGAACGCTACGGTGAGCAAAGGCGGGCAAGGATTGTTTTGTTTCTCAAATCGAATTACGAGATGAGGTGGTTTACTTAGTTTTTGTTCGCAAAATTCATAGCTTACTTGTCAATGAGATCCAACGATATTTTTGGAACCAATTTCGTAGTATTCTGCATCACAAACCTGATCAAGCAGGGAAAAAAGTAGGAATTGAGAACTATTTCGAACGATAAAGTTCATCGAGGAGAGCAATTCGGTGGTTCAACGAATATTTCGTTGAATCAATAAATCTTGCAATAACGGGCAACAAACCAAAAATTATGTTCATTCAACGAATGTTCGATCGTTCTAAAGACTCAATTTGTTGGGCAAAATAAATGTCATTTACTACGACAATCTTATTGTTGAATTAACAAATTTCATTTTGTTCTCCGTATTTTATTGACAAAGCATTTCTTATCTCAGTAATGAATTGATGAATTATTGGCGTGAACGGAACTTACCAGCGTAATGCTATTTTTATGGGTGTCGTTAGACATGAACTGAATATATCCGCCGGCAGATCTGGATTCATTGGTAGTATTTGATTCGCCGCACAGGCTGCCAGCTGGATACAATTTTTATAGGACGATGTAGCGATTCCGGCGACACCACTGGCTCGATTTTGCTGTACCGCTTGTTTTTCTATCTGGTTTTTTGTTTTTTCGTACATTGTAAAATTAATTGGTATCGCTTGTTTTATTTCATTCATTTATTTCAATTATTTCATTTATTGTTTTCAACTGCTCATTTCTTTCTAATCTTTACCTCATACTCCTTTTCATGCTGTTCAGCGAATTGCTGAAACGATTCGACGATGATACCCGCGTTCGAGCAATCGTAAACGTAAATACTTGGGGCTCCCATCCAAGCTTGAAGGTCGTAAACGGACAACGGAATGTACTGAGTGTACGTTCTATTGAAAACCCAAATTTCTCCGTTGCTGGTGGGTTTGGGAACCCCATGGCCGTTGTAATGAAACAAAACTCTTTCCTCTTTGGCATTGCGCCTCAACGAAGTGCACAACTTCTTGACTTCCTCCACAGTCGGATCTAAACTCTGCTTGTATCTCGCTCGTGGCTGCCAACGACCGTACTGTTTCTGTAAATTCGAGCCTATCGTTTCCAGCGCCTTTTGAGGACTCATTGACAAAGGATCTGCAGAAAAAGAGCAATTACTCTAAAAACATTTTCCAAACAAATTGAGAGACAAAAAGCACTTGAATTTTTTATAAAATTAGACAAAATCGATTTGATGAATACAAATATTTGGAAATTAATAAATAAAATAATTTAGGTGAACGTAACACAAGTTCTTACCGATCCAACATTCCAGACGAGCACATGGTTGAGTCTTTACAATGTCCGGTGGATCGACTCCGACGTTCAAACACAAAACAAGAGCTACACTCACGGTTTTCATCTGAAACGGGAAAACAATTTAGTCGGAGAGTCTTCTGATGAAACAAAACAAAAAATGTTTAATATCCTATTAAAACTTTAGCATTAAAAATGGTCAACATTTCTTCAAAACGTTTTAAACAAATTCTTCAAATCGCTGTAACAACTGTTTTACTTAAAAGGGTTAATTTTTCCTACATATGGTTTAAAACTGTGAAAAATTTGAGGGCAAACATGGAATATTTCTTCTACAAACAGCACCGAAGCCAGATTTCGCAACATAATGAAACTTTTTGTTTTGTTCATAAAAACAAGAGGCCAAAACCTGCCGATCAATCATTAGAATCAAGATAACAATAAAAAAGTCACCTAAAGGATAGCGTCAATGAGAAATAATTGTTGGTTGTCGGACTCTGCTTCTCTGACTTTTAATAGCATAACATTAGTGTGTTTAAGAGTCACGTTGGAATGTAAATGCTGTCCAGTATACACACCAGAGATTGAATATAACATTGGAAAAGGCATGTAAAAAGTTTAGAAGTAATGACAAGAAAAATGCTGACGATCAATTTCCCAGTTCTATTAATAACATCGATCGACATGTCTCCTTCTCACCTTGACATTCTATCACTATGTCTTTGAAAACAAATGGTTAAAATCCTGGTTTTTTTTTTGTGACAAACTTTGTCACGTTTTGCTGTAATTGATTTTTTTCCAATAAAATCAGCAGACAAGCATTGATTTTGATCGAATCGAGAATAATTGACTACAGAAATACAAAGTTTCGGATTATTTCTTATTATCTATTAGTGAATTAAAAAAAAAATAATAATCGGACGTTTATTCTGTCGTTGAGTGAAATGTCACATTTGTTTAAAGAGAGCGTAAATTTATTCAAAATTTGTTTGTTTACGGGGGAAAAAAAAAACTCGAAAAAACTAACCCGTTCTTTCATCCTCCAGGATTGGCTAACGCAATTGACACCCTCGATAACGGCGGTATGTCTCGGACGATTGAAGGCAATGGGTAATCTCCAATCTTCATCGTCCTCGAATTTATCGACGTAATCCTCATTTTTGCGTATGGTTTTAGCCAAAACTGACGTTTTTGTTGTCGCAGTAGCGGCTAGGGTGGCGACTAATGACAAATTTGCCGCAGCACCGGCTGGGCCAGACATAGCACACGCGTTTTCGGTGCAACGATGATAAAATTTCTTTTTTTTTAATAAAATAAAAAAAACCTTTCAACCCAACGAAACACGCACTTTGCCGCCTCGAGTATGAGAACTTTAAGATGAGAAAAAATGTGGTTAGGAATTTAAAAATCACCGAGCAGACGAACCAAACATTGTATAACTCGTATAAACCGTTGACACTTTTCACGTTGCTCTTATCTTTGAATAACACTTGGATTTTCGTTCAAGGTAATTCACGATCCAAGAAGCGCTGGCACGAGCGCAGTGCTGCGTGTTTCTGCGTTTTATTCGCGATTTTTTTTTTACTCCACCGCCATAGATAAACAAACCCGGAGACGAACTTTCCGTTCGACTGGCGCCCTCAGTTGCGGATAATTGAAGAAATCTTTTGATTGCACTCTACTCGGTCGCATCTGCAGATTTAACCATTCGGTCTGTAAATAACGGAACATAAGAAAATGATTATAATTATAAATGAATTATTTTCATTTTACTCAAAATTGAAGTTAGAAATCCGGCTTCGTGTGCAGACGAGACGATCAAAATCGAATGATTACTGTTTTCAAAAAGCCGCGCCAATAGTTGTAAGAAATCAACAGTTTCATTTTGACTTGAAGTTGGCCAATATTTAAATAGCTGCTCGTTTGACTCGTTAAAACCTGTAAAACTACCCCAATTAATTGGATAATGTGAGAACAGTGATTAGGTTTCAATTATTGTTAAAACGTCATTCGAAATAAGAGTAAAACTTCGTTCGAGCCGAAGATAAAATCTTTTTACTTCTTATTATTTCCTTTTAGGGACTATTTGTTTTCGTCAGTCGCTTCCGATGTATAGTTTTGCTAATAATAAACAATTCGTCCCATGTTTACATCGATCTATCTATTTTTGTTTGATAACTGTTTTAGGAGTTACTTTTTTTCTAGGTCATTGAACTCCTCCTTTTAATTGTTGTCATCTCTTATTCGAAGCTTGCTTTTTACAAGAACAAATAAATTTCATAATGTACCACAATTTGTACAGTTTTTCTGTAATCAAATTCTTTGCCAGAAAAAATAGAAGGGTCCTGAATCTCGAGTGGCCAAAATCAAGGGGTTTTGAAATATCGAATAATACATAATGCGCCCTCTCGAGAATTTCGTAACCAGCCGCAAGATGGCAAAATAAGAATTTAGCATTGGATATTTTTCTCATAAACGGTACGATACCTATGCATTTCTATATATTAAAATTGGAGACATCAAACAGCACTGAGGGAGTAACCGGGCAATTTGTGGCTCTGAGTTGTATTATCAATTGATACTTATTCGCACTTCGCTATTCGCTAATGTTGGTGTTTACTTATCGGTCTGTTGGTTCACCCCAAAAATTCAACGACCCCGCTCGTGTTCTCCCATATTTTTGCTGTTAGATAACAGAATAATTTTTTTATAAAACATTGTTCGAAACTCACAACTCCTAATAAAATTCAAATTAGCAATCGATGTTTGAAAAAATTGGACAGAAATTTTCATTTGTTCTAATAACAATTTTAATAGAACATCAGTTTGAATGTACGAGGCCAAAATTTTTGCGATGTAATTGTTTCAAAAAGGTCTCCAAAACAATTTCATAGTTTATTTTTACAAAACTAAAAGAGTTTTGCTCCGAATGAAAATTACGTCATGGAAAATATATTCAAATAACAGAATGAAAAACAAGTGAACCATGACGCGGGACACCCCGAGGGCATAGAACGTTCATATCTAAAAATACAAAAAATTATATAGCAGAGAGCGAGTCGTCGGAGTGTAAAATCCTTTGTCCTTTATTACGAATGATATATTTTCATTATTATTTATATTTTGTTACAATACGATTGAAAGTTTCATTAAAACGTTTAAACGTAAATAACAAAACTTTTACGATTTTTATCTATTCCGATAAACATATATTTGCAAAATAAACATTCCGCGCAGCGATAAGATGCCGGAATATTGCGATTGCGGTTTTTTTTTTACATTCGGTGGTATATAGAGGAGAGATACTAATGACTGCAGCACCAGCACACGCTGACGCTGAGTGCGCCGAGCACGCCGTTGACAGCTATGCGCTCATGTACCCTCTGAAACATCGCGCGCCGTTCGACGAAAATTCTTTACAAATTTCAATCTCCAATGCATCCCGAAATTTTGTCGAACAACAAGAAAATATGAGCATCAGAGAAATAACTGAGGAGGTGAGTGAATTTACATTTGTTTCATTATTCGAACAATTGCCGGCTCCATTTCCATTCCCGGGAGGACATATCGAGCATTTTTTTTCTTAGGTTATGTTCGTTTGACAGCCCAACCTATCCGGTAACGGTCTTTTCTAATTATTATAACGTTAAGAACACTCTTTGTTCTCCAGCCGATATTCTCTATCGGAACAACAAATTTACGAAAAAATAACAAGATTTCCCTCTTTCGTGTAAAAATCGATGGACGCAACTTGAATTATGCAATATAACCAAAAATCACAAAAAAAACTCGATTTTTTGTCATCCTCTAATTTATTCGTTAATTATTTTCTATTGTCTTTTTAAACTCAAACATAAAATTGACATTCCAAGTTCCATAAATCAACTACGATTTTTTTCTTCTCCTGAATTACAAGATTAGCAAACAATATACATCAACGCTTAAAAACTTTTTTGCATGAAACAATACTCGAAAAATGATATTCCTCAATCAACAATTGCAAATAAAAAACTTGAAGAACAGAAAAACAGTCAAGATTGGTAAATAAGATTGATCTGTTCTCCCAATTATTTCAAAACTCTACTTTTGTTTTGTCCAAAGCCGCCTCTGTTGCAAGCGATATTCAGGGGCAATGTTGATGAGGTTCGTGCTTTGTTGACGGACCTGGCTGACGTACATTGGCAAGATTCCGAACAAAGAACGCTGCTGCACGCAGCTGCTTACAGGTGTGTTATGCAGTGTTGAAAAAAAAAACATCAAGAGTTCAATGTCTTTTCTAATCTACCACAATTTTTATTTGCCAGAGATTCTAAGGAAATTTTTTTTTGTCTCTATTTGTGATTCAAGAAGTCACAAAATTTAATTCGAAACCTTAAATTAATTAAGGAAGTTATTTGCTCTGGAAAAGCTATATATTTGTTTTCAGTAAAGTTTTCTGAAATCAAAGTTGTATATTTTGCATTTTAATTGAAATTTTATTAGTCGTTTGTTTCGTTATAAGATAAAGTTTTTTACAAATTTCTCAATCCAGATTCATTGGCAAATTTGATTTTTCTTTTATCTGGACAGAACTGAACATAATTTTTGATTTGGTCATTCTGAACCTATAATCTGTAGTTATTGCTTTTTGTGAGCTCAATTCAAATAATAATCATTCAAGGAGAAAATATTATATGAAAATCTACATTTGCAGAGGAGATCCGACGATTATAGAAACTCTCTTGTTATGCGGAGCGGAAGTAAACAACAAGGACAAAGAATGGTTAACGGCGGTGCACAGAGCTTGCCGCTCTTCCAACCATCGAGCGTTAGAAGTTTTATTCAAGTATGGAGCTCACGTAGACGTGAGAGATCGAAACTGGCAGAGTCCTTTGCACATTGCTGCTGCAAACAATGCTGTCCAATGTGCCGAGTATCTCATACCATGGTTATTCAATATAAACGTCACTGACAGGTAAAATAAATATTTGCAGAATCATTTACTCTTAGTTGCATAAAAATTCATTGCAAAGGGAATAAAATTGTCTCCTGATTCAAGCCGTCGATACAAACTGAATATTTACACTTTTTATCAGCAGTTAAAGTTTCCCAATTATGTTTTGTTCCCGAATTCTTCCATTCTGATTTATCTTTCGTTTTTTTAACGATAATTTGTTATTCGCAGGGGTGGAAGAACGAGTTTACATCATGCGGCTTACAATGGTCATTTAGAAATGACGGAATTGCTGCTCGCGCAACCAGGTTGTGTCGTTAATGCACGAGACAAGAAAGACCGACGTGCCTTGCATTTCGCTGCTTACATGGGACACGACGCGGTCGTCAGCGCTCTCATAGGCAAAGCAGCCGACGTTGATGTCAAAGTATGTGCTTTCGTAAAGACGCAAATTCAATTTGGATTTTGGTTCGGTCACATTGAAATGAAAATAAAATACAACAAAACATAATTTTGAAACGTTTTATTGAATGAAGAATGAAACATTTTTTTTTACGTTCCGATTAACTGATGCGTACTTCGTCAAATACTCATTTTTTTTCTTCTTCACATTTCACCCCAGGACCGAGATCTTTACACGCCGTTGCACGCGGCCGTTGCCTCCGGTCGACTCGATTGTATTCGGTTATTAATTGAAGCCGGTGCTGATATCGAGGCGAAAAACGTTTATGGAAACACGCCTCTGCACATTGCGTGTTTAAATGGCCACGTTGAAGCTGTCGCTGAACTTATTCGTCACGAAGTCAACATTGGTAATGTTTCAACATTGCAATTCCGAAATTTGAGTTTAAACCAAATGCACCAACGTCTCTATTTCACTCTATTCTCCAGTTTTAATATCTCCAGTATTTTTGGAATCACAGTTTTTGTTTTTAATCTATCAAAAATGTTGCTCTATAATTACATAAACTTTGTTTTTTGACAAATTAGAGGCCGTCAATTATCGAGGACAAACGCCGTTGCACGTCGCTGCCGCTAGTAGTCAAGGCGTTGATTGTTTAGAATCGCTTTTACGAGCCGGTTCATCAATAAACGTTCAGTCCGAGGATGGAAGAACACCGCTTCACATGACCGCCATTCACGGACGTTTCACTAGGTCTAAAAGTTTACTCGACGCTGGTGCGTCCCCCGACACAAGAGACAAAAATGGGAATACTGCTCTTCACGTTGCTGCTTGGTGAGAATTTCAATTGATAGATTGCAAAATCCATTTCGACAAAATTTGCAAACTTGATGAGAAAGATACCAAAAAATTCAATATTTCGATTCAGTAACAAGAAAGAAAAACATTATTTCATTTTAATCCAAGTGAAACGCATTTTTTTTTACGATATTCACGTTTTTTTAGCCTGTCCATCGATTTTCAAGTTATTTTATCTTTCCAACTTTTGCAAGGTTCGGCCAAGAATGTCTAACCACGACGCTTCTCGAGTGTGGCGCATCGCCTGCAGCCAGAAACGCCGAACAACGAACTCCTCTCCATCTCAGTTGCCTCGCTGGACACATAGAAGTTTGTCGTAAATTGTTGCAAGTCGACAGTCGCAAAATTGACTCCCGTGACATTGGAGGAAGAACTCCTTTACATTCCGCAGCATTTAACGTAATGGAGTGTTTTTTTTTCTCGTTTCCACGTTGTTGATCAAATTTGAAAAGACAAGATTAGTTTTGTAATTATTGGTGCTAAGAATTCATTCAAAATAAGTTAAAGAAAAATGCGCGTAATTTAATGAATTAATGGTCGAATCTTCACCAATTAAAAACGATGGAAAACCGATTCGAGTTTGTAATGGAATATTTGACTTTTCAGGGCTCCGTGGGCTGTCTAGATCTGTTACTTTCCAGCGGAGCAAATTTCCGTCTCTCCGATAATGATAATAGACTGGCGCTACACTACGCTGCGAGCCAAGGACGTTATTTGTGTGTATTTACTCTGGTTGGTTACGGAAGCGATCCTAACGCACAGGACATAAATGGTGCGACGTCGCTTCATTTGGCAGCTGCAGCTCCCAACAGATCGGACGACGGTGGACAGTGAGTCGCTTTTACAATATTTGAACCGATTTTTACGCAGTTGTGGCCGTTTTTTTATTTCCGACTTCAATCCATAGGTCGATCGTTTTGAATATCTCGATGTTAGGAGTCCGAAACGTTACTGTTTTCAAGATTTTTTGCTTTTTCTTGTTTCTTGCAGATGCGTCAAATATTTATTGGCTCATCGCGCCGACCCTCAAATTCGTGATAAGCGGGGATTCACGTCCGTTCATTACGCCGTCGCGGGAGGTAATGAACCCGTTCTTGAAACTCTGCTCCACGACACTGTGCTCGGGAATTCAGCGATACATGCAATAACCGCGCCGTCCTCACCATCGACTCGACAGGATCCACCAACTCCGTCTATCACGCCTCTTCACCTTGCCGTAAGCGATGACAGTTTTATGACTTTCATGATTAGCTTTCAAAGAAAATGATCGAAATTTACCTCAAGGATTAGTGATAGATATTTGGTATTTTATTAAATTATTTTTAAAAATGTCTTTTTAGGCTTATCACGGTCATGGAAAAATTCTAAAGCTCCTACTGCCCCTCTCACCGAGTACAAACGTGAGAGAAGATACAGGAAAAACGCCGCTCGATCTCGCCTCGTACCGGGGTCACGAGCAATGTGTCAGGTTGCTTTTACGCTGCGCCGCATTCGTCTGTGTTCAAGTAAAATTCCCAAAATAACAAATTACTCTTAAAAAATTCGGTTTTAACGTAACGTCCAGACATCTTTAATTATACGATTTCGTGTTTTTTTTTGTTTGCACTTGATGAAAAATAGGACAACGTCACGAAACGAACGCCCGTTCACAGCGCTGCGGCAATGGGTCACAAAGAATGCCTGAAACTTTTGTTGAAAAACACGGAGGATCGATCGGTCATTGATTGCT
Organism: Campoletis sonorensis; assembly: GCA_013761285.1. NCBI lineage: Eukaryota > Metazoa > Arthropoda > Insecta > Hymenoptera > Ichneumonidae > Campoletis > Campoletis sonorensis. The sequence goes on from JACEOJ010000124.1 coordinate 716,650, forward strand.
GTGACGCCAAACAACGGACTTCACTCGCACTCGCCGTTGCAAATAGTCATCTCGAGTGTGCTCGAGTTTTACTCAAATGGAACGCTGACTGCAACATACCGGATGTCAATAAACACACGCCACTCTTTCGGGCTGTTATTCACGAGAGAGATCACCCACTTGTCGAACTTTTGCTCGAAAACGGTGCTCAGGTCACTGTCCAGGATTCTAATGGAAAAACCCCGTTGCATTTAGCAGCAGCTTCCGGGAGGTTCGTTATTCACTTTTTTTTCTGGAACAAAATCCGATCACAATAAAAATTAAAGTGTTCCTTTGCAACGTTATTTTCCTTCTTCTCTTTTTTTTATGAATCATTTACGCTCAGGTAATTTATTAAAACGAAATTTCAACAAAACGTGAAAATTGTTGACGAATATGTGTTTAACTTGTTCGCAGGTTAAAAGCTCTTGCGGCTTTGGTGAATGCGGATACGAGTGCAGCTATTCTTAAAGATGACCAGGGATGTACGGTCCTTCATTGGGCCTGCTATAATGGAAATTCGAACTGCGTTGAGTATTTGCTTGAACAGAACGTCGTTGAGTCGCTGGAAGGTAACTTCAACGCTCCTCATTTATTGAACGAAAAAAAAAATTATAAATTTAATATATGCGCAAAATTTTGATCGCCGTGAATGATATTCAGGTCCCTATGTTTTTAGAATATAAATAAACATAATTAATCAATGCTTTGGTGGATAATGTTGAGATGAATTTTCATTTTTCAGGCAATCCTTTTTCACCAGTTCATTGTGCCGTTCATCAGGGTTCGGCGCATTGTCTCGAATTGTTGATAAACAAATTTGGCGGACAAGCGGTTGCTGCGCCACGTGATACACCTCGAGGAAGACTTCCGCTTCACGTCGCCGCTGCCGCGGGTTCCGTCGAGTGTGCTAGGCTCATAATAAGCGCAGTTGGTCCTGAACTCGCTGGAATCGAAGCTCAAGATTATGCAGGACGCACGCCGTTACTGCATGCCGCAATTACTGGCCAATCGAGTGCGATCGGTGAGACAAATATTCTTTATTGATTATTCGTTCTTCAATTGATTATTTTTATTAATTTTTCAAATATTTTTCTTAATGAAAATGTCGCCTGACATCTCATTGATCAATTGCTTGAAAAATTTGTCATGCAGTGGATTGATTCGTACGAAGATTATTATTTGACATTTTTTCGTACAAAATGTTATTCATGCACTCAGGATAATTGAGATTTCGTTTTATAAATAATTGTGGTCGTAATGTTTTAGAATTATTACTGGAATGGAAAGCAGACGTTCGGGCAGTGGATTCTTCGAATAATACAGCCCTGCATCTGGCCTGCCAGAGAAGACACTCGTCCGCAGCTTCGCTGCTGCTTGATCACATCGAGTCTCTCGGTAGCACGAGCGATAATCCTCAAAAAGCTCAAAATCATAGAGCCCAAATAATTAATATGGTCAACAAACAGCAACGTACGCCGCTTCATTTAGCTGCCAGTAACGGACTCGTTACAGTCAGTATATTTGTGCTTTAATTAATCCTCACTTTTTCTGGTTTTTCATTTTTCCACTTTGAATAATTGTCGTGTTATTCATATTATTCGCAGATCACCAGAAGACTTTTACAACTTGGCGCGAGTGTCGTTCTCGCAGATTCCGAAGGCCTTACTCCAGCACTCGCTTGTGCACCAAATCCAGCGGTTGCTCGGTGTCTTGCAACTATTTTAGCTGCTCATGGTAACTATCACGGTGTCCATCATTTTTCTCATTCATGGTTACGGTCTAAATTTTGTTTCTCTTCGCTTAAAGTCATTTTCTCGCTACCACGTTTTTCTACCGATTTCATTCTAATTCGAAGGACGTTTCGGAAAATTCACATTTCTCACGATATCGATGAAACTTTTCTACAATTTAAAAATAAAATTAAGTGGAGAGAAACACATGACAAAGCTCGTGAAAGAAAATGAGATTTGGACCTTGGCTTTGGAGACACAGAATATAAAATCGAATTTCATCTCTTATTTGTGTTCGCAAAGATACGAATTTTCAAAATATCTGATTAAACTTCGACAGGAAACAACGGAGAAACAGCTCAACAATCACCGTCCATACAACAAACATCTGAAGTCTATTTGAACGGCAGATGCGGTGGTGGGGGTGGAGACTCGCAGCACAGTTCGGATTCAGATTTTTACTGACCTCGAAGATTAATGCGATCGCACGCTAATCTCTTATAATCAATGCGCGTTTATACAAGAAATTGCGATCGTTCCAGATAATTACGCAGTACGCTATTGGAATTGCCGTTTCCGGTCAACTTTTTTTTTCTTTTTTTTTTCAACGACATAAACTATTCAAAAAATCAGGGCTAAAATTAAGGTCAAAAAGAACTTAGGCATAGTTTTATTTTCTAATGTCTTGAGAATCGTTGTTGAAACGATCAATTTTATTCGCGCTGTTTTTAGTGCAAAGGGAATTCAAAACAAAAACGTTAGGACTCAACTTTTACACGCAACAAATGTATTTGTTGGTACAAAGCGTTCGTACAATGGTTTCTCGCGACGTTTTTGTCGTGTTAATTACGCGAATAGGTATTGAAATTTATTATTCCTTACGAATATAATTTTTTCAGTTTCGTTAACACAATATTGAGTTACCGATTTAATTCGACAGATATTTTTTGATAAATGTCATTTTCCATGGTCTTTATTGGGCCGAACATCACTTTCATAGGATAAAACAATTGTTTTTTTTTTAGGCTTTCAAAGTGTAGTCGTTATTTTCGTATTGAAAGAATCATCAGAGCTCAGTGATTTTATCGCCCGTATCTTCCGGAAGATTTGAATTAACGCCGCTACATTTCGACATTTGCTGTATTGGAATTTTTTTATATTTTCAACGAAAAATTACTGCGAAACGACGAAGCGGTCTCTTTAGTTTTTATTTTTTATTTTACTAAATTCATAGCCTTCCATTTCCGGTCGGAGAACGCTTGGACTGAAACGAAATATAGCGACATTTCGAAATCGCGTATTTTTCGACTTTACAAAATCGTAAGCGAGTGTCGCGCTGTTATTACGTTACTTTGTTCATTTTCTTGAATTGCTATACTTTTTTTATATGCCGAATATCTACGTATAAATATACCCTAGCTTAATATTCACGAAAGACAGTGTACGGTCGACGAAAAAATAATTCGCGCACTCGCTTCGATCGTTGAACAAAAAAAAAACCAAAAGTGAAATAATTATAGGTTGCGTAATAAATTTTTAATGCAAATAAGACTGCGATTGAGTGAAAAAAAATTAACTACGGACAAATAATGACAAAATCATGTAAGATGTGCGCGCAAGACGAAGGTTTACTCAACGCAACTCAATATGACAAAATAAAAACAAAAAATATATATATATATAAACATACATATATATTGAGAAAAAAAAACACAAAATAAGGCGATTTTTCGTAAACATGTATTTCTATTGTATATACTAACACGCAATTTTAATAGTAAATATAAATCGCGGGCATAATGTAATTAAATGACGACGATAAGGAGGGCGGCTCTTGTACCAGTAATAAAAATTGATAATGCAATTGACGAATAAATCTCTTTATAATTCATTTATTTCTTCTCTCATTTCTACAAAATCCATATTTCATTATGAAATTAAAAAGTTTTGATAATTTTGATGACAGTAAAAAAAAACTGACAGATTAAGTATTTTTAAGCATTTGGAAAAATTTTAGCAACTCGAGAACTATTTGTTTTGGGAAAAAAAGCAATTTCGTGCTTGTACAATTTGAATGTCATCAGTTTTCCCGCCAATTTTATTTCTCTTCTTCCTCTACCGACCCCCACTCCTCTACGAAATTTGAACTGACGAATAGGAGATCGGTCGTCACGGTGGCGGGATGGCTCAAAAATGGTCGCATTGGTATCAGGGGAGCATACATTAGTAGGAGGTAAAATGATCAAATATGGAGGAAGATGAGATACGTGAGGAAACAACAGATGAATTCGTCAGTGGCGCCATTCGCACGACTTCCAATCTCTCCTTTCGTATTCTTCTTCTTCCCGAGTTGGAGATCGATCGTTTTGTAGAGAAGGAAGGAAAATTCTTCTTTCCTCCATGTGGTCGATTTCCGGAGACTCAATGTCGTTGTTCTGAAAACCGAGGACTTACCACGAACGAGACATGCACCACACACCACCCGCTTCCTCCATTTTGACGTTTCAGATGACAGAATTGTGTCGAAATACGGGATTTCGTATCCGGCGAACAGAAAGTTCGAGGAAGCTTTCCCGGGTGATCAGGCGAGACTGGTCTACATTATCGACGCCCCTTTATCTTCTTCCCCCGTTCATCTTCGTTGTTTGTTTTCTCGGGCTTTCGACGACTACTCTGCTTTCGCGTGATTTGGGTTGCGTCCGAAAGGGACGAAAACCACGAATGGTCATCGGGATAACATTACGTCTTAAGAGGTATTTTCAAGCAACATTTCTGTTTGTATACGATTTACGACGTAATCTTGAGCGCGGGACATTCGAAAGGGTCGAAAACCCGATTTGCTCATGCGCTCTTTCTCTCTCGCTTTCGCTTCGACGAGAGTAGTGAAAGAGAAAAAAAACATATTCAAGAAAAGATGACACGCAATCGATATACAAGGGGCAAAAGTGTGTACATCTCAACGGAGAAATGGACACTAAACAAATGGAACGAGAATGGCCTCGATAAGCGAATAGGATTTCGACGAAACGACACCCGGGGCGTGACACGAAACCGATAACGGAAAGGGTCGAAAGTGATGTTTCGGTATCAGGAGAACACCAGCGCGAAGAGCTTCGCTAATTCTCCTGTTCCCTCTCTCCAAGCCGTATATATATATTCGCAGTAACGCAGGGCGCATGCGCAGTGATCATTTAAATACTTATGTAGCCGAAATAAAAAGAGCCAACCCAGAAAAATGAAGAAGTGAAGAATATTGTTTTTGGGTTTATATCCACAAAGTTTTTTTGTTTTTCAATTCTACACCATTTCGTTACGTTAAAATATGGAAGGAATACAATAATTAATCGCCGATTCAATCGCTTGGAGCTCATGCGCAGCGTGCCTCGTCCAGCGGAAATCTGATTGACCGATTGGTTGACGCAAAGTACGCACAGTGCTTTCTAGCACGTGTACGTAGTTTTCTTACCTGAATATATTTTTTTTTTTCAACGAGGATCTTGAATATAGGTTAGGGTTGAATTACAAAAATCGAACAACCACGCGTTCGTGTGTTGGCTCTTGTCGATAATTGATTTTCGACTAGTAGTACGTTTTCATTCGTTCCTGAAGTTTTAAACGCACTCGTACTTTTTTCATACGGACAAAAACATATACTCCGTCACCCACGCATACGCGCGTACAATTGTTCAGTGTTCAGTCAGTCGACAGACCGCGTGAAAAGATGGCGAGCACGGGATGCTCTGCCTTTTCGCCTGACGGCCAATATTGGGCAAATTGTGGTAATGACGGGAAATTAAAAATTTGGGAAACAGCGACGAATCGTCTTAAACAAGAATACGTTCCTAAGTCGCATTTGGCATCGCCATGCAGTGTATTGGGATGGATGAGCGTAAATCAGCAAACCACGACAAATGCGGTAAGTGCCATGTGCTTATTTTTACGATTTGTATTTTTCCAATTACTCCAATTATCTTGTGTTTCAAACTTTCTACGTCTTACCACTACGAAACTGAAAATTCGGCCACTTTTTTTTTGATACTCTCCGACCTGCTTTGCATTTTTGACAGCAGTAAAACCGATCCGGTCAATTTTTCAGGTTATGTTTGCTTTCGGCATTTTTTCACTTTGGTTCGTAATTTTGAGGCTACCTTTTCCCCTGTTATTTTTTCCATGCATTAAATGACATTTAGTTTCATTTGAAAGAATTTTCAAATCTTACGGAATAATACGTTTGTTCAAAGTGACAACAATAACATTTAAAACAAAACGAATTTAGTTCGAATTTCAAAATGGGTTTTACACTTTGTCTATCAATTCAATAATCTTTGTCAACAATTTACTTAACTTTAGAAATTGATTACTGTAACCAGGCATTGTTATTATTTGTTTATATTTGTGAATTTTCTTTCCATTCCAAAACTCAATAGAATTTTTCCATTTTTTATTGTTTCCAGCATCCACCAGGGAAAAAACGGAAGAAAAGATCGATAGTCGACGATTCAGAATGCAAGCACATAGTAGCGATGGGTTCTGTAAATGGAAGTATCACCCTATGGGACGTGACGACGGCTGAAGTTAGTAAACTATTGGAAAATGGTCATACCGCCGCGGTAACAGCTTTGACATGGTCCTCGTCGAGAGGGCTCTTCAGTGCGGCCGAAGATCGTCAAATAGTCGAATGGAACGTGCAGGAGAGTGGAATTAAATGCAAATGGAAATCTGGCAAGAGCAAAGTCACTGCCTTGGCTGTTAGCGACGATGGAAAATTCCTGTTGTCGGCCGATAGAAGTATCAAATGGTGGGATTTGTCTACCAAACGCTTGATAACAAGTTTTTCTGGACATGCAAATCAAGTCACATTTTTGAGGACTGTCAAGCTTGACGATGACAATAGTTACGTCGTTAGCGGCGCCACCGGAGAAGGATACCTTAGTATTTGGGCTCTAAATGAGGTGCGTTTTGTTTTTTCAGTCTAAAACTAAGTATGCCTCTGGGTAGAAAGCAGATTTTCTGTATTGCTGCATTTTTTTTTCGAAAAAAACATCGATATTTTGTGGTTTTTATTCATTTGTTCCACAAAGGGACAAAATTCTTTCAAAATCTGATTCAGAATTTATAGGAATTCCTCAAAACAATTGAAAGAATAAATGTAAAACGTTTCTGTTTGTTTTCTGTTTCGAATTCAACATCAAACCTCAAAATTTTATTTAAAACAAAGATTCCCATGTTGAAAAAAATAAATTTCTGCTCTGAGAAGTGTCGTATTGTAAAACTACAAACTCCGAGAATAATTGTAATATTTTTTCCATGATTTTTCGATGCTTGCAGGACAGACAAGATCGAGATGCTGTAGGGACTTTGACGATGCAGGACGATGCAATTTCGGTCTCGGCAAAACTGTTGGAAGATTCCCAGATCGTGGTACTCGCTGCTAATCGTTCTGGCCAAGCTCATTTGTTCAAATATCAGCCAAACGGCCAAACCAACAAACCTTTGAAACCTCAATTAAACATCGTGATCGCTTTGGACTCCCAGCAAAAAGAAGCTGTCCAACAAATTCCGATTCAAGCGGCTGAATTGACGAACGACGGAAAATTACTTCTTGCCTATGGCACGATGCTCAATCTTACTTTCGAAAAAGTAACGCCCGACTATTCGGACAAAGTGCAACTATTGTTACGAGCTGATCTTAAGAGATCGAAGGAACGCAAAGAAGAATCATTCACGAAAGTCAAAGTCGCTGAAACCGACGGAAACGTTGAATATCATGCACCAGGTATTTTCATGAAATACTTTTTTTATTTTAATGAAAAGCCCTTCAATAGTTCAAGTCTTTATATTTTGCCAACAATATGTAACTCTTTGATAAAAATGTCCTTCCAATCAAAAGGTTCAACAACTGTAATGATGAAGAGAAATCGCGGAGGGGCGGCTGGTTCGCAATTACCGTTGAAGGAAAGATTGGAAAATTTGAGTCTAAATACAGAGACGAGTACAGCTCCGACGAAAGGTGGAAATATGGCACAATTATTGATGCAAGGTTTGAACAGCAAAGACAAAACCATTTTGATGAACGTTTTGTTGACGAAGGATGAGACGGTGGTGAAAAATACAATCGGAAAACTGCCTGTACAAGCGATAGCTCCGCTTCTCAAAGAGCTCACTGTAATGCTACAAGGCAAAACTTATCCGTAAGCAATTCAACATTTTTTTATTTCGTTTCTCGTCATATTCTTTTTTGAAATACAATGTATATATATTTTTTCATCTTCCAGGAGTAAAATTGCTGTCAAGTGGTTAAAAATCTTGGTAACGAGCCACGCTGCTCATCTTCTCTCACATCCTGACATTGGCGAATCTTTTGGCCCCATATTAGGCCTTATCGATGCAAAACTGACCATTTTATCAGAACTCTCGAGGTTACGAGGGCGCGTCTCTCTCGTCACTGGACAGATATCACAATCTCATGAAAAAGATGACAAAGACATTACCGAACAAAGTCTACTTGTTTATCAGGATCCAGGTACTATTTCGAGTCTAGTGAATACATTTTTGTCATTCGAATTTCAAACAATTTCTATTTGTTTGAAACCAATAATTTAAGAAATGATTAGAAGATTTTTCGATTTATCAAATGAATTTTCTAATTTTCTAGAAAACCTTTGGGATTTTTAATATTTTTTATAACTTTTAAACTTTAAACAGAACTTTGAAGCCGAATATTTTTTTTTACGCTCGTTTTTTGTCACAGATTCTTCAGACGACGGTTCCGACGTTGGTGAAATGGCGTTGGAGAGTGAATCGGATGAAAATTGGGAAGAAATATCGGAACAAGAGGAAGAGCAGGAAGAGGAGCTTGAAAATGGAAGATCAGACGATGACGATGCATCCATATGCAGTTGAAATATTTGTAGAGTACGTATTAATCAAAATTGCGAAATTCTCACGTGCAACATTGGAAAACACGTTTTCTAATTTTTCTTTTTGTCTCTTTTCAGGACTAAACGTTCAAATTTTCTATATCATTGCGGAAGAGGATCGCTGCGAATTATAAAAATTTCAAAGATTTTTCACAAATGTTGTAAAATACGATTACGAGTAATTTTTTTTTTTTTTTACTGTTACGAAAACAGGGCTGAGGTAACGACGAATTCCTTCGGAAAAATCAGATTTTTTTCTATACTGTAACAAAAGAAATTAGATAATTTTGCATATACTTTTTGTAACGACACAACTCCAGCCGGAAATGTTCGATTTGAATTATCTCTAAACCGGCATTTCCGGTAAAATCCAATTAAACTTACGATCATCCGAGGATTTTTTTTTCGCCCGGACATTTCGTGGTGTAAAAGTGTACATATTGCATAGTTATTTTCCTGTCGCTTTCCGAAACACTTGTGTAACTCAACGTTTTAATGATTTATCAAATAGAAAAGTCGCAAATGAGAATTTTCATTTTAGTTTCTTTTTTTACATCCATTTTATCAATAACCATTTTTTAAAACAAAGTATTTCGCGGGCTCACGACAGTCTTTTCCTTTTTTCTCGGACACAACTTCACGTGTATATAAAGGAATGAATTTTTTAATTTCAAAAAACTGCATTTCAGTGGCGTTGTTTCCTTTCAATCATTTTTATTATTATTTTTAAAAACTTTAATGTCCTTTTGATCGTTTAGAAAATTGAATCAAGCTCGAAACATGTCTGGCGTGCCGTCCGAAGGTGCTTTTTATTGGGCAATGATGCAGTACGCCGAGGTGATGTCAATATCGAAGAATCGTTTGACCAAATTGCAAATCGATACTCGCGACGCTGCTGCTCTTTCATCGCCTCCGACGAGACAATCGTCCACGTTGAAGAATTCAATTTTGAGACAATCGAAAATCTCTCGTACTTCTTTAATCAAAAGACGCAGCAAACGTGAAGCGAGCTTGGAGAGTAACAAAAATGAGGCTGTTCTGACAGCCTCCGAAACTGGAATCAATGAACTGGAAAAACTGATAGCTTCGGTCGAAGGCACGGGTCGAGTATGTAATTTGAGATTTTTTTCAATCGACATATTTCTTTATCTCTACTTTCTGCTCTGTTACCTTTTTTTCTATTTTTCTGTTTCGTCGATTCATCAGGCAGCCTGGCTTAAAGCTTTCATGCATTTAAGCAGCTACCTTCGAACTTTTCATCCACCACCAAGAAAACAAAAAACGCACTTTGACCAAAAAATTCCATCGTTCGATATCGTTTTCAATGGACCTAATAAAATTAATCTTGAATTCATTAAACTCGATGACTCGATGCTTCGATCTTTAGCGACGAAGGTAAAAATCTTCTCCTTTGTTTTCTGGATTGATTTTCCAATTTTGTTTAAACAAATTTTTGCGCCCATTTTTTGTTGTCTACGTTCAAAAAATAACGTCGAACTCTTTTCGAAAGTCAAGTTCTTTCAAATTAATCATCCAAAAACGTCAACGAGTTCCTTTGCAACGAATGAAATTAGATTTCATCGATAAGATCATGAAGTTTTAAAATAATTCTTTTTTTCTATTCCCATTCAATGCAAATGAAGAAAAAACGTCGACCGCGTCTGTACAGATGTACGGATTTAGAGTGTCCGGCAAGAAATTACGTGTCAAGTGGATAAATCGAAAGTAAAAAAGGAAAAAAAGATGATTTTTGTAAATGAGAATAATTCATACGATACCTACATCGACAAGGAGCGATTCATCATCGAACTAACTTTCATTTTAATCAGAATAAAATGACAAAAAAATGTATTGATCGACCGCAGCTTAATTTTCTTGTTATTTGACAATCTTTTTAAAAATTGTATCAAACATTTATTCGGCACTTTTCTCGTTCAAATCCTCCAGCCATTGAATCGACCGACTCTTCATCAACGACTTGTTTTCTCGTACTGCACGTACTTTTTTTCGCAACGAAACATCTGCCCATGGGCAATCACGCTTGAGACGATAACTTTTATTTTTTGGAGAGAGAAAAAAAGATCGCAATAATTATCAATGCAATTAAACGAACTCCGGATCTCGTAAGCAACGCTCGATTCCGATTATCACAATGAATATTCACATACGAAAGAAGATACTCGTATCTTGTTTTTCATGTATTTTGCAAATAATATTTTTCCGTCACACAATATCGAGGATTAATAAACGTTCAACGTTTTCGACAAAAGCTAAATTATTATTTTGATGCTATTCGAAAACGATTTTTCTTTGTATGATTAGAAGAATCTTTCATAGGAGTTTGTATTTATTTGGGGGATGAAATTTTTCCATTGACAAGAGAAGTTCATCGTTCCTCGCAAGTTTATTGGAAAAATAGTCCGAAGATTAGTTGGACTATTTTTTTAAGTCAATTTTGTTACGTAGTCCAGATGTTTTACGTTTATCACGAAAACTTTTATCACTTGACTGTTTAATCGGTCGAAATAATTTATCCCATATAAGATTTTTTTTTTTTTTCCAATATATATAAATAATCCGACCAGCTTTTGCGTTCAAAGGTCATCACGAGCACCTTATCCACTTTAACCACATTGCAACAATGTTACTAATCTGTTGATTTACTTTCAAGTATTCGTATCTTAGTGTTTCTTCATTGCAGAAAAAACACATATTCACATGAACTTATCGAGTAATTAAATTCATGTTTCGATATGTATGATACGAGCTTGAACCAGAAACTTTGATTATTTTATTGCAATCTTCGAAATTCTGGCACAAACCAGATTTTTCAAGGATTTAGGGTTTTGCTAACGTTTTTACTATTACATTTTTTTTCTTTGTTATCAAATCATTAGATTTCTTTATTTATTTTTCTAATGAAAACCGAGAACTTTCCGAAATTTTTTGCTCCCAATTGCTTCGACGAATTGTAAGTCTGCTTTAATGAGCGTTTTTGAATTCTATGGAAAATGCTCTCCTGAATAGGAGGCTGTGAAAACTAAAAAGCAAAATCAGAAATTCTTTCGTCAAACTGAGACGAAGGATCACTCTTCGAGAAAAAAAATCCAAGTCCCTGATGTCTGCCAGGGGTGAAATCACTGATAAACGAAATTTGTAACACGAAAAAGTGCGAGTACAGAAAAGAACAGTTAGTTCGAAAAAAAAGAAAAAAAAAAAGTTTGAAACGATCACTAGTAAGAATACCAAAATCAATGAAAATGATGATAAAAAAATCCGAAAAGATATGCAGTTTCGATAATTTCTGGCTTTTGTATCTCTCGTTGCAACGAGAAGAAAAAAATTGCTTAACTTTGAGGTCAGGAGGCCGTGGTTAATGAGATTACGGCCGAAATTTGTGAGTATAAAAGCTGCCAGGTTGGAACGATGAAGCATATTCCTCCTTGGGGTAGTTGAAGTAACAACACACACCAAGCAGAATACCAGTTTTGTTTAAATTCTTCCATCAATATCATCAAATCGACGAATAGCTCAACCATGTTGCGGGAGTTGTTGGTTTTGGCCCTAACGGGCTTCTGCCTTGCCCAGGCCTTCGGATACGAGAGCCACACCGCCGATGTGGAGTTCCTTCATAAACAAAAGAAGATCTACGAGCTCTTCTTCTTCGTCGATCAACCCAAGATCCCTGGAAGCGAATGTTACGAAGTCGGATATGGCTACGACATCGAGAGCAACATTGACTTGTACACCGACAAGGTATTAAACTTGCCATTTAACTCGTTAAAAGTTTCTATTAATTGTTTCTATTTCTATTAATTATTCGACTATTCAAAATGATATTGATCACGAAATTCGATTTTTACTTATTTATTAAAAGGACGTTTTTCCATTTTAAAAACTGAAAATTCAGTCTTTCATACTTTTTTATTTCTACGATTTTTTTTCTTGCTTCCAGAATTCATGAGAATTGCATTTTTTTTATTTTCCAGACCTACGTTCGGGAATTCCTGTACCGCTTCAAGTACGGTATGCTCAAACGTGGTGCCCTCTTCTCGGTCTACTACAAGGAACAACGTCATGAGCTCTTGTCCTTGTTCCGTCTCTTCTACTCCGCCAAGGACTTTGACACCTTCTACAAGACTGCTTGTTGGGCCCGCTACTACATGAACGAGGGTATGTTCGTGACAGCTCTGACAACCGCTGTCATGTACCGTCACGACTGCAAGTTCATCCAACTTCCGCCCTACTACGAAATCTACCCTCACTTCTTCTTCGACTTCGAGGTCATCCAACAAGCACACTACATCAAGATGATGATGGGTACGTATTCAGGATTTTCAAGGGTTTTCAAAAGTAACGAAAAAAACGATAATTTATTCTCTATAAAAGAATAAAATTCGAGTAGACTCTGAATGTTGGAATTCGTTGATTAAACAAATTGAAATTTTTCTTTTCTTCTATTCATTTTGATCAGTCTTTTCAGCGATTTATTAAATAACTTCGAATTCTGTTGTTTTTACTCAATTCAGGACACAAGAAACCTGCTTCAATGGAAAATGTCGAGACTTACTTCATCGAAAGCAACTACACCAGCTTCTGCCACAACTACGACACATTCGAAACTGAATACAAACTTGACTACTTTATGGAGGATATCAGCCTTAACAACTACTACTACTACTTCCGCACCGCATTCCCATTCTGGTTGACCATGAAGGACATCCAGGTAGTACCGAAACAAATCCGTGGTGAACTTTACTACTACATCCATCAGCAACTCATGTCCCGTTACTACTTGGAACGTTTGTCCAACGGTCTTGGCCACATTGAAGACTTTGACTTCAGCCACAAATTCTTGCCCTCGTACTACTCCAACCTCGTGTACCCCAACGGCGTCAGCGTACCAAAACGTGACTTCTGGAGCGACATTCCTTTCTACAAATACAAATACGTCAAGGTAACTTGTCAATTGATCGATTGAATTACTCTCCGTTCTTTAATTCTCTTTAAATTCGAACATATTGGAACACAAATTTCTTCCTAATTGGTCTAATAATCGGTAATTCGTTGTTGCAGGAAGTTGAAAACATGGAAATGCGCATCCTCGCCGCAATCGACTCCGGATTCCTTTTGGACCACGATGGCAAACAGATTCCAATTTACTCCGAAGAAGGTTTGAACTACCTCGGTAACATCATCGAAGGTAACTACGATTCGTGCAACTTGAGATTCTACGGTGCCATCGACGCTTTGTACAGAGACATCTTCGGCTTCAACTACAACTGCAAGAGCAAGAACTGCTTCGTCCCAAGTGTCCTCCAATCGTACAGCACGAGCATGAGAGACCCAGCCTTCTACAGATTGTACAAGAGAATAATCAACTACTTCTTGAGATACAAATGCAACGTGCCCGCCTACACCCACCAGGAACTCGAGTTCAGCGGCGTCAAGATCGAGAACGTATACGTCGACAAGATCTACACCTTCTTCGAGAAATACAACTACCTCATCGACAATGCCGTCACCGTTGACAGCTGGAAGGACCTCATGTCATTCAACATCAAGGCTAGCCAATACCGTCTCAACTACAAACCCTTCACTTACCGCTTCGATGTCAAGTCTGACATTATGACCAAGGGTATGGTCAAGATCTTCCTTGGACCTTACTTCGACCACTACGAACACGACTACGCCTACTTCAAGGACAACTGGATGAACTTCTACGAACTCGACAAATTCACCGTCGACCGTAAGTATTTTATATACAATTTAAATCGTTCCTTTCGATTTCCTTTTTTTTTGCTTCGGTCTAGATGTCAATTTTCTTCTGACCAATGAAATATTTTCTGACATCCACCAAAACGCTGAAAATAATTAGAGTTTTCATTCTAAAGACTGATAAATAAATGTTTCATTGTTTCTTTGAATTACAGTGAAACCTGGCATGAACACCATTGAGCGTTTGAGCACTGAATCGATCTACACGATGAAGGACTTCATCAGCGGAGACAAATTCTACAAGAAGGTGTTGAAGGCCATCGAAGGCAACGAACCGTTCAAATACACCGAAAGGATGTTCGGTTTCCCCGACCACCTTCTCTTCCCCAAGGGTAAAACCGACGGAATGAAATACAAACTCTTCTTCTACATCTTCCCCGTTGAGGAGACCAAGTTGAGCACCTACGACTTCCCAATGTTCGGCAAATTCTTGTACGATGGCAAACCCATGGGCTTCCCACTTGACCGTCCACTGTACGCCTGGTACCTCGACATGCCCAACATGTTCTTCAAGGACATCAAGATCTACTTCCTCAAGGGCGAGGAAGGCTACTACAAGGCCAAGGAATTCGACACCTACGGTGACAAGTACTACGGCAAATTCGACTACAAATACGGAAAGCACTACAATTATGACAAATACGAGAAACCCATGTACAGCATGGAACACCCCAAACACTTCAACATCTAAATTATGACCAATGACAACAATCGTTCTTCTACAATCTCGATCTGATGAGCTTTCACGTCTTTCACGTTCGAGAGCTCCGATCCATCGATTGTTCGAACTCTCCACAATTTATTCGATTGATTTTCTCTTGTAAATGACTTTATTTCTCTTATTATTATTTCACTAATAAAATTCTTTTCACACTGTAATCTTCCTTTGTGTTTATTTCTTTTTTCATCAACATCTATTCAAACCCTATTTAATCCCGATTTCCTTTTCCAAATCCAATTACATTGCATTACGATACATCGAATTTTTGACAGTTCAAAGCTACGATATTGAAAATTGTGAAAACACACAATAAAAAAATCATTTTTGAAGAATTCACACTCGATCTTGATGCTTTCGTTCGATCCTCGGATTCATAAATGTCTCAATCTTTTTCCTACGATGAATAAAAATCAGCAGCAAATTTCCAAATACAATTTCGAATATTACTAAATGATGGAAAAAAATGTCAATATAAATTATTGCAGTCGCCACTTTTCTGCTGATTTTTTTTGCGGTTTTGGGTCACAAATAAATGTGTTTATAATTTTATTGCTTCGATGAGATTGAAACTTTTTAGAAAAATATACAAATTTAGGAAAATTGTGATTTTTAACATTGCAAAGAGATTTTCTTCACAACACATGGAATTACTAGGCGATTTAAAAAAAAAAGTAATTTCAATCGATAGTCACTCAAATTCGTCGTCCATGCAATGTACTTTTCACATGTCATTGAATTAATGAATGAAATCAAATTTGTAGAATTATTGAATATAAAAGAAAAAGTATAATTAATTGGATATAACAGAAGATAATGAAAAAAATTATGTAATGTGAAAGTTTGATACTAAAAACAAAAAAAATGTTTTGAATAATCAATAAAAAAAACAATTGTCATCATATTTCCTGGCTTTCGTGATTACGAACATCGGATGATCCTGTTTTGAATAAATCTGTTTCGTAATGTAATCGTAGATTACGATTTGAGGAGTGTCAGCAAAAAAATAACAAGAAATGGATATTATTTTTTAGTGTAGTTATCTCTCGTATTATAAGGTTATCAAAAATAATCGAAAGCTTGAAAAATTATTAAACTGTAAATCTACAAATCCATGAAAAACACAATTTTTGTCACTTTCATGAAAAATATGTATAAAAAAACATTTGAAAAATATATATTTTTTATTATTGAGATAAAAGAAATGATATTTTGAAAACTTCAGAGCTCACCTTTGACAACTCATGCTCTATCACCTCTTATCGTTAAAACTGAGATACAAGAACGCCGTGAAAAATACATTTTTTTAATGCCGAATAAATATAAAGAGCGATAAACGCCACTAGATAACTCGATGTTGTATAAATAAAGATACTTTTAGTTTTATGAAATTCTTTGTTTTCATTAGAACAAAAAGAAAAATATAATAATTATATGATAAAGCAATATTTTATTTTCAATCGTATACCACCTGTTACCCTCGCTTTTGTTCACATGATAAATAATATGAATGGAAATCATATCCTGATCCTATTTCTCTGTTTTTTTAACATTAATACACATTATCATTATTATTGCATAAACAAGTATTTGATGCTCGTGACTTTGATAACAAGCATAAAATAACTAATAATAATAATAAGGATAATAAATAACTAATAATAATAATATTATAAGAAGAAAATAACAAGAGCCTTGTCCGGTTGAGACAAGGCTCTTGTTATTTTGTTCAAAAGGGTTATCATTCGCTATACAATCTAAAGAGGGGATACGACGAAAACATGAATGAAAGAAGGCAGCTCTATATTTTCGTTGTGTTTACAAACGGAAAAAGCCAATGAAATTTCGTCAACACAAGCGGTCAGCTTGAGAAAACAATTTTTTTAGTAAATAAAAATTAGTCAAGATAACGTTCCCTGCAGAAATTATACTTGTAAAAATTGGATTGTAGTTAAGAGCAATAAATGAAAAATAAAATTTCTCCCCTCCCTCGGGGTAAAAAATTTTCACAAGCAGATTTGTACACCATGGTTATTATTTTTTCACAATGATTTCTAGTGAAAAACCATCTTTCAAATTCATTGTCATTGACAACAAATTGTTCAAAAAATTCATCAGATAAATTTTAATCTCACAAAAGATTTCATTGTGAATTATGTTTGATTTTTGCGTTACGTTGTCCATAGGTTTTGCTATGAACAATTATCTAAGCCTTGAAAAAAAATCTGACATTTTGGTGAAGACGAATATACCGAAAAGAATCCTACGCACTTTGGATGCTGTTCTTACATATAATCCAATAAAATTTGGTTTACAATCCCAAGTTCAAAGGGAAAATGCAAAAAAAATATTTTCAGTCGTTCTTCAAAAATTCAATTTCGCTGAAAGAATTCCCAAAAGCTGTTGACCATTGTAAAAATTCATCTAGTTAATGGGAAATACAGTTGTTTTTCAATATAGTTATTTTATACAAAAACGTTTTATACAAAAAAGAAATGAAAAAGAAAACGGCAGAAGCAGAAACATTGTGACTTCTGCAGAAAATATAACAGAAACGAATAAATGACATTTTTGCACCTTTTCAGCAATAAGATGTTGATCGTATTTCAATTCTGAAGGTCAAATCGAATTCCGGTGTTTTAACGATTATACGATGGAAAAATGCACAGATAATTGAGAAAACTTTTTTCGTTCGACGATTATGTCTAACTAGAAGCTTTAGAACAAAAAAACTTCTAAAACGTTTCCTCCAAGTTTATTTTTTCCATATAAACAATTATTCTGCATGAGGTTCCAGCAAATTCTTTCACAATATTTGAGAATTTTCAATGCTGCTCGTTCGAGAAAGTGATAAAGACAATAATATGTATATTATGTTAATCTTTCTCAGGTCACGTTCAGGTCGTATCAGGGTCTTCCAATCGTACGATGTTAGAGTGGAGAATGTATAAAGAGTGAAAAAGATGTACATACACAATGAAAAAGATTTGATTGCGTTGGGCCGAAGGTATAATCGGAGAAAAACATTATTTGTTTTATGGTTTCAAAGTCAACGGAGGGAATGATTTGAGGAGTTAATCTCCTCAAGAGGATCCGTTTCGTCGGTGTCAGAGGTTGCAGATACATTTATCCCCACTCGGAAAATAAAAATTGCTATATAAGAGCTGGTCCGAGTGTCATGTAGCATCCACTCCTGTTTGTCCAGGAGTATTTGTAGGTTTTCCATTGTTAACTCGGTATACAAACACGAGAATGCAGAAGATTCTCGTGGTCTTTGCGGCCGTTTTGGTCGGGCTTGCAGTTGCCCATCATTCAGCACCGATTGTCACTGCTGACAAAACTTACGTCAACATACAGAAGAGCATTTACCAACTTTTCTGGCATGTCGATCAACCGACGACTGTACTTCCGGAACTTTACCAGAAGGCTCGCACATTCAACATTGCCGATCATTTGGACTCATACACAGACCAGGTACGAGAATTATAAAAAGTCCAATATTCTATGAGAACCGAGATGACATTTATTTTTTCCATCCGAGCTCATAGTGTTATATATTTCCAATCCAAATAACATTCGTGTCTTAGTTGAATTTTCCTAACGTTATAAAAATGCCCAGGTTGCAGTCCAAGAGTTCCTTGACCTATGGAAACATGGTATGATCCCACATGAGGAAATCTTCTCGGTTTTCTATCCTCATCATTTGGAAGAAGCGAAAGCATTGTTCCATGTCTTTTACTACGCCAAAGACTTCAACACTTTCTACAATACCGCTGTATGGGCTCGTTTCAACGTCAATGAGAAACTCTTCACATATGCGTTGTCGGTTGCTGTCATCCATCGTCCTGACACCAAGTTCATCAAACTTCCACCCCTGTACGAAATAATGCCCCACTACTTCTTCAACAATGAAGTTATCCAGCAGGCTTACCACATCAAGATGGGTGACGTTGGTACGTAGGCCAAATAGGTCTTACTACGATTTTTGTAGAATGTGTAAGAGATCCTAGAAATTCATCAACGATCTCGAAAAGTAAAACTACATCCATTAGAAAGGATCATTGCAGAGAATTAACGTCGATTTTCATATTTTTCAACAGCTGGTGTCAAGAAGGGCGTTGTTATCAAGTATCACGAGGGTGGTGTCAACGACATCGTCATAAATGCCAACTACAGCGGATGGTACATGAGCCACGACTACCACAGCGAAGAAAAACTCACCTACTTCACTGAGGATGTTGGTCTTAACTCTTTCTACTTCTACTTCAAACACGAATTCCCATTCTGGATCAGCAGCTCGGACCTCCATTTGCCCACGAACCTACGTGGTGAAGTTTACTTCTTCGGTCACAAACAACTCATGGCTCGCTACTATCTCGAGCGTTTGTCCAACGGTTTGGGAGAGATCGAACACTTCGACTGGCACAAACCAATCGTTCCTGGTTTCCACCCATCCATCGTTCATCCTAATGGTCTACCTTTCCCTCATCGTCCATCATGGTCGGAAATTCCAGCTTACAAGTACCAATACGTACAGGATATTCAAAACATCGAGACTTGGGTCGCACACGCCATCGATGCTGGTTTCCTTTATGACGCCAAACACAACCACGTCGACATCTACACTCCCGAAGGTTTCAACATGTTGGCCAACGTCATCGAAGGTAATGCCGATTCCATAAACTACCGTCTCTACGATTCCATGGACCACGTTTGCAAGAAGATCCTTGGATTCAATCTTGAACCTGTCCACAAATACCACATCGTCCCAAGCGCCCTTGAGACCTTCACCACCAGCCTCAGGGACCCAGCTTTCTACCGCATTTACAACAAGATCGTTGGCTACTTGCTCAAGTAAGTTTCACATCCAATTCTCCTACTTTTTCCTTCGAAATTGACAAAAGAATCAAAAACTGCCAGCTGAGCTGGGCCATCAATTAATTCATGCTCGAGACCATCAATTATGGATTCTTCCGTTTTCAGGTTCAAATCTCATCTCCCAACCTACACCCACGACCAGCTCGTCTTCCCCGGTGTCAAGATCGAGTCCGTTGCCGTCGACAAGCTGACCACCTTCTTCGACCACTTCGATTCTGAGATCTCAAACGCTCTCCCAGTGACATCCCACAAAGAGGCACAGAACTTGAACGTCAAGGTTCGCCAGTACCGTTTGAACCACAAACCATTCACTTACCACATCACCATCAACAGCGACAAGAACGTCAAGTCCATGGTTCGCATCTTCCTTGGACCCAAATACGACTCACATGGTCATGAATTGGACATGACTGAGAACTGGGTCAACTTCGTTGAACTTGACCAATGGGTTGTCGACCGTGAGTTTCTGTCGAATCCTTTTCTACAATTCTAACCAAGTTCTCTTTACAACGCAACCTAACATTTCGTTGTTGTGATCTTTCGTTTTCTCATTCAATTAATTTTTCAATCCATTTACAGTCAAGACCGGTGTCAACAAAATCGAACGCAGCAGTCACGCTTCCCAGTACGTTTTCCCCGACGAGGTTTCCGGACCAATGTTCTACAAGAAAATCGAAAAGGCTGTTGAAACTGGTGAACAGTTCACTTACGCCCAGCAATTGTACGGATTCCCCGACCGTCTTGTCCTTCCCAAGGGTAAGAAGGAAGGTATGCCCTTCAAACTGTTCGTCTTCGTCAGCCAGGTCGATGAGAGCACCGTCCACACCATCGAAACTCCAGTCTGGGGTTCAACTGTCCTTGATGGTCATCCCCTTGGCTATCCTCTGGACAGACCGATCAAGTCTCACATCTTCAACGTTCCAAACATGTTCTACAAGGATGTCATGATCTACCACAAACATGCTGAGGAGCTTAACCTCACCGTTTAATGGAAATGCTGCCAATGAAACGTGTTTGATTATCTCAATCACGATGTTAAACGAATCAATGAATAAATAAATACAGCTGAATGACAATTTGATGAAACTTGCATTTTCTAATTTCCTACGAAACCTCTTCAAATTCTAATCGAAAGATGTAAACATTTTATCGAAATAAAGCCGTTAATTTTTTCCAATCAATTCCTTCGCTGATTGATATTAAAAAGTGCATCATTTAATCGCAACATTAAAAACAATGTTTATTCGTTCATTTCTGCAAATGCGAAAATCCAATGGAAACATGAATAATCTTAAGAAATTATTTAGTACTTGACAATTTTTCAAGATTCAGAACATAAAAGTTAGAAGAATCAATCAAACCTTCAGATTTATTGAATTATTCATTTGAAATACAGTTGCAGGAGGACTGCAGTTGTAGATTTTGCATAGAAATGATTTTTTCAATTTGAAAGATGAAAAAAAAATGATAAACATGATCGGGAGATCAAAACATTGGAAATCTACTGGATTTAATTCCTGGACACAATTCCTGTAGATCTGGCATTTAATGTGCTTGACATAATGCAAAGACAAAATAACGAACGAAGACACTAACAATTGATTCGACCAGACCGAACGTCTCGTCATCTTATCGCGCTTAATAAGCACATTTCTTTCATTCTTTTTTTTAGCTTGCGTACCCTCACCGTCATTCAATGGTTATCGACTGGACTCTGTGAGTGAGAAAGAGACTCGAAGAGATGTCAAACTCTTTAGACATATCACTTGTGTCAGAAGTCGCTTTGATAAAAGAGAAAACGATGTAGAACTTTTTTGTGCAATTTATTTTTACAGTTTTAATTCAGCCTTAATCATTTCTTACGATGATTTAATCAGCAGACTTTTTTTTCTAAAAAAATCACTTTCTTACGCGTTACAGTAGTTTTATATTTATGCAAAAAAATAGATTCTGAATATCAAAAAAATATCGTAAATACATATACAATGGAAAAAAGGAGCGAAATCGTTTTAACAAAATCATTGCGATCAATTATTTTAAATCTGTCACAAAATTATAAAAATTGATTCATACTTTATTTTCATTCTTTAGAACGTTTAGGAATTTTATTTTCTTGGTTCTCTTCCGAATTATCATTTCGGTGTGATTTTAGAATCAGCAATTGAAAAATGACATTCATTTGCTCAATTTCAGAGACAAAAGAATTGTATTTTTTTTTTTCTCAAATAGCACAACTCTTGAAGGGGTAAACCATTACGGCGCCGGGAAAACGATTGAATCTCGACATAAAAAAAAATAAAAATGAATAATTTTGAAAACATTTATTTTTCCTCGATAATGTTGGCTCAGAGGTCAGTTCCTTATTCTAAGAATAATGCTTTGCGGCTGGAAGCATTTTCCGAGTAATGTTCGTCCTGCAATTGCGCTGTCAAACTCCGCACAGATATTACGATTTCTTACAAACTTTTGTACTTTAAATAATTTCTCACGTAACAATTTACACCTACAAACGAAACTTTTCCTTCAAACATCCGCTATTTTTGCATGAAGGGGTATTTTTCAATTTTCCTACACGATTTGATTAGAATCTTACGACAAAATATGAACAATGAAAGCATTTAACGCCATTGTGGATTATCTGTGCATAATTGCAATGAAGGGAGTTTGATGAACTAAAAACATTGGAATCTCTGAAGAAAGTTAATGGAGCGTTGTTAAGAGAACATTTGGTTTATCGGTCATAAGGGAGTCGTCATCTGTGGGTAGGGGAGATGACCAGCTGCGTAGACGTTGCGAATTGCTCATTAAAAAATACATATAGAACAAAAAAAAATATGAAAAAAAATCGAATGTTATTATTATCCACGAAAAGACATACATTTGACACGTTATTTATACATTTTTAACTCGACCCCAATTATTTTTAACTCTCGGTTGTTCACCCCGAAAAAAAGAGTGTTCAAGACACAACTAATCTCCCCTAATCACGACATTCATAAACATCGTTGATTTCTACGCGTTCTGTTGACTTGTTTGCGTTTTTTCGAGGCTGTAGAAAAAAAAATAATAATAAAAAATGTAAATCTTAAACAATGCTAAGGGGTTTCAGGGTCATCATTTGTGACCCGAACGAAAAGGAGATTGCGATTTGCTACATAGTCACTATAAAAGTCAACTGTGTACCATCCGATTGTCGCATTCGTCTCCACGTACGTGCGTGGTGTACACAGTTTTTTTTCTTGCTCTTCTATTTTCCATCCAAACTTTCGTGCTTCAACTTTCTAAGGGGCTTGGAATTATTATTTTTCGCCCCGTCACACGGGTTTGCTATTAAAATGTTGAAACACACCGTGTTTGTCCTCTTAGGGCTGGTCATAGCCACAGTCACTGCATCGACTTACTACGATACTAAAACCACTGACAAGGACTACCTTCTCAAACAAAAACAAGTTTTGAATCTTATCTATCACGTACCCCAACCGGACATCGTTAATCCTGAATTCTACAAACTTGGTCAGGCATGGAACATCGAGGAAAAATTAGACTTGTACACGAACAAGGTATGTCAAAATATAAATACAACAACGAAAATTAAATAATCGAAAAAGCAAACATTTGGGAAATAGAACTTTGATAAATATAAATTATCCCATGATTCATGGGATTTAAAGGGTTTCAATTGAACCAATTTGTTGTTGATGAAAAATGATCAATAATTGAGAAGAAGCAGAGTCGATGCGAACAGTTTTTTAATACTTGCTTGAAACACTGGGTCATTTGGACCCCAACTAATTCTTTGGTGTTCATTTTTCCGGTTTTTTTGTAAAATATTGAAAATTGAAAAAATGATGACTGCTTTTCATCATTTGTTTGTTGGTTCAATTTTTGTTTTTTACGATGAAACAATATTGTGTTAATTCCGACCTTTTTTTATTATTCAAAAGGAAGCCGTGAAAGACTTCTTTAAACTGTATCACCATGGAATGCTGCCAAGGGGTGAAATGTTTTCGATATATTATCCAAAACTTATGAAGGAATCTTTCGCCCTGTTTCGCGTCTTTTATTACGCCAAGGATTTCGACACATTTTTCAATACCGCGCTGTGGGCTCGAATTTACGTAAACGAGGGAACGTACTTGTGCGCCCTTTATCAAGCGGTTTTACGTCGACCTGACACTCTGTACATTCGCCTACCACCCCCGTACGAAATCTACCCTTACGCTTTCTACAATTCGGAGATCCTCGAGAAAGCTAAGAACGCGCATTTGTACAGGGAAATGAGTGCGAGTAATTATAACAATTTTTCGTTACATTTATTTAATTAAAACTAAATGCAAAGAGAAACATGACATAATTGAACATCAATTAACAGTGGAATCAAACATGAATATTTTGCTTTGTTTTTTGATTAGAAGATTCGGAACCTTCCGAAATAGTGATTCATGGAAATTATTCCGGTTGGTACATGGGACGTGAATACGACACGGAAATGAAGCTCAAATATTTCATTGAGGACGTCGGTCTCAACAGTTTCTACTTCTACTTCAGACAAGAATCGCCATTCTGGTTAAACAGCGAAGAGTATGGTTTAGACAAAAGTGTACGAGGAGAGGAGTATCTTTACGGTCATAAACAAATATTGGCTCGTTATAATCTCGAGCGAATTGCAAACGGTCTGGAACGCATTGAAGACTTTGACTGGAACAGTGAATTTTATCCTGGTTATTATCCTACGATGACTTATCACAATGGACTGCCATTCCCCCAGAGACCCCACTGGAGCAAAATTCCTCACTACAAGTACATCTACTCAAGAGTAATTATTTATCAATTGATAAACATTTTCCATGATTTGAAAAAAAAGAAAAAAATCATCTTTGACATAAAATTATACGAAAAAATCCAGAATCATTGATCTTTCGTGGATTTTTATCTTTCACAGGCCATTCAAGATTACGAAATGAGAATTTCAGCTGCCATTGATCTTGGATACGTGATCGACGCTGATGGTAAACAAGTCAAGATCTACACTCCCGAAGGTCTCAATATTCTTGGCAATTTAATCGAGGGCAATGAAGACTCGTGCAACAAAGATTTCTACGGAAGCATTGACGCCCTGGGACGTAAAATTCTTGGCTTCAATCTCGAACCGAAAACTCCTTATCAAATAATCCCAAGTGCACTTGAATCCTTTGCTTCCTGCTTGAGAGATCCGGCCTTCTATCGTTTGTACAAGAGAATCGTTCAGTACTATTTCAGGTTAGTAAATCGTTTCGAATTTGCAATTTACGTCGTTTTAATTAAAACGAATAATTTGAAGGAATTGATAATTCATTGAATATCTGATAAATCGAATCTAAATTAAATCTGTTATTTAATTATTCGTGAAGGTACAAATCTCACTTCGAACCGTACACAAAGGAAGAAATCATTTATCCGGGTTTGAAAATCGAGTCAGTCGCAGTAGACAAATTATTGACCTACTTCGACGATTTTGATGCGATCATAAGTAACGGACTCCTGGTCGCAAATCAGAAGGAAGCTGACACCTTTTTGGTAAAGGTGCGACAAGAACGACTGAATCACAAACCATTCACCGTTCACATTGGTATCAATTCTGATAAAGCAACTAAAGTGGCGTTCAAATTATTCCTGGGACCGAAATACGATGGAAAATGGAATCCCCTTGACTTTAGCCAGTCGTACAAATATTTCTTTGAAATGGATAGCTGGATTGCTGATGGTGAGTTTAATTCCCATCTTTTGCGATCTCTAATTTCAAGGCAGTAGACTAACCAATCCTTTTTTTCTACCGAAATGCAACAAAATGGCAAACACATTAACAGCATTATTCTGAAACTGCGTGCAACAATTCAAAAGCTTTACAGAAATAATAACTAACATTATTAGTCGATTCCGCATATTATATCAAAGTTTTTGAAGATTAATCGAAGGGTTAACTTTTGAACGTGACTATTGCAAGGCTATTGCGTTAAATCCAAGAAGAAAAAAGTTATTTAAAGGCCGTTTCCATAGCATTATTTATTTGTTTGTTGATTTTCAGTGACCGCCGGTGACAATAAGATCGAACGAAACAGCAACGATTTCTTCTTCGTAATCCCTGATGACGTGCCCAGCGACACTTACTACAAGAAAATCGAGAGTGCACTTGCCAGTGGAGAAAACTTCAACTACGAAGAACGCGTGTACGGTTTCCCAAGACGTTTGATTCTCCCTAAGGGAAGAAGGGCCGGAAGTCCTTATCAATTATTCGTTTACGCAAGCCCTGTGGTTGGCGAACCAATTCATTACTCATCTCGAGTATGGGGCAGTTATCACTTCACCAAAAATTCATTTGGTTTCCCCCTCGACAGGCCAATCGATTATTCCAACTTCATTGGTCCCAACGTCTTCTTCAAGGACGTTACCATCTTCCACAAATACGATTTCGAAGAAAACTCTACTGTTTAAGAACACCTTTTTTATACCCTCTCAAATTTTTTTTAATAACTCGATCATAATGACACAGCAAATTGTCGAATTAAAATTCGATATTTAATACGATGTCGACCAATCAATAAAGCATCTCAATAATTTCTGACTTGTTATCCATTATTTTACCATAAAACCTCCCTGATGCCCTGTATTGACACACTGGGTCCATTCGACCCGGAGCGTACATTACCCACCTGTAATCGGCAGTCTTCGTTGGTGGCGCATTGTAAATTTCATAATAGATAACATTTTACTGTTTCTAAAGAGTATTTGAAACCTTGACTTCAGCAAAAGTGATCAGTGAACTTGAAAAAATCATAATGTTTCGAATTTTCAACAGTTTTTATTTCAATAACCCGGAATCTGTTCATAAAAGATCTTATTTTTCGATAAATAATAGGCGCTATGACGAGATTTCCAAAAAAGGTTCCAAAACTTGAACGAGTGAATTTGGTTTACTGTCGGAATTAAAAGAATGGATAATCTTGGTGAAGAAGCGGTAACGGTCCTCGAGAGTATCTCCGGGTCAGGGTTATTAACACGGAAATAAATTCCGGGTCAAAATGACCCATTCTGTTAACGAAGGATTTAAACTGTTGACCAAATTCAACTTTTCAACCAAAGAATTGTCACATTATAAAAGTATTCAAGAAGCAAAAAATCCGAAGAGTTTCTATACGCTTTCATCAATTCTCAAGGCATTTTTACAACCCTAAAAGATATTTCGTGGACGAAGAAATAAAACATTAAAAATAAAAATGCATGAGATGTCGATTTAATTGCACGATGGAAGAAAAATAAAAACTCGAAGAATTTGAACATTCTTTGCCGACTAATTGACAACATCGTTCTGGTCGTAACGTGAAGGCACGTTGGTAATGCCGTTTTACCTGAGTATTTGCGTCATGTGTAACTGTAATACGACGAGTAACTGTAAAATCTACGTAACTCTGAAAGACCCACGCCCACATAGACGTAAGTGGTGTCAAAGAAAAAATAATAATCCGTCATTTAAAAAGAATTTTAGTCCGAAACAAAGCGACATTCGAGCGAAAGATTTGTAACAATGGCAGGAAAACGACAACGACGGAGAAATGAAGACCAAAGAATTATGGAAGAAACATTTTTTGTGCAGACTCTGAAAAATAAATTCCATTGTTAATCGATCGTTCTGGAACGGTCATTGACTCAAGGAATTTATTGAATTTTCATGCATGAGGAATATGACGTAAGTCGCGTTGAAAGTTTACGGAAGTGAAGATGAGTCGTTTTAACTCAATGGAGTCGGTCAAGGTCGCTTCGATTTTTTACACCTCATATTTCCCCTCTCTTCTCACAAAGAATGTGGGGCGTTTTGCCCGGTCGAGAGACGTGGAAACAGGTGAAGGTAGGTTGCTGCTTGCAGCCGGACTCAGGTTAAAGAACTTCAGTTTTCCTATGACCGTCGTTCGGGTCATCCACGAAACGTCCAGTGCGTACCACGAACAATCAAAGACAATTTTTTTTGTTTAATTTCGTTTTTTTTTTTTCATTGCATTTTCGACATGGAGTTTCGCACCTTTGTTGTAAGTAGTTTAAAACAAAACAAAAATAGGTAGTAAATAAAAAATGATTAATCAAACAGGGCATTGTGTTTTCACAAGATTCGTAACTAAATTTGAAAGAAAAAAAACAACAACATAATTCGATTTATCATTCGTTTTTCTTTACTGTAAGGATGACACTTTTTTATAAATATTCTACGATCTTGAGGGCAAAAACTTAGTTCTATTTTTTTATTTTTATTCTTAAACCCCAATTGCGATAAAGCCATTCACTTTGCCATGCTGAGTATTGTATCATTTGTTTAGTTGGGACACGTACGATGATTTATAAAAAAAATGTCTGAAAAAATATCCGTTTTACTAAGAGTTACGAGCCCGCAAAGTAGTCTGCGTCAATTCGGCTGGATTTACATCTTCTCGTTCAACGAAGAAAAAAAAACAGTGAGATAAAAGATTCCAAATAAGTTTTTAGGGTCGAGAGAGATGCAAGGATTAACCGAAAACAAAATAGAACACATTGGGACTGATAGGCTTCCCTGACCATGTATTTCGTAAAAATACCAGTTTTTTGAATCAATTCCCATGTTGTTTTTTGGATGATTTTATTGGCAATGTCGACTTCCTCATTTGAAATCCAAATTCAGTAAACTTTGATCTTTGGATTTTATTCTCTCTCTCTCTCATTAAAATGGCTTACCGGTATTTTATAAAATAATTAAAATCGCTCTCATCGATGCAATGAAAAAAAACCGCGTGTAACGAGCATTCCCGTTTACATCAATTCTACTAGAACACGAACATCATCATTATTATCTTCGTTGTCCTAATCGAAGCTGGTAACTGTACAAACTACACGTAAGGCTAACAGTTAGTCGAACAGTTGATCAAACCTTTCCAACGACTCATTAATCTTTTCTCTATTCTATTGCCTTAACTCCTAAAGACTCGTTCACAAAATATATTTGAAAAGATCAGAAATATGAGAGAAGTTTTAAAAGTGTTAGAAAAAATGGAATATTATGAGAAATAAATAGTGAGTGTTAAATATACGAGATAATTATCAAGTATAATTCAGCCGAATATCATTTTTTATGAATGAGAATAAATGTTTTGTTCATGGGCTCCGATAACGATGAGTTATTAAAACTCAACATGGCGAGTGACTGTCCAAATGCTTTGTATAATTAATGGATGAATTGTATTGTGAGTATCGATCATCGAACCCTGACGTGACGAATCACAAAACATTTCATAAACCAATCGATCTTATAAAACAGGTTTTTTCTTTGCATTGTAACGATTCTCCATCGAATCTATTTAATGCAACGATGCTATAAACGACTCTTCAAGCTCTCTCTTCTCTTGTGAAGATCGACAGATAAAGTTGCCTACAGCAAGTAGGTTACTGCGTGTCATAGTCTCAAGATCATTGGTCTTTCCAAGAAGGAATCAATTTTTTCCGGTGCTTTCTATGCAACCTCGTAAAATATCCTGGAATAGGAGTGAACGTTGTTATTTTTTTTTGCCACTTTAGAACAAAATGTGTAAATTGACCAATCGAAGCGATCAACTACTTCCTCTGTTTTTTTGTGGCCTTTTATTTTGTCCCAGAGGAAGAAAACCGTCGATCAATTTTTGTCATTTTATTAGCAAAAGATCGGGGCATCCGTAAGTCGATCGGCTGAAACGATCACTTTTTCTGTTCTTTTCTACGCCGTGCGAAAAACTTCCATGTTTTTTTGTTACTAGAAAAAAAATCGATGTATAGATCGCATAAATTACTTCGAAGACTGTAAATCCATCGGATGGAAAGATGTCGTTTTTTTATTAGTGCTTCCGATCGAATCAGGTTAAATATTCCAGATCAAACTTAACGAATATACAAAAAAAAGGAAAAGTACTCCATATCATTATTATTTATTATTTTAATTAGTAAAAATTTAACTTATTAATCAAAATTATGCAGAATTTACTGTTGCAAAATTTGTAAATCCTCATAGAATGTTTTTAGAATATTTAAACTTATTTTATTTCGAATTACTCTTCAATTTTGATAGATTGACAAATTCAATGATTTTATCGTTACAAATATTATCAATTGATACAATAGTTCAATTTTTTTAATACTGTGCCTTTTGACACCGGATGGTCACTCGTCGCTTTGTAGTATCGATAGAAAAAAATGGCTCATTCGTTAACAAACAAACAATCAATAAAAACACGTACATATCTTGTGTATACGCAATTTCGTACGTGCCTTGGATTGTGAGACCAAACCGTTGTGTATTAATAGTCAGTGGGCCGGGTACCGTTAAGACCGAACGTATACCATTTTCCTTCGTAACGGCGAACATGCCATCTACAGTCAGATATACCGTCGGTACACATAAGACCCAAACATACCGGGTGCCCTGAGAGTTGCAATTTAAATTTGCGCGATAAAAGCCAATAATCAAGAAAAACTCAATTTTAGCAATTTTGAGTATTTTTGCAGTGCATCAGAGAGAACAAAAGTTTTTAAATATTGCAATCAATTAATTTCCACTGGGTGAAGAAAAAAAAACTATAGGTTGGAATGGGAAAATGACGCAAAAGTGCATTTTTTTTACAGATGATTCTTATGTGCGTCGTTGCCAGCATATTGGCAGAGGAAAATTTATTGGAACAGGCACGTGGACAAGCTGCCATCGACTCTTCGACATCTGGACAAGAGGAGGAACCGCCTGAAGGTTTCTACGCGTTTGTAGAGTCACCAAAAGCCGAACCCCCAAAAGTTCGTCCACCCCCTTACATGGACAGTGACAAAGAATGTTTTGGTTTGTAAAACTGAATTTATCATTTTTGTCATTCAATACTAAGCGTTTAGGGCACTAATGATCGTTAGATTTAGATACAGGAAAACAAGGACAGGGTTTTGTATCGATACACAACATTTGCGGCGATCTAAACAAGGGATTTATCCCAAAAAATCCAATGGGACAAAATGTAACCGGAACCTCGTACCCATTGTAAGTACAACGAGAATAAATCCTGAATCACCAAAAGTTGTTTTTACGACAAAATACAAAAAAAAAAAAAACAAAAAGTGCAAGACTCCCTGTCGTTTTACGTCATTTTTATTTTTTTTCCATTAGCGAACTTCTGAGAAATCATACTCTCAAGTATTTGAGCAAAGCTCTGCCAATTCTCAAGGCTGACGACTCGTTGCCTAAAGTTGCAAAAGTACAACCGTTCTCACAAAACTCGTAAGCACTAATTTATTTGCTCAGACAAAAGTCAAAAACAAATATTCAAAGCGAACCATCAATTCTTCAACTTTTTTCTCCATTCTGGTAGAGTCGACACTGATGAGAAAAGGAGTCGTAGCAGACGAGATGCCACAGTGACAGAATCAAGTGTCGATATGATGCGAAATGGTCGTAAATTTTGTGACAATGGCGGTGGAGTGTGAGTAGAAAAAATGTTTGAAAAATTATAACAAACTTCTGCAAACAAATAATTATATATCTGCAATTATTTTTATTAATTAAGAAGAAAGAAATACTGAACTGGGAATTAAATGTTCAATTTCAGAACAATGTCATTGTTCATAATTGAAATTATGAAAATATGTTCTCGTAAGTGAACTAATTAATAATCAAAGATATTCATATTTCAAAATTCTTAGAATCTGCATGCTTTACAAAGCGATCCATGGAGAGCCACTTTCAGGACCTCCGGCTGCGGAGCGTCGTGACGAGCCACCGTCGCCAGAATATCGTCAGCGAACTCCAGCTGTAGAAAAACCAGAATACACCGGACCACCGACACCTTGTCCAGCCAAGGTCGAATATGCGACGCCTGTTTTCGCTAAAAATTATCAAGGACGTTGGCGATACGTTGTTCAAATACCTTACGAAGGATATTTCACGCAGACTATCGAACTGACCAGATGCATGTAAGTGAAAAAGAAAAAGAAATGAGAATGAGGGAATGGGAATAATGACAACAATAATAATTGGATCAAATTTTATTACTTTATTTGTGATAATATTCTAATTTTTATTTATTTATTCAAGGCAATCCCGATGCCATTATTTGGATGGTGGTTGTCTGTCCTCACCACGATGGACGAGTCTTTTGGTAGCTGAAATATTTTATCCTGAAACGTTTATGGAGGATGGACAAAACAGCCGATTCCCAGGACCCAGAGATCCCGTCACAGGCTCGCCGCCTCCGGTTCACGATTTTCAAAATTATCAACAATATTTACAAAGACGAGCTGGAGAAAATGAGGGTCGCAGCAGTTCGACCAATCAACAGCATCATTGCAATGGTGTTGACGAAATGGGCTGTTTCCAAGTATGTTTTTTACCACATCTTTTAAAATATTGAAATATAAAACTGCGAACAAAATATTTCGATCAATCAAAAGAACACAATAAAAAAATAATTGGACATTTTATTAATCTTAATTATTTATAATGAGATTTTATGAATACAATTTTTGTTCTTTAATTTATTGATTTAAGTCGAGACTTTCTACTTCAATAAATATAATTAAAGTCACGTGTGCAATGAAATACTGGAAAAATACTTTGGAAAACATTGTTGCTTCGCTAACTGACTAACAAGAGATTTAATTTGTTTATTTCTTTAATTCTTACAGGTTCGATTGTATTTTGATTGGTTCCTTGTACCCGGAAGTTGCAAATGTTGGAGGCCCGATTATTTCAATCGATACGTTCGGCGTACCAGCTCGAGTCCCGATCTCTGAATTGATCACTTATTCGTTAATTAGTCGATCACGAGAAAGAAGCGATTAATTTTATTGACGTGTCACGGGGACATTTTTTTCTGATAATTTGCACTTGGGATGTATTTTATTTTTAAAAATATGATACAAGGTGAACCTTTTTTTCTCTTTTTTGTGATTTTATGAACGTATGGGGGATTCTCTATTGGAGGATATGAGAGAAAAAAACAATAGTGTGCACGTTCGTCTCTCCTGTTTATTTTCATTCGAACGATGAACGTTAAAACCGACTGACAAATTAATACCATTTTAGGGACGAAATATCGTTACAATTTGTATGTTAAAAACCGGTGTATATCTTAAGTTTCTTAGCTATTAAATCGTTTCATTAATTAAGAAATTAACTGACGGATTGATTGATTGATAATTAATAATAAATTTATTTATTAATCTAACGGTTAAATGATAAATTTGACAATTGATTCATTGATTGATCAATCAATTATTTCATAGCATTTTTCATGAATCGTTTTCCATGTTGGATTATGTGTATACCAGTGAGAGAAAAAAATAATCAATTAAGCTTCTTGAACAAAAATGTCTTTTTATACTGAAGTTTAATGAAAATGATAAATTTTTGTCAATAAAATAATGTGCTCGTGTTTTCTTTGCCTCTTATAAAACACTTCTTTTCCACATTCTTTTTTGTCCAAACCATAAAATTTTGACCTAATGATAAAAAAAAGGAGAAATATTTATTTCCGGTGTTTTGCCCGGTAACAAACCAATTTCACAAAAGATCAGCGAGACTTTGAAGCATCAAACAAATAACTAAAGAGAAGGGGAGATCAAGGATTGGAGGTTCTTCAACTTTGGTCACGTGACCATAAGAATTGTTTTCTTTCACGTCATGTAATTATGATTTTTTTTTAATGATCAATGTAGTCTCAAGTTGTTGAGAGACACGAAAGCAGATAGTCATCTTCGTCTCAATCCAACTAGATCGGTAAAACTTGACTCGTGACTCGGCCACCATAGTCTCGTGATTGTAATGATTTAATTGAGATGAAAAACAGCGAGAGTGAGAAAGAGGAAAGAAAAGTTGACGTCACAACCCGATGTTCATGTTTCGCGATTCCTTCAACTTCCCAACAAACGCACATCTCTTACGAATCTCCGTTCGCCTCGAAATACGTCGCACATTAATTCAAATTCTATCAACAGGGTGACTCGAAAATCATATCCAAAATCAAGAGGATAGTCAGATCACAGAATTCCGAAAAGAAAAGTTCTTATGCATTTTTCTCGTAATATTAATTACATAATCACAATAATATTAATTAGTAATATCAATCGTACATATTAATTGTCATAATAGCAGCCAATCCGGTGTGTCAATTCATCTTTTTTCAATGGTTAATTTCATTGGCTGTTGCCCATTAAATATCTCAACAACGGTGCATTAGACAGAAAACTGCATAAAGATTTTTTTCTTCAGATTTTCACGATCTGTTTACACTTCACGGTTTCAAACTGCATTTGGAATTTAGAATTCACATATTTCAATGAATTCCTAGGAAACAGAAGAGCATAATCCAAATCACTTTGCCAACTAAATCGTTAATACCGAATCTTTTCGTCTGCTAGCTCTTCGCACATAAAATAACGTGAGTCGGCACACGATTATGACGAGTTGTCACATTCTCTGTGTATAACATGCCGATCAATCATTCCTACAGATGCCGATACACGAGATATTATTATATTATTTGATGATTATACCGCAGAACATAACAACGCGGAACGGCCGTAAATTATGTATATTGTTACGTTCGTATAATAAGGAAAACTCCGATCTCTGTGACAAGTTTATTGACTTCAGTCATTTATAACATTCATGAAAGCGTTCTCAATTTTGAATGCTCTCTGAATTTAAACATTCAAGTAGTAGTCCTGGCAAAAGGGTTTTCTGAAAAATTTTTGAGAACAGATTCAGTCAATCAAAGATTTACCATAGCTTTACACGCGATCTTATGGGGAGCAGCACAAAAATCCACATTTCACGATATAACTTCGAAAACTTACTACAGACTTAAAAAAAAAAACAAAAATCCAACTACGAAGGAACATACAATGACGTTTGTCTTAAAGTAGCAGTTCGAGCTTTGCGTGTATTAGAAACAGGAAAATTGGTTATTCCGCAAATTTTTAACTTTTTATTATACATGTTTTTATCTCGAAAATTTCCAATCTTTATTAAAGCACTCAAAAAATATTTGTCGAAAGTGTTTGCGGAAATGGTGGAAAAAATGTTCTGTTCCCGATCATTCTCCATTTTTTCGGGCCAAATTGAATCACATTTCAACGTATTAGCATATTGAATAAAATTAATTTCATATTCAAAAAATACCGAGCCCCTTTTTTAATTCATTCGTTTTTACTAAAGACTATAATGAAAAATGTCATCTTATCTGATTTGTTTCCGTTTAATTGAAAATAGATGGGTGTTTATTCAATCAATCAAAATTTATTGTTTTTCATTTGTATTAATTAAATATGTATCAATTATGCTATATTTCACACTGTGTTTAAATAAATTGGGAAATTTATGAGCCTACTGTTTTGTCCAAAATCGCGGTACAAATGTGGATCCAAAATTGAGCGAAATTGAGGAACAGGGAGTGAATATTTACACACGAAATAACCATGCCTTCAATTTTTTAAGATAATTTACTGTTTTTAATTGAAAATCATAGTAAGTTTCTTCACAATTACGACATGGTCCCACACCACAACGCATAAACATTAACATTTTTTCTATAAACTTATCTGTTTGAAAAGATTGCTTGATTAACCCTGTTTTGTTTACAAACGTTCAATAAATTTAAATTTTCCATTTGTTCCATTATCTGACATATTCAAATATAGAAAATACACATGAAAATGTGTTGTCGACTGTTGGTGTCCTCTACACAATAATTGCTCTAGATTTCAGAGATCGGAGCGTAAACAATGACGGAGCTTCATCAGGCGTTGTTGATATCGACGAGTTCACATGGTCACGGTACATTCCCTTAAACATTCATTCAATATTTCTTCAAAAAGATGGAAAAGTGTGTGAATTTTATAAATTTTTGTGGTAGTAAAAGCGAATTCAAAATAAAATAATAAAAAACATGCAAACGAAAACGACGCGTTGTTTGAGTTATCATTTTTTTTTAGTGCGATTAAACGGTGATAATTGTGGAATTTTTATTGTTCGCATAACATTCGGTTGGTTTCATCAAACAAATGAAGGTTAGTCTTATGATCGTCAACTCGTCACGATAATAAACAGGGGAAGTGGAGCAAAACACGTTAATACTTGTGTGAAAACAGTTTGATTAAATTTAATAATAAAATGACTACAATGATAGTAATAACAATGATAAGAATCTACGTTGTAAACGACACTTGATTTTTATATTTTGACTAACTCGGTCAAATACTCCGAAGAGACTTTTCGCTGGATGGAAAGAAATATTTTGACTGATGCAAGACAATCGTTCACAAACGTCACTTATAATTAATAGAAGTACTGTCCCCAGAAATGGAGCAAATGTTTTTCTTTTCACCAGCAAACAAAATTCATTTGCCTCGCATGCGCTAATTGAATTATACGAAGAAAACAAAAACAAAAACACGTGGAGCACACAATTGAAACACTTGAATGAAAACTGAAGCTCCAATGTCATTGCTTCTTCATTATACAAACCAATTATTCATTTGCATAGCAGTTGATTAATCGCTTGATAATTGATCAGCATTGAACTCTTATTAGACAAGTGCGATTTGAAAATTGCTATCTTGTTATTTCGAACTTCAAACGTATTCTGAATGTGTCCTGGTCGAGAATTCGATTTAAAATTTGTGTGTTTTTGAAGAATCGATTGAGTAGTAACTCGAGTCGGTGATTCATTTCTGTCTTTATTGCATTTCCGGTTAAACGAACAGCGAATGATAAACGTAGTTTGTTTAAACGAAATGTATCGCTTTTGAGCACGTTTTGTCTCCATTGTTGGATTTTTATTTCATTTCCTGTTCCGAAGTCTCGAAGAAGAAAGAATTTTGATGTTTCTTATTCTCAGTTATGAACCCACGATTTTCACACGCGTTTATTAAATAGCTAGTGGTACTTAAGCGATATAAGTAACAATCATTATAACCATCAGTGAATCGTAAAAATTAATGATCACTACTTAATCGTGTTAAAGGAAAAGAATGAGTCCCTTTTTTTGAACGATTACGAGATAAGTGGTGAACCTAATTGTTTCACCTTGAACATCAGAGTTGATGGGTTTTGACAGTACAACGATAATGATCAACGGCATCATTACCGATTGAATGGGGATCCAGTGTGTCTAAGTCATTTTCCACGACGTTCGACGCAAAAACGATTAATTACGCGTCATTTTTATCTGATGGAAATTTTATAGGTTTGATTGTGAGAAAGACTTGATTGTTTTTAAAAAACTTGTCAATTTCATTGACTTCACAGAAAAATGTAAAGACCGAAGACGATTATCGCCGTTGGGACGATAAACAATTTTTCTCAAAGTATCCACGCAATTATGAACTTATTGATAGGCAATTTAATGAAAATTACTTCATTTGGAAAAATTAGGCAATTAAATCTTATCTCAATGTATTGTATCGTCATTTCTTTTATTCACCGTCAAATTCTCGGAGATGTTATGATGCGTAGGTGCGAATGCAATCATCACGTGAGAAACGAGGTCAACGTGAGTTTACAAATTCGATAAGATCTCGAAAGCCTCGTTTTCCGTGTTTCTATTTTCCGAGGAAATCACCGAGGATTGTGGAGAGCGATTAGATGTGCAAACAGCATCCGAGTTAAATAGAGGGTGTCGATCATTTTTCGTATAAAATTATCGCAGAGTTATGTCGAAATTAAATCAATCAATAAAATCATTGATCCGTGCTGCCTAACGCTTGACCATTATTTTTCGAGAGTTTCTGCACACAAACGTCGCTTTAAAGTCATTAAAATTCGTAATTTATTTCGTAAAAAACGACTTTTTTTGTTATCAATTTCCTGATACAATCGATTTAACAAATTTTATAACTTTATCGGTAATTTTTATGGAAAAACGATGCTTGTTCGTGGTTTGTACAAAATAGATTCAATTTGGGTCACGTTTCCAGTGATCCGTCGTCGATTAATTATTACATTTTAATAAATAAAATAAACAAATAAAATTTCAAACATGTGTTTTACACCCTGTCAACCGGTTTGACCAGTTTCGCAAACCTCGTGATTCACATGTACGATTACACCCAAAGATTTTGCTATTTTTTAAATGTTTATGATAAATTTCAAGTCTAGTTGAATCAAAGAAATTGACGATTGGGGAAATGCGAATACACATCAACTTCGTTACATTCTCGTTTCTTATTATTATTTGCCCCAAAGTATATCTCCGCGATTTTCCTCAATTGACTACATTTTAATATCGTGATATTGAGCTCAATGGAGGAAATGAACCATCGCCATCACATGCTTGGAAACACGTAAACTCGTTTTCAATCGCAACCTCTCAGTCTCACGTGATAGAACTTGACAAAAAAAGTCAAAAACAACACCATTATATACAGAGGTTCTCAAGCGGGATTCCCGCAAGGTATTCAATCCTTGGAAGCACGTGACGGTCCCACCGGACTGCACCTGACTCATGTACGAGAATTCAATGACCGATTATTTTATTCGTTCGACTATATAGACAACTATTGATCAAAAGTCTAGATGCTACTTTTTTGGCTCGATTTTTGATGTTGTTTTGAATTTGAAAGATAGATAAACAATTGGTTGATTTTGTTTTGTTTTTCGATCATTTTTAAACAAAAGTTTATTTCAATTCAATTTTTGTTCGTAGACATTTAAAAAATTCACAAAAAATAGGATCCCTATTCGGAATGCAAATGGCGTTGAGATTATTCAATTGTTGTCAAGATTAATCTAAATTTTATCATTGGAAATTTGTTCCTGTGTAATGAATAAATTTTCGATTGCAAAAGACTATGATGCGTCGTTAGAGATTTTTTTCACGCTGTCGATTATGCTTGTCATTAAAGGAACATCAATGGGAAAAACCGTCAGAATTTTCCTCTTTTATCAAAAAACCAGAAAGTTGACACAATCTTCACTTCGTGATGCATCGACGCGATGGTTCGACGCGCACTTCATATAAATCACTTCATTCTGAGAATATTTGCAACATTTTATTACCTATTACTTAAAATAAAATATTCTCGAAGAAAATTTGTACGTCATTAAACAAAAGAGTCTAAGTTTACACGAGGAGAATTTAACAGAAAAATTACGATGCTGAGATGTTGGTGTCGACTCGAAATCCCGTCGCACCTTTTGAGAAAACTTTGCTTGTCATGTGTCAAATAGAAAACTATGAAAAAATGTTCAACAAATACTGTCCCACGAAGTAAACGTAACGATATTTGTGCAAAATTTTCTCAAGTATAAAAAAAAGAAATGTAAAAACATATGATTAACAAAGTGGCGAAAAATATTGCAACCGTTGTTATTCAGTCTGACGTAATTTTAAACAGATTTTGATTGTCAAAAGTTTCGGAGTGTTTATAGAAAAAAAGACGATTTGTTCGACAAGTTCGATCGCCGAATTGTCAATATTTTTATAAACAAATTTGGATTCCCAATCGCCTTTTAAAGCGAAAAACTGATTTGGGTTTTTTAGTGACGACAAAAATTGGGCAATTTGATAAATTGTAAACCGGTTCAATGTTACCGCGAATTGTTTCGAGAGAATCGGTTTTGTTATTGTTTTAAAAAAAAACTAAAAACATGATCGTGCTGTCAAGACACGCTTGGCCAAGTATGTAAATAAGCGGCCGAGCCACACGCCTCTCTTCCTATTGGTTTGTTCACCAGTGACGTCAGCCCACTCGAGAGGGGTTTTAGTCTCGTGACACCAGGGTAAGCACGCACACATGTCGACGTGCTATCCTCGTTTGCTCTTTTATATGAAGAGACAAGTGCCCGCGCAAACTCAGTTTTCAATGTGCACCCGGAAACGTGACATTCTCTCGTTGTGGAACGTTCCAAAGTAATGTTTTCAAATTGAACCTAAATTTCATCCGAGTTATTCGGTGATTTCCTAGTTTCCAACACTTAATCGCTCATTATTTGTCTGTTGAAACGACAAAGAATACAAGTGACTTTATCGAGGGATTTAAAAACGAAGCAAAAAACTTCGCGGCCCATTAACTTTTTTCTTTATCCGGTCGGTACAAAATCATCAAAAATTCATCAAATATATATCGTTTATACATCATCCATGCATTTCTCGATCGTACGGGCTACTATGACGAGAAAGTGGAGAACCTGATGGACCCGCTTTGTGCCTGTGGATAACGTCTCAATCGATATCTGGTAAATCTTCTTTTTTTTCTCTTCTAGTATCCGAAAAATATTGGCAAAGTTTATTTTTCAGTTGATTTAAGACGCGAGATTCTTGGTCCAATGTTCAGGTCCTGGAAGTCGTTTTTTCAAAAAAATCGCTCTCGTTTATTTCGCTACTTTTTGGTTTTTTTTTTCTATGATCGTAACGGTGAGGTACTGATTTAATGTTTGAGGACATCGATAAAAGATCATGAATATTCAATGATCACCGAGAACTCTTTGGTGTCATTCTATTTTTTTTTTCACTCACGCCAGAATTTTCCTCATCCGTTATGATCGTAAAAATATTTCAACAGATTTGGAAGCAGGTTTTTTGGAGAAAAAAAAACACAATTTTAGGGCTGCTGGCAAATTTATTCTGCCACAAAATGTTTTCGGCAAACTATAAATCCGAAAACATATTTTAAAAATATTGAGTCATTGTCGATACAGTTTTTATTTTTAATAATTAGTGAATGATTCATTTGTTATTGAATTAGGCATTTTATTTCTCTGCATGACAAAAGTACGTCGTCAACGTCCATAAGCTGTGTCAAAAAAAATCGATGGCTCACCCCATGGCCTGTCCCATTCTAATCAATGTTGTTTGGGTTTCGATTTTAGGACAGCCATTGTGAAAGCATATAAGCTCTCACTCATCTCTCATAATGATGATCATTACAGCTCTAATAATAATTTCTTTATCGAACATAAATAAAACGATAAAATTGGAAATTCACAGATTAATTTTGCTTTCTCAAAATTCTACATTCTATGGCAATTAAAAATATTATAATTAAGTGAAAAATCTTCCGAAATAATATTCGTTTAATTATATTTTAAGCTGGATCATAAATTCTTAAGATTTATTCTAAAAATTTCTATACAGCGTTAAAACACTCTGTCGATCGATGTATAAATTTAATTGTCGAGAGGTAAGCAGCTAAGTTTTAGTGCTCATAAAAATGTGATATTATGGAGTGACCCATCACTGTAAATTTTCTTTCACGTAATACTGGTAACGAAAAACATTCGTGAAAGATGATGAAATTACTATCCACGAGATCCTGGATCAATCAATGCGAATTATAAAATCAGCAGATAATGAATTTTCGCCTCTTTTCCTTACTGAAGAAATTGAATTCCATTAATTACCACGTTTCTTTTATTTTTTTTCCAATTTCAGTCATGCTGTTTAACGTAACATTTAATATTTTTTTATACTTCTGATAATTCACATAAAAGAAAAAATTCTATGGAAGTCAAATTTGATTGGAGTAATTCGTTACTTTTATTTGACATTTTATCTTCTTATTTGATATTCTATCGTTATCTTTAGACGTATATCGAATTGAAAATTTTTATCGATTTTTGTTTCTTCAAAAATTTCCACATAATTTTTTAAACATCTCCAGCACGTGTGTGTGTGCATGTGAAATATTAGAAATTTGATAAGCGAGCCTCATAAGAATTAGGTACAAAAACATGTTTTGTACTTTTTCGATCGGACGCACAGTCACGGTTCAAATAGAAACGACTTGAGGATCCGAGCTTTGTCGATCTCTCGAGTGTGTGGATATTTTTCTTCGATCTCCGGGGTGAAACGAGGCGCAATATACGAGAGAGTCTGTAAGATTGGTACAAGTGGATTCGATTAAACATTGTAATTCTCATTGATTGCTCGATTGATCCGCGTGTCCCTGAATGATTTGGAAAAGCAAAAAAAAAAAATCAATACACCTTCAATTTAATGTTGAATGTCTGAGAATAATTGCACATTAAAAAAAAAAAAAAAAAAAAAAAAATCAAAGAAAAACTATTTTTCCGATGCAGTAAATAAAAAAAGTGTCTTATTCGTTTGTGGATCTCCAAAATACTCCAAAAAAAAAACCCTCTCTTTGGGGATATTGATCCAGTGCAAAGAAGAATTTGGTTTTGTTACGAAACCGCCCTTGCATTATATAAAAGAAGGAAAAATTGCTACGATGCTTCAAACCCACTAAACGTGTACATACATTTAGTCATAAAAATACATACACATGCACGACTTATTCATAAATTCATGTGGCCACAAACGTGATCCAATATTCACGTAATAGTGACTCGATGCTTGTATTTATATAGGAAGCTCTATATCGCTATTGTGGGATTCTCAATCTTTATAAATTGTCACACGTGTCACCACAAAATCTATAGCTGCGTTACGATCGAACCCACGTCCAAGGGATTGGCTCGATACCTTTTTTTTTATATCAGTTTTATTAGTTTTGTAGGTCAACCTGTAAGAATGTTTTCCGTAATTATGATTATTATATTTTCAACGATAATCACTAGTAATTTTTATCGAAAAAATCACTTCAATTAATGAACGAATAAATATTTACGATTTCAAACGATTCCACCAGGAGATGGTGGAAAAATGAAAGTAAAGAAATATTCAGGGGAGAGAAAAGGGATGAGCGATTGAAACCGATCGACAGATGAGAGAGAAATTAGTCAATTCAGCCAAGAATATCCTGCACACACATAATATACATAGTTAAACGTCACGTGCAGGCGGTTATAAAAAAAAAAAAAAAAAAAACAATACAATGATAGAACGTTTACTTTATGAGACATCGGTCCAATAACTTTAATCGAAGTAACGTTCTTTAATTTATGACACTTGATAGAAAATAATGTGCTATGTCGTATTCGTGAAATTCTTGGTGTGTCATGAGTGAATCAAGATGAAAAAGTGTCAGTTAAAAATACTACGAAGCATTATTTCAGGTCAATAGCCGATTTTTTTATCAGTCACTTTTATCGGATATTATGACAATAATTTTTTCTCGCCATTAAAATCTTTGTAATCCAAACGGAAACCAAGAACTTTAATCTTAAGATTACTCGTCGAAAGAGCGATATGCAGGGCTGAAAATTGTGAACCATTTTGATAAATCTCTGCTCTTATTTTTGACAAACAACCATAAAATTAGGGGGGGCCTCCTAGTTCATCGCGCTGTTAAAAAATTAACGAGAATAAGGAGAAACGTTTATAAAGATTTGTGAGATAAGCATCATGTGTTTGCATTAGTTGTACGGACACTTGACAGGAAGAAATTTTCAGATTTCTCAATATATATGTGCGTGTTATACACTCCCATGAATATGTATTTACATCACTAGCTTGAGGAATTGTCTTTATTATTGCTGTTGATTAGTAGGAATGAAAGGAATGATAGAGAAAAAAAACAATTACGCTCACGTGGCTTAGAGTCACGAGTGAAATCTCGTAGACACTCACGTGATTGCATATATACGTGAGTTGGCAATTACTTCGAGATACCGATTTTTCACGTACGCCACATTTCCTATTTACCGGCCTAGAGCCACATGGACGAATAATCGTTTTTCATTCTTTCGAAACCAACTTCCGAAAAGTAAGAAGAAAATAAATGAATAAATAAAAGTCTAATTATAGGAACTTGCAAACTGTTAGTCATTCATTGAGAGCATTTGGACTTAGGGATTTTTCAGTGGCTGTCAATGTGAGACAGTAATACTTATTGTTTATGCGAAATTAATGTCGAGAATATTTCCGGGCGACAGTAAAAAATTTAGTGAAGATAAACGAGACGTTTGAAACGCTAATTTGCAGACTTGTGGAAAAAAATACGATACAAAACTCGAATTAGCTTCAATTTAATTTTAATATTTAATATTAAGTGGTACAATCCTCGAGAGTAAATCGCAACTGCGGAATTGAGCAGTAACGTTTTACAACCCTATGTTTGCT
The DNA here is from genome assembly GCA_013761285.1 of Campoletis sonorensis. NCBI lineage: Eukaryota > Metazoa > Arthropoda > Insecta > Hymenoptera > Ichneumonidae > Campoletis > Campoletis sonorensis. Next base: position 760,721 of record JACEOJ010000124.1, read on the forward strand.
GAGTAAACAACAAGATTTGTAATTCGTGATAGGAAACATGAAAAAAATGGAGCTTTAGTATATTATGAATACAATAAAGAAGGAGGAAAAATGACATTAAATGAAAAACAGGTTTCTAAAAATCGTTATCTTAGCATCAAAATTCTCCTACGATTAAAAAAATTTCGAAGAGTTGTTTGATTAATAAAATATTTCATAGTCTAAACAATTTTATTCGAGGGAGAATAGTCAATTTTTTTTATTTACGAAAACCTTATTATAATGATCGTCAATAATGGACAAATCATTTAACACTTACAGTCGATTTTTAATGATCCATATAACAATTAAAATTTATGAATTCTGTTAATCGCTTTGTTCTCCAGTGTTTTTTCTTCTTTTGTTCATAAAAAGTCACGGTAATTTACACACTGGTTCGAATCTGATGCTGTTATTGTCAGAATAGATCAGAATGTGAATATAATAAATTCAACGAAGCACTGGAACGATAACACATTTGTATCGTTTGAGTGTACTTTATTTTAATTTATCGTTCAATTTGTTTTATCGCGTTCGAGCTGATCGCACTATCTCATAAGCTTCAAATATTTTGAATCATATTTTATGAGTAGAAAAAATTCTCGTCAGCTGTTATAACAATTGAAAAGAAAAAAGCCACGTTTTTCATGTCAAGATGACGTATTGCGTAAGAAGAAAAAAAACTTTTAATCGAAATTGACCCTGTTTGGAAAAAATTCATTCAACTCGTTATACAAAACAGTTGAAGATCGTTTCGATTTAATTGATTGTACGTAAAAACAGTCTGAAAATTAAAATCTCCATGTGTACAAGGCCGTCATGATTTTTTGACACACAAATATTAATCTTTAATGATTCAACGAATAGTTTTACTACGAGATTTAAACGAATGTCACGGCGAACTGAGCCAATAAATTATGACAGATTCTCAACTCATTAAAGGCGTCAAGTGCGGGTTCGTCATACGCACTGACACCATCATTATTCAGTCGATTTTCTATCTACAGGTTATTCTACACCAAAACCGTAAATACTGTAATTTATTGGAAAAAAAAGTTCTTAAAATTTTGCAGAAAATTATTTCCACTCAAAAAATAATAATTCCATTCATTATAACACACTTGAACATATTGGCCTTGGACCTTTTTCGGCGAAGATATCGTGAGCACCGAAAATTGACTCGGGGTCAAAATGACCCAGTGTGGCAACGAAAGGTCAAATGAAATGAACAAATTATTATTTTTTGTCTTTTTTTTCAGCGTCATTAGTAACATTAGAAACATTTAGAGAAAAATGATTGATCAATTTAATGTAATTTGAATTTTGCATAATTGGCATACAGTCGTGAGCGTAAATATATGACCGCAGTCGGATATATTCATTGAGTCCGATTTATTTATAAATACAAAAGTATAGAGAATCATTGAAACGAACAATGTTGTTTAATCGCCTCTCATAAATATTATTTAAAAACCGGACGTATTATATCTTTCGGAAATCTCAAACATCGTATCGACTGTACATTCAAATGTGTTTAAAAACGAAAATTGTGTTAGACATATTCGTCCGATCAGTGAGCACGATAATCGATTCCTCGTAAATATTTTTTTCTCTCTCATTTTCCGTTCAGAGTTAATTCGATCAGCCACGGCACGTAAAAAAATATTCACCACAAGATATCTCCGTTTATTCGCACAAGATGAAGAAGGACGACACGAAGGAATACGCGATAAATGGAAAAACGTCGAGCGCATACGTTAATCATGCGCTCAGTGGATCAGGTGGAAGTTTGGATATTAATAATTCGATTGGATCTCATCCAATGTTGCACAGTTCACACCGAGTCAACAACGAAAGTCGAGGCTCGTCAGACTTTATATGTAAGTAGCAACTTTCATTTTCAAGTCAATTCATTGTTTAAAATAGTAGAAAACTCGACAAATACCTTGAGCATCAATTTGTGGTGTTTTAAACGATGAAAATGTTGAATTTATTATTTTTTCCCCATCTATATTAATGATTGTTATGAAATTTTTCATTTCGTGAGTTACTTTTCTTCCTACCGATAATTTACGTTAAAAAAATATGTCCTTTAATTGCACTTTCATTGTTACGAGGATGTCCAAAAAGTAAGTACTCAATTTTTGGAAAGGAATGACTTTTATTTATTTCCCTTCAAATTTACATTTTTATTATCTATCTACTATACACACGTGACGAATCACGTTTTTCAAACGCATGACACTTTCTTAAAAAATCAAGAGGATTTTAATCAGCAAATGTGTAATTTAGGCTTAAATCTGTTCGGGAACGAGAAATAATTCATATACACAAAGTTTCAAACTCGCTCACCTTCCGCCTATGGAATGTGTATTATTATGAGATTTCATGCCGTCAAAGCACGTGACTCTCCAAGTTACTCTATTGAGTCACAAAATTAAAAACACACGTTATACACCACTCAATTAATACGACCAAGCCTTCCTTTTATCAGGAAACGAAGGCGTACATATCCGATTAGTTGAACAAGCCTTAAGCAAAGTCAAACAATTAATATTAATTAAAGTGTTTTATTTATGTCCATGGCTCGATCTAATATCGTTGAAAGCAGCAAATCAAATTCAACTCCAGCATGCAGCCATAACTCGTTTTTCGTCTTTCAACAACTGCTCATAAATTTGTTCCATTGTTACGAACGATAAGTTGCGAAAACGCCTCGAAATCTTAGACAAGTTTGATCTCCGTATCACGTTTTTATATACGGGAGCTTCATGAATTTTGAACACGTCGAATCGATAAATCAATGAAAAAAAAAAACGATTGAATTTTTCAACGATCGAAATATTCGGAACTTCAATAAATTTAAAAGGAGGTCGAACTCATAAATTTACCAGACAAAACTATTCGTTTTTCACCTGCTTCAATAATGAATCGACAAATAAAACAATAACAATAATGTAAACTATGAAATAATTCTCTTGAAGTGATCGAAGAGCCTGGAGATGATGAAACCAAACACAAGGACAATTATTTCGTCTCCGCTGCTCAATACGCGGCACAAAAAGCAAAGGCGGTTTGCACCACGAAAATGTTATACAAGAGGTTACCAATTTTGAGATGGTTACCAAAATACAATGGGGAGGATGCATTAGGCGATTTTGTTGCTGGCGTTACCGTCGGCCTTACTGTTATTCCTCAATCTTTAGCTTATTCCACTGTCGCTGGATTGCCACCCCAGGTTTGTATTTGTTTTCTTTTTTTTCCATACTTTTAACCAAAACTTTATGGACCCTCAAAATAAATACTTCGTCTCGTACTTAGTAAATAAATAAACGAAGCGTTGGTTCAACGAACCATTCTTTTCATTTAATCCTCCGTCAGCCTTCGGAGCTGATTCAAAATTCTCGCACAGTCACAATCACGTTCAAAAGTTGAGTCTCCTTAAGAATAAAAATATAAAATATATTTATTTACTAACGTAACCCATTTTTTTAATTCCTTTTTAGTACGGACTCTATGGAAGTTTTCTCGGTTGTCTTATCTACATTATTTTCGGCTCGTGCAAAGACATTCCACTTGGACCGAGCGCCATAGTCTCATTGCTCACTTATCAAACGGTTTCTCATTTGGATTCGCCTTTGCAACATGCAATTCTTCTTTGCTTCATGTCAGGGCTGATAGAACTCTTCATGGGTATATTTGGTCTCGGTAAGTTGCAAAATTACACGTGAAGTTTACCATGAGTTTAAAAAAATGTAAATCCTTTAAAGAATCATTTGATTTTTCGTCGAATTAATCATTTGTTTTCTCAGGTTTTCTTATCGACTTTGTTTCTGGTCCCGTAAGTTCTGGTTTTACATCTGCAGTAGCGTTGATTATCGTAACATCTCAATTGAAAGACATACTCGGTATACATGCGAGAGGTTCAACTTTTATCCAACTTTGGCAAAGCATAGCCGAAGGAGCTTATCAAACTTCTGTATGGGACGCTGTCCTCGGAGTTACTTGTATAGCATTTCTTCTAATACTCAGGGTAATTGAAAGATTTTATTCAATTAAAAAAAAGCCTTGATTCAAACAATCGACAGAAACGTTCTGGTTGTATTTATTCTGCTAAATTATTCGTATTAATTTCGATATCATCTTTTTTTTGAAATAGATAATTGCCACTATTAACATAGGACCAAAGGACGAAGAGCTCAAAACCACAAAGCACAAAATTGTAAATAAATTGATTTGGCTCACAGGGACTTCAAGGAACGCGATTCTTGTCTTTCTTTGTGGACTTTTGGGATATAGTTTCACTGGCGATTCACCATTCAAATTGATTGGTAAAGTGACAAAATTCTTCTACATTTCGTTCAGGTCATTTGAAAGAATTTTATTGCTCCACATTTTATTCAAGAAATGTTGGTCTCTACGCTTTTACATTTTTCAATAATCTGTTACTTTTTGCAGGCTATTTACCAAGTGGAATGCCAACTGCACAACTGCCACCTTTCGGTTACACGAAGGAAGACAACACGACAGTGTCCTTTTTCCAAATGTGCACAAATTTGGGCAGTGGGTTAATCGTTTTGCCTTTGATATCGTTGATGGAGGACGTGGCAGTGTGCAAAGCATTTGGTGAGTTCACTTTTCCTACTAATAAGTATTTTTAATTCATTGAAATTGAATGACTGGATAGAAATTGTTAAAAATGTTTGTTTTTCCCTTTTCTTTCAGCCAACGGACGTTCGGTCGACGCGACTCAAGAACTCATTGCTCTCGGAATGTCAAACATCGGGAATTCGTTCGTTCAGGCTTTTCCAGGCACCGGATCGCTCAGCAGAAGTGCAGTCAACAACGCGTCAGGAGTGAGAACACCATTGGGTGGCCTTTATACAGGTGAGTCTTAAAAAACCATCTTCACCATTGAGAAAGTGAGTGAATGTTTTTTTTCTTTTCGAAAAATTGATTTTTTGAACTTTGATTTTTTTTTAAAGGTATTCTCGTCATACTGGCGCTGCTGTTTTTGACTCCGTACTTTTTTTACATACCAAAAGCCTGTCTGGCTGCAATTATCATTGCTGCAGTCATTTTCATGGTTGAGGTCAAAGTCGTCAAACCAATGTGGAGAGCGAAAAGTGAGTTAACATTTTTATTCAACATTTTTTGTTATTTCTGAGAAATTTCATCGAGACGGGCAAAAAAATTAAAATATTTAAGCGGAATATACTCCAAGAAAGAGTTAAAAAGAGGCACTGGTCATTTTTTTTCTCGAACTCGTACACTGGAAGAATTTTAAAGACCCTTGGAACGAATTGCTGAAATTTTTTTGCAGTCTTTCTATGGCCATTGGTCTGTCGTGCATCATAAAATCTTTTTTTAACGACACATAGTTTTTTTTCTGTCTCTTAATTGACTATTTAATTCCACAAATCGATTCGATCAAGCGTTTCGATTTGAAAGAGATCGAAAGTATAAATGAAAAAAAAGGAAAAGCTCTATTCGGAGAAGAGATTCGTTAGGAAGTTGAACGAACGTATTCGTGATGCACTTGTCAGCAGTAATTAAATCGTAACGTTGATTGCGAGAGACGCGGTCAGATTGTAAATTGTCGAGTTGGAGGGAAAAAAGGATTTCTTTTAACAGCTGGAAACACGATCACCTTGAAAAGCGAATTGTGTAATATCGCTCGATATATCCTCGTACAAGAACGCGTGGATATCTCGTACCCAATTTCCATATGGACGCGTGTCAATGCAAAAATATCCAAATTGATCGTTATACTTTGCTGGTTTTATAATTTATAATAATTACAAGTTTTAAACGATTAATAACACGAGCGAACGATCATACGTGATGATTTGTCGTGTCAAAGAAGTATTATTGATTTTTTTTAAATATGCTAATTAATCACTTTTGAATAATGATTTCTACTTTTTATTGTATTTTCATCGCTGTAATTTTTTTTCCACCAGAATCCGATCTCTTGCCTGGTTTGGGAACATTTGTTGCTTGCCTCGTTCTCCAGCTCGAAGTTGGAATTCTTTGCGGAGTTGGACTCAACGTCCTGTTCATCCTTTATCATGCAGCGAGGCCAAAAATATCGGTCGAAAAACTCACGGTAATTAATATACGAACGACAATAATAATATGAACGACTGGACGATATGTTTGTTTGAAAATGAAACAACTATATTTGCATGGTATTTTGTCCATTGCAACATTTGCAACGAATAAATACGAAATAAATGCAACAACTATTGCTAGTTGCGTGTTGCGTTTACTTTCGTTTTTATTTTTTTTAATTTTTTTTGCTTCATTGTAAACAATAATTTATTATAAATTTACTGACACACATTCCTCGATGCTGACGCAATAACTGCCTTCGTTTCTCTCCCGTTTTTATGAAATTCCATTGCACGCATTTATTTAAATGGACATATTTTATTCTATTTATGTTTTTTTCACAGCCTTAACCCAATTATTTTGCCAAAGGTCATTTCTTTGAGATCTTTGAAGCCGATTGTTCGTCAGAATTCTGTTTTTGTAGAATCAGGAAAAAAAGTTATTTTTGACATTTTTTAAAATTAATAGTTAAATCTCACCACTCTGTGTTTTCCTTTTGATTTTTCAGAGTCGTTGCGGAGTGGAATTTCTAATGTTAACGCCAGACCGATGTTTGATATTTCCGTCAGTGGATTACGTGAGAAATTTGGTGACAAAATACAGTCGAACAACCGGAAGTACAATGACGCCAGTGGTGATCGATTGTTCGCACATATACGGAGCTGATTTTTCAGCTGCGAAAGTGATCGAGAGTTTAACGAAGGATTTTTCAGCGAGGGGTCAACCGTTGTTTTTCTACAATGTCAAGCCGTCGGTTTACGCGGTTTTCGAGGCTGTTGATCCGACAGACTTTGTCGTTTATTATACGCAGGAAGCTCTGGATGATCTTCTCAAAGAAAGAGGATATCTCAACAAACAGCAGTGCAAACAAAATATTCCGCTTGCTTAGCGACTCTCAATAAAGTGCGAGAATAAAGACGAAGAATCCAAACAAAAACAAAAAAACAACGAAAAAATTGGATTCATTTTCACATCAGCATCGTTAAGAATCAGTTTAAAAAAAAAAAACAAAAATAAAACGGAGAGACAAAAAACTAATAAAAAAGCTTTTTCGTAATACGCCTCGCATGTAGCATACGATAGAGTCACTTCATTTTTTTGCCACCATGTGGCAGCCATGAAATAATGTCACGAAATTTACTAGAATCGATTTATTTTTCATCGACTGTTATATCGTTACATGTACTCAATATAAATATATAAATATATTTCTACTAGTTTTTCGTTTGTTTGTCAATCGTTTATTAATATTAATAACATATGCAGCTGCCTCAAAAAAGCAGGGACTAACGAGAATCATGGATTGTTCATTAAAAATAACGAAAACAATAATCACACACACGCACACATACACCAAATTGTATAGAAATCATGTTGAAAGGTATTTGTAGCCCGTAATTAATTCGGAATTACGATCTTCATAGTACCGTAACAATGCTAGCGACTCGAAGTGTATTATGTGATTTGTGAATATAGAATATAATCATTGTAAATAATATGAAACGACCATTCCAGTATACTATTAAATCGAAACAAAACAAAAAAAAAGGAAAAAAAAAATAATTAATTTCGTACGTGTAATATTTACTCTAAAATCAGTACACAGGATGTATAAACTGTTTATCGTATTTTTTTTTCCCTTCCAATCCTTCACCTTTCAATACTTCTTTGGAATTTTTACTACACAGGAATTTTAGTACCGATAATCGCGAATCTAAACTCAAAATTTGCAGATTCAAATTTTTTCTTTTCTTTATTTGTTTAAACGAATACTATGGGAACAAGTTTTTAAAAATAATTCTGTAAATTCTTTGGACTCTGCTAAGTTACTGGCAAAGTTTCCATTCTGATGTGGAGAACAGTTGAGAAAAAAATGATTTTTCATAGACAACGTGTAATGTTCAAGTATCTGTTTAAATGTAGAATCTTTGAAATTAAAAAATAACGACTAGAAATGAATGATTATTTTTGCCTTTTTTTAATATCTCATAATATTAGCAGGGACTGGGCTGGAATGGAGAAGAATAATAAATTATTTGAGACAACTTGTGCTTCGGTATGAATTTATAACCATTATATATTTTAACAATAAATAATAGTAATATTACTCATTTTGTGCAGTCGACTCGGTGGTTCGACGAGCTAAAAAATGACTGGATATTACTCGTGTATTTTTTATCCTACATCTATATATTTGTATATATAATACACAGATATTATAATCATTATATATAAATGTGTAGAATATATATTTACAGTATTTGGTGGTTCGATATCCTTACATTTGTATTTGAGCAAAAGCTTTTGACTGCTTAATATTACGTGAGACAATGATGCCATTGTAGCGACTAAAATATGTTTTATCTCTGTTGATATGCTACTTCAAAAACCGAGATGTTCGAGGCACCGAGACTTTATTTCGCTAAAAAAACTTCATACTTTTCCATTAAAATTCTCCAAGTACCAGATCCTTGTTTTTTGTCTAATTTCATGGAGATTTTTTGAAAATAGTTTCTTTTCTCGAGTATAAAAACACGACAAAGTTACGATCTCACTCTTAGGGACGACGTGTTCGGAATAAATTGACATTTCTTTCCTCTTTTTTTGTTTTTGTGTAAAATGGTGTTACGATATAATAATAGCAATCATATGTGTGAATATGTTTGTAATTAATAACGATATGTCTAAGATTCAGAGATTTTTTCGTTTTACCTTCAACCCTGTCAAGGCCAACCAAAATTCATTCCCGTCAATTGGTAGAAACGCTGATTAAAAGGACGATAAAAATCTCGGAGACGCTGGATCGCTGTTGGATCGATATGTGGATGACTTCGACCCTTGTTTTTACCTTGAAAAAAAAAAACAATACTCGTTTAGTCCTCCCGAATAATGAAAATGATTGAAAATCACAAAATTATGAAATTTTCGATTCATGACTCGAAAGTAATGCTGTGAAAAAATTCAATTTTTTTCCACATCTAATGTGATGTTATTTTTTTTTTACATTTAGACATCGGTATAAAATTTTGATCATTTTCTTGGTTATTTGACGAACTTTTATCACAACTTCTTAAAATATTTACAAAAAAAACAGAGCTGACTACAAAAAAATCGCAAAATTTGATTTATTTATGACATTTCAATTACTTCAGACGAGAAGATACAATTTTTGTAATTCGTAAATCGAATTTTTCTAGCCTGGAGACTGCTTTTTCAACGTTTCATGAGTTATCGATTTTTTTTTTTTCAATTTTTCGATTGATTTTCGTAATATTCGACTCACCTAAGCAATGAGGTGCGGAGCTATGTTCGGTTTTCAGGAGACAGGGAAAGCCTTTGGTGGCATTGAAGTAAAAATGTTTTTCGCATATGACGCGTTTGATGCCCAAAAAATCTTGAACTCGTGTGATCTCAATAACAGGATCAGCGATGAGTCGTTCACCAGAAACGAAGAGAAATTGTGACAGAGGAAAATATTGAAGCCAACGATCAAGATAACGAGCGTAGACTCCAATTTTCAACGGTGCCCACGTTGTGTCGACGATTCGAGATCCATTGATGAAAGCACGTTCCTCAAATTTTGGAATGCCAGGACGTTTACTCTTCACTTGAGTATAATCAGAAATAGCTCGTGTCACAGGATCTCGAGCTACTACGATGAGTTTGGTGCCAGGATTCATGTGTTGCACACGACGTGGTGCTTCCGCTGTTATGAAATAAGATGGAGTTTTTTCCATCGTCACCTGGCCTTCCAAGGTCGGTGGCATTCGACGTCTAGCCATGCATTTGTTCCCAATGAAAAAAAAAAAAAAATGAAAATTGTATTATAATAAACATGTAAAATATTCAGATTAGAACTATTCTCGTTGACCTTGACACAGACCTTCTATTATTTTTTTTAATGATATTTGAAGCTTCCGTTATTTCATATTTTTGGCATTTCTATAAAACTACGTAAACCCTCAAATGATTTAATTGTGGAAAATGTACGAAATATACAGGAATTATCATCAACTTATTATCAAGAATAGTTAAGATCTCAAATTCTTGAGTCTATTAATCAAATGAAAGAAAATTCAAAAAGACGTGAAAATGGCTCACCTGTACCAATGAAATCCTTTGGCATAATGATGATCGAAAAAGTGTACTTCAGAGCCAGCAGCCCTGACACCAGGATGCAAACGTAGAAATTCCAACAATGCTCTCGTGCCACCTTTCTTAACACCAATAATAAGGGCACTTGGCAATTGTCTCGTTGGTACAAGGCCTTGTTGTCTTAGTAGTTTGTATCTGGGTGAAACGTCAATGGGATCCTTGAAGCTATTGTTGTTAGTCCAAAGTGGGACAACCTGTACTTTCGTTATTTTAGTTTTTGTGTCACCAAGGTCATCCAACGATATGACTTCTACCCTTGACTCAAAATCAACGCGACGAGGTGCTTGTTCGTCATAAAATGAAGCCTCGATCGAACGAGCTCTTTGCAATGATATTTTTCGTGTTATTCCACCGAATATACAATAATCATAGTCAATTATTATCCACAATAATACTATTATCAAACAGCCCATCAACGTCATTCTCGTTGTCCACGAAGTTTTGCGAAATTCCATTTTTCTTTTGTTAGATTTTTATTCGATTCACGGACTTTCATAATATATTACGAATTTTTGATTTTTCTGATTATTTAATTCAGCACCAATCACAAAATTGTTCCCGCTGAAAAAAAAAAATATATATTATATATTTGTTTACTCCAAACATCGACAAAGAGATAAATTTTGGACGAGCTCTACTTCTAAATAATTGTAATTCATTTTATATTCTTCATTAATTTACATCAGGCGTCGATTGATATAAAAACATCATCATTAAAATACATCGCAGTGAATTCTACGTTGAATCTATTTTTGCAGAATCAATATTTTAATAATAATTACTGGCTGTTTTCATTTGTGAAAGTTACGATATGAATGTTTTGAAAAAAAAGAAAAAAAAAACAATGTTTAAAGGATATAAAAAAAGGGGGATCAAATGTTAGTAGTGATTCTTTTTGACAATATACGATTTTACGATTTCTATAAAAAAAAAAAAAAGCTCAGAGCAAAAGAAAATTAATATGGAAAGCGTGTTTATGTGGGTGACATTTGTTTACCATGCCGGCTGCGCAATAACGATTCGTGGATAACGTTCGACGGTCCATGTGGGGATTTGATCGTCAATAAATAATTGTGCAAGCAGAATGAGAAAAAAAACAAGCGATAAACGAAAAATTTGTCGACAGTTACGTGAGAAACAGTGAGAAAAATGAAAAAATTATAAGTCTTGGGAATCCCTTATAAACAAATAAATGAATTTTTCACTCACCACGAGAAACGATGACAAAACTCGCCGAAGCGAAAGCAACGTCTGCAACCACACGTTTTTTTTTTTCAAACACCAATTTCTTTTTCTTTTCACGGATTGCACATTTTTATTCAGTTCTTTTTTCTCACTTGTTTCGGGATATGTTCCACGTGATTGGATGGTAAATTGCGAAAAAAAGCGCACGCTTCTGGGCGCAGGGCTTTCGACGCCGCGGGATCGATAATACAAGGGTGCACAGGAAATTGATTGTCGCTTGATATGAAAGAAAAAAAAAAAACAAAACAATTCTCTCAAAAATCGAATCCGGATGTCGAGAAAAATGTGAACGAAATAAAAATTTATTATATTTTCCCTTCTCTTTTTTGTTTGTTGTATTATTTGTGGTATAAAATTTTCTTTCGTCGACGGGTTTGCCGGCTTGTTTTTGCCGAAGAGCTGAGCATCGTCGTTGGCTCGAGAATATTTCGTGTGTATACGAATCAACGACGTCTGCTGTAGTGTGCTCACGACTGCGCGGAACATTCCAAAGACCAACGAACCCAGCATGCGCAATTTTTTATAATAATAAAAAAACCAGTAATAAAAGAAATTCAATTTTTTTCTCCGGCAAATAGAGAAAAAAACATTATTTCAAAAAATCAATTGCACTTGGAAAAATAGTGCAATAAATTTTCAAAGGAATGCATTTGTTATGAATCGACTTAATAAAAACTGGATAGAAAGAAAAGAAAACAGTTTTTTTAATTTTTCTGAAAATCTACTGGGCTTTAAAAAAAAGTGCAACACATTATCAAAGAAATACATTTTTTAGAAATCTCACGGCACTGAAGTTCAACTATAAATTAAAACGTGTGTTTTTCCCGTGAATGTTAACTTTGTAAATAATTTTTAAAAATTATTATCATATTGACGAAGAAAAAATAAATCAGGGATGAAATTGGAATTTTTTACATTTATTAATCACGTCTTGGTTCGGCGTTCATTCGTGATACAAGAAATAACATCGACGATTAGATACTAAATGACGAATTTCTTATTCCTGAGGTATAGCCGTGAGTTTAATGATATTGATTAATATTATTATTGATTTCCTTATTGATTAATTGATTCATTTACTTATTTACTTATTTATCGCAGTAAACACGAATTTATGCGCTTATCACAGAATCGATTGTAAAATCAAAGTTACGCACTATTTGGGAATTTCAAGTAAAAAAATGTTAAGCTAATCCTGGAGTTGATTATTCTGTGTATTTACATCAGACACGTCATGTGGATTTCTTTTTACTCTCCTAATTCGATTTTTTGGACGACAATATATTTTCGAATATTTTTTTCATATTATTTGTAGTAAATAAAAAAGCTATGCTTATCGTTTCAAAGAAATTTCATGGTTTGAAATTACGTATATATTTACAGTATATTGAGGAATCTCGCTGCTTCTTTTTCCCTTAAGTTACAACGTCGCAAGGATTCTCGTAAAACCGACACAAGCCGCCACCACCGTTTGTCCAATCCCCCATAGCAGAGCGTACAATGGCGACATTTGATAACTCGAGCCACGATACACAAATGCTACGGTCGCAGAGCTCAATACTCCTGACGTTAGCGGCAGTAAAATTCCCATAAAAAGTATCAGTATGGGAAAAAATCTGCAACAGAATATTTGTATGTTTTTATAAGAATAATTTTCAAAGTGAATGATATAAATTTAATGACATTTTTTCGGGCAATTTTAAACATTGGACTATTCAATTTTTTATTTTTTGACTTTATGATTCCGACCTTTGAATTCAGGGGGCACAGCGATAAAAAGTAAACTTTAAACTTCATATTAAGCATCTTGTTTCCTTACTTTACCAATTTCTACATTCCTTCAAAATTTAGATAAATGTTAAAGCAATGATTTTTCAACATGTTGATAGCAAGATGACTGCGACAGTAATTTAAGGTTTTTTTTTCTCAATTGTCTCTTATAAGTTTCAAATTGTCAGAGTAGTTTCAAATTGTCACACTTACTTTCCATATTTGTGCTTGCGCAGAGTGGCGAAACAAATCGCAGCTGCAATTGTGTGAACAAAGACGGAGGAGAAAAGTGCCCACAAAAATATTTGGTACCACATTTCTGAAACGAGTCGTTTATTTCAATAGTCGAACGATTAGTTTTCATTGTCATTTGAATGATTAGCAAATATATGATTGTCAACTAATAATCTATTGTGATGCATGTTTAGAAGTTATGAAATATTGTAGAGATTTCTCTTAACTGACTGAAGAAAAAGGCAAATTCAGAAATATTCAAAATCACATTGCAATATCTCAGAAAATTCACCACATGTTTTAAAAATCTTCTGAAAATGAAATATTTATAGAAGAAGTCTTGGAATTTATGGAAAAGTAAAAAAAATTTCCAGATGCTAGAAAATTAAACAAGTTTGATTAAATTTATCAAATGATCGATTGAAAAATTATGACGTTGATGGGTTTTAATGGAAAGATCAATAATTAAACCGTTTTGGAAAATATAAACTGATCAATCTCATGTATCTTTTCGTTCCTCCTTATTCTAATTAAAAAATTTGGATTTTCATTTGATTCATTAATTACCGCTGTTCTTTCAATTTGGATTGCACCAGTGTATCCGCAAAAAAATGGATTTTTTTGATCTCGCTAGTAAATGTTTTCCTTGTATGTAAATGGGTAAGAAATTGATGAATATTAATAAACAATAATAACCGGCGAATGAACTCAACGGCGAGTAGAGAACACCAGCCTGGTTTGGATTTCTTGCTGTGATTTGTAGATGCGGCACATCGCTACTTGTTTGAGGCGCATCGGTCATTGCCAATGCAGGCCTTTCTTTAATTGCGCTATCTGTGGAAAAAATTTCAGAATTTTATCGATTCAATTTACGCACGAAATTGAGGATCGAGTGACAAGAATTTTGAGTAGAAGCAAACGTAAACTTATGTTTTTCATAGGGTGTAAGCTCTGATAAAAAATACGGAACGATATTTTGTTAGGATAAAAATTCCGGGCAATAATATTTGTCATGGAAAGAAAAATTAATTTCATTAAAAACAGTTTTCAGAAAAGAAAAAGAGAAAAATGTGTGCAAACGATAATAAATATTCGATTTCGTCAAAATTTTAAGTTTCGCTTACCGTGAATGAATCCCTGTCATTATTCTCAAGAACCTCAATTGTAGCACCACGCGAACTACAGTAATCTTCAAACTTCCGACAGTCGGAGAAACAAAAATATTGTTAATAACATTTCGAAGGGATGATACAACAACGACGTAGAAAGAAAATACGAATGACTAATTGGCAGGTGGACATTTTTTTTGTAACACTCGCACAAGGAGCAAACAGCTGATTGTAGATCACGTGATTATTCCCCACTCTTTGGGATTCCAGATAACACGTTCCTGTGGTGAGACGTGAGTGCAGAACGATTTTGTGGCGACATGTGTAGGAAACTCGGTTGTGTTTTGTCTTTTTTTATTTATCATTAAATATGTTTTTTAAAGCATTATGCTTTTTCGGTACGTGAATTTTCATTGAAATGAAATATGATCCCGGTTATTCGCGACGTCGAGTACACGCTCACATTCGTTGCGACAATGCTCGCAGTGATTGTTGCTATATTTGACAGGTCAGATTTTAAACCACTCGAAATTCATTTCGAAAGAAATTTGTTTACAAGTAAAACTTGTAAACTTTGTTTCGTTTACAAGTAAACGATATTACTTTGAAAGTATTCGACAGGTCACTAATGTTGTTAGAATTTAACCAAATTTGAATCGTGTCAATTGAAACAAATTTCTTGTAGCTTTTTCGATTTTGTCTGTCTTTTTTCGTTGCACAGTATCTGATGCACGGAGTGGAAAAAAACGTTGTGACGATGTTCAGGTTATGTTTCGATAGTATGATTTTGGTCCATTCTGACACCTGTCAATATTTTGCCACTTCGCCTACTTTTAAAAAATTAATCATTTCTTATTTCAAGGCAGATAACCTTCTGTATTTCTTGAAAACACATATTCTTCCTATGACATATTACTCTTATTATTATTATTGTTATTATTATTAGTAAAATGAACGTTTTTGTATGCTCAACGAAATTTTTGTGACAATATTGAAATTTCCTGTACAGCGCCATATGGTTTCTTTTGATTGGAGCTTTCTATCTGATTGGATTATTATGGGGCACTAGAATATTGCATTACACAGGAATTTACATGCGATACAGTAACAACACGTACAATGAAAAATCTTCGAACCAAGAGTTTTGTAAAGTGTGTGGCGGGAATTCGTGCAATCGACACAAACCCTCGGTGCTCAACAACAATCAGGTCAAAGTGCCAAAAGACTTTGATCATGCATTACAAAATGTGAGTGATTTCTTTACAACTTTTATCTATGATGCATTTGTTTTTTGCAAAACTCATGAGAAAGAGCACATAAAAAGAATTGAACATTTTCTTTTTCATACAACAGCAAATTCAATAATGATGAATACTGGAACATTTTAGAAAAAATCTCAGTTTTTTTCCATGAAATTGACAAATCTAATAAATGATTCATATAATTTTTGGCAGTTGCTCGAAAAATTGTTGCAAACGTACGTTTGCACCTGGTATGCAAATTTTTCGGCGAATCCATCTTTCATCCACCAAATACGTTTGGCAATCAGCACAGCAATTCGTGACATAGCCGGAAGATTGTTGCGCAGTGACACTTCTGAAATAATATTCTCCAATCTTATTCCCATTGCTCTGCAACACGCAAGGGATTGGAAAGCACTGGTGAATTTTTCAAAGACAAGAAGTGGAAAGCCAGAAGATTGGGTGGCTGATTTCATGGGTCAAAAAATTCATCCGGCCGCTTATTCCAGGGATTCAGAACTTAATTATCTACGAGGAATTGTCACCGCGCTTCTCCCACAATTATTGCCCAGCACTTATATTTCCATCAACAATAAGGTATGCGACAAAAATTTTATTCAATACACACTCGCTTTTGCATAGAATTTTGAAATCTGATCCTCCATTAAAATTCAGCAAAGAGAAGCTTAAAAAAATAATACTTTCCAACTATGTCATTCACTTACATGAAAAAGTTCAGTTGAAAGAATAAAATAATGGTTCGATAAATATCAATCTTTCAAGTTTCCTTCAATTTTTGAGAATAATTTCCAAATCATTTAAAGGTTCTATTACGTGAAGTGCTCGCAAATTGGGTTTTACTTCCTGCGATTGACGCTCTGGCCGATCCAGAAAATTTAAATACTCTCATAGAGTTGTGTACGCATCATCAGCACGAATTATCACAAGAAACGAATTCAGTACATGTACCAATATTGTATTCGTGGGTGACACCAATCCTGACGGTCCAAGGATCCCAGGATCCTTTAAAACCGTCATTGGAGGAGGTGCTCAATGATCGACAGTTGCTTTATTTATTTATGCAACATATCAAGGAAACAGGTCCCGTGAATCTTCTGCAATTCTGTCTCGACATTGGTTCGTCGATAATTTATTATTAATCATCACAAAAATAATGAAACCACTTCAAATTTTTCATTTTTATCGTAATTAAAAACTTCTCCATATTTTCTAGATGATCTCAGCAAGCGGATGCTTAATCCTGAAATAACTCCAACGATTGAAGAAACTTTGTACGTCGATGCCTCAAATATTTATTCGACATATCTCGATCCCGATGGTAGCGATTATTTGCATCTTCCTGCTCATATATCTCATGGCATGCGTGAAAGTACGTTCATTTATAATCTCTTTTGAAATAATTAATAATCAATGAAATCAATGCGTTCGAGGATATTCAGTGAGCAAACTTTTATCACTTTTTTTCGTTTGTATCGAAAAGGCTTCATTCTTCTTTTACCTTTTAAAGCCAACCGTTACACTCGAAATACAAATGAACTTCATTTTTTATTATTCGAATAGGATTTGCAGCCGTGGCTAACCGCCGATTGTTGAAAACATACAAAATAAATTGTAACACGGAATTTGCTTTACAGTTCTAGAAGGTGGTCCAGGCAAAATTCAGGAACTAAGAACTTCAAGGCCGTTGTATCAAGCCCATCAAGAAGCTCATGCACTGCTCGAGGCAGTTTGTCTGCCATCTTTTCACCACAGTCACGAGGTATGGAAACATACTAGGGAAATAAATGTTGAAAAATATTGATTGTGCCATAAATAATGAGGACGTGAAATTTATTTCAGCTCTACAAAATGTTGTGTGGTTCACCAGCATCCTCGACTATGACCAAGTCTTCTAGTCAGATGAGGCAAGTTTTTATAAATATCTTTTAAGTGACGAATAAATAAAAAATGTCAACTTAACGATAAAAATATTGTATCGTTAATTTTCGAATGGAAAGCATTAAAACGCAGGGAATACAAAATTTAACTGCAGATGAATTTCCATTTTGCAATAAAATTCAATTGCAGAGATCTGCGGAGGAAAATGGTTGGAAAAAATAGTCGATTATTCAATATTAATCTCTAAAGAATATTTATATTTATTTCTATAAAAATGGTGATTTATTAATTTTAAAAAATGTAAAAAAATCGCTCGAAATTAGAAAAAACGGTCGATTGCCTGTGAACAGTGGAGTCGGTGGGCCAGGGGTTGGAGCACGATTGAGTAACCAATTGGGACGAATTCGAGGAGCATTGCGAGCAGCAGCAGTGGATGGTGCCCCGTTTCATTCTCAGGACGTATTCCAGGCGGAGGAGGTCGATTGTTCGCCACGGACTTATGGCGAAGTGAATTTCGATGACGAGAAATGTCACGATTTGACGACGTGGCGAGTAACGGTACCGCACGTGGACGGTGGTGGTTCGCAGCCACTGTACATGGTCGCGGTCCACAGTGTTGCTGAGGACAAATCTTGGACGGTATTGCGAAGGGATCAGGATTTTTATGTTTTACGTGCTAGATTAATGGAGTTTCATGGCGATAGAGAATTGAACGATTCTCCATTGCCAACTCGAAAAAATACTTCTTTAATATCGAATCGTCAACGTTATCAAGATTTTTTACAAAAATTACTCGCCAAGCCAACTTTACGGAGCAGCGAGCTTTTGCACGCGTTTCTTACGCTGCCCAATCTCAAGCCTCATTTTACCAACTTCACAACGCCCGATATAGGAATTCTTTATCAGAGCATGGCCCACAAACTTAGAAAAGAAAAAGGACAACATTTGGACAAATTTATGACCACGTTTTTAGCCTCCACTCATATTAAGTATGAACACACCGCTGATCTTGGTGTCGAACCTATCAACGACCACAGCCTTGGAGAAAATAAAAGAAAAGGTCGTGATCTTATCAGCGGCACACCTTTTGGTGATAATCTTCATATGCACAGTAACCATCGGGAATTTGTACGCGTTAGCCCGAAACAACAGCATGTTCAAGGGGCTTCTTTTTGCATAGCCGAAGCAGGTAAAACATAAAAATTCGTCAAATAATAATTATTTTTCATAAGTTCAATTCATTTTCAATAATAATCGAATTTTAATTTTTCTTTTTATTATTTGAGTCATTATTTCCACTTATTATTCGAGTTTGCATCTTTTTTTTTACAGTGGACAGTATATTGGATGGTTCTTTTACGATTTCTCGTATAATTTGGTTAATTGCCTCGTTGTCACGATCGAGTTTGGATCCAGTGTTGAATACGTTTCTACGTGGAACGTTGATCAAATTATTGAGCGATGGTCGAGCAGCAAGCGTTGTAAAGTTGCTGCAAAATACTATCTTCGGGAGTAGACAAATCGACAAATCGACGAACATCATTAAATCTCGTAAAGAACGTTACGAGAGAGCCAAAGAAGGATTGCACGGTTTGATGCCTTGGTGGTGTTTCGGCTTTCGTCGAAAATGGTGCACGCTTATGGATGGACTTTTGGATCCATTACAAAGTGCACCTCTCAACAAACATCTTGCTTATACGCTACTGGACCAAATCATTGCAAATCTCTATCCCGAGATATCGCAATAAAACTTTTCTAACGTTATTTTTAAGATCTAAATCATTTGTAATATTTTTCAATTCCCCTGCACCCCCTGAATTGAGTCGAAAAGTTTTCTGCTTCAGAAACTTCTATTCTACATCGTCACAACAATTCCATTTGTAAATTATATTTTAAGTCACACAATAAATGTAAATGTTCGTGGGATTAAATTACGAAAAATTCGAATTTTCTGGCTCTTGACAATGTTCTACTCTCTAAAATCCTGTGGAAACTTCACTGCGCTTAATTACTCCAATCGGAGAGGTTCTGAATTTCGACTTTACATAATTTTCGACTAAAAAACATGTGTAACTCGTCAAAGAAAACCTAGTGACGTGAATTTGTAAAAAAAATAGCATTAGTTCAACTTGGAAAAAAGTCAGTTCGATCGTTTCAATGTTCCGATCAAATTGCCAGTTTACTCACGAAAAAGGAGCGTTTAGGAAAGAAGTAGGAAAAGGAGGGTAAAAAAATTTAAACACGAGATAAACAATTAAATATAATTTATTTACATTTACTAAAATAAAATATGTATTACATGGTAACATTCGAATTCATGCACGCTCAGACACATTTCTTAAAGCCTAAATTCGCCATGTAAAAAAGAATCAGTCTTATGATAAAACGTATAAGATTTAAATAGCATAGAAGAAAACCAGTTCTCTATGGGCGAACAACGATATAAATAAAATATCAGAATAGTTTGATTTTTCCATGATTTTCAAGCAAACGTCCAAATGTTCTCAATATTACAATAAAATCGTCATTTTCATATCTATGTACATGAATATTTATACAAAAACTTGAAGAAGTGGAGGGTCATAAAAAGGCCACATTTGTTTATGATGTTTAAAAGCCTGAGAAAGCGGGCCACTTCTTGCTCGTTAAAACTATTTTATCGTGTGGGAAAAAGAAGGTGCGAACTCCTTCGTGTTTTCGTTTTCGTAATTTCGTAGAATTTGTTGGATGAGCCACGTTTGTCAGCAGTTGGGGAAATCTCATAAGAAGATAGATGAATGGTATTTTTTAGGAACGAACAGATATCGCGCTGGGATAACGTAGGATTTACGTTTTTACGGTTCCAGAATGCCTGGGTCCCGTGGCACCGCCCAATTCCAGTTGGATCTGTTCGAGTGTTTTGCCTTTGGTTTCAGGTACAAGGAAGTAAACAAAAACGACACCGAGGCCACAAACGGCTGAGAAGATCCAAAAAGTGCCATAAGGTCCAACGGCGTTTTTAACGTCACCGTAAAATTTCGTAACAACAAAAGCCATGAGCCAATTGAAGAGACAGGCGCTGCTACCAGCGACTCCTTTGATTTGAGAGGAGAATATTTCGCCCATCATCATCCAAGGTATGGGTCCAAAGCCAATGGAGAATAAAATGATGAACCCGCAGATGCAAAGGAGTGGTAACCAGCGAACGTTTACCATGGAGGGTCCGTAAGTGTCGCAATAGAAATAAACGCCAAGAACGAGGCTGGCGACGCACATAGAAGCCGCGGAGACTAGAAGGAGCAATCGTCGGCCAAGTTTGTCAACGATAACGGTGCTGACGAACACAGCAATGACTTGCATAGCGCCAACGACGATAGTTGGCCAGGAGGCATTGTCTCCGGTGGCTTCAGCGAATATTCCACCGGCGTAGAAAATAATGGCGTTGACTCCGCTCAACTGCTGAAAGAACATGAGGCCGAAAGCGATGATGAGTCCTTTGATGGCAGCTCGTGATCTGATGGAAACGAAAAATGAGGTTTGGTTGCGTTTCGCTTCAACTAACGCTTCCCTTTGCTCTTGGAGCTCAGCTTCAACGTTGTAATGCGATCCGCGCAGCCAGGTCAGAGTCTTTCGTGCCATCTCCATATTGTCTTTGATCAAATAATACGTTGGTGTCTCGGGCATGAAGAAAAATACAACGCAGAAGAGAAGAGGGATCGCTGCGGATATCATTGACAAAGCGAACATCGAAATCGCCGGGATCGATCCCAAAATATATGTCAGAAGAATTCCAGCCGTCAATAACAGTTGGAAGTACGAACCGAGCCTTCCTCGAGTCTCGTTGTCTGCTATCTCCGAAGTATACATCGGTGCTGTCACACAAAACGCTCCTCCGCTTATACCCAGTATGTAACGTCCAGCTATCAATGTCGCCACTGAATTTGGCCATATTACGCACGCCCAACCAATCGTAAATGGCACCGTCAATATCAACATGGACGTTCTCCTTCCGATGTAATCACACAAAATTCCTATCGGCACACAAATTGTTGCCGCACCCAAATTGAACGTTGAACTCACCCACGAAAACTCCGCCGGGTCAAAGTCAAAGTCGTACACTTTTTTTTCCCTCAAGTTTATTCCATCCTCTCCCGCTGGCGACGTCCAACCGATTACCATTCCGGCCGCTAATGCACCCAGTGTCGATGCCAATCCAGCTATGTACTGGGGCAACTTACGTGGTCGATTGCCATTCTCACCCGCATTCGAAACCAACGTTTGTTGAGATATTCCGATGTTCTTCTCCGGCATCTTGTGGCGGGGCGCTCTCAACAATGAAGTTCTTTCGTCCACCTGCAACAAAAAGTCAAATAAATTTTTTTAGTTCACTTTTTTTAATTATTAAGAATCCTTCATTCTCGGGGTCTTGAAGATCTTCCTGGAAATTCATTTTTTTAAGTTCTATTCATTGAAATTGTAGACAGATCGCTGTACTCCATGGTTCCGTTTTTTAACGTTAAGGTTAAAGCGTTTTTCTACAGAGTTTTTGACGAACGTAACGGGCGTAATCTTTGACACGAACCAAGACCTTCATCGATTTTCAAATTACTTTCTACGTAAACATCGAAAAATGAATTAAAATATTGCGAATGTTTTTTTCAGTTTAACAACAAAGTTAGACATTTTTACGAAAATTTTCACTTTTTCTATTTTACTGTTGCCAGATATACCTTGAACATTTTGAAATATTTTGTATGGAAAATCAATATTTTCGTGTGAAGGAGATTGTTCTGTATTGTCGAAATGCATAATAACACTTTGGAGAAATTTTAAACGAATTTAATCCGGTCCAACGATCAGTCTGGCGATCGATAAAAATCCTACTGCACCATTTTTGCCTAAAGTTAAGTTTTCAAGAAATCAAAGTTTTCTTTTCTGATCTGTCCCTTTCGCACTCACGCGACACATGAACAATGAACGATGAACATAAACACTGAACATGAGGTGATAGATCACCTCGAATCAACGATTTGGTTATTTCTGAATTTGAATTTTGGCGCCTTTTATATTCAAAGCGCACGGTCGCGCGCCACTTCCGGGACGCTAACTTATCCGAACTACGTGAGTCAACGTTCGTCTAGCAAACAACGCAACAGCGTTCTTTTGTTCATTGTCGTCGGATTCTTCTAGAGATAACGGTCGGATGATGGAAAAATAGCTGCGGACAAAGTTGATGAGAATGAAATCGGAATCGGGACGAATGTGATGCCGTGATGAGACGTGAGTTGAATTCGATTAATTTTGATGGTTAATAATTTCATAATGGTATGTTTACAAACATTCGTGTAACTGCTGGAGGACGCCCCTTCGTTTACATCAGCGTCGTCCATTTTTATGCGATTGTATGCCTTTTATTGTTATGAAGTTTATGAATCAGTAACAACAATTGTTGAATTTAATTCGGACAGTGATTGTTTCACTGCAAAAACTATCGCGAAACCAATTTTTCGTGAACTTTGTAAAAAGAATACAACACTTTTGAGGCTTTGCAAAATTGATGACTGTAGGGAACTGCGGGGAACTGAAAACTGATTACAAACATTACGAAGGCTGATCATCGGCGTCTTTAGTGACATTCCTATGTAGCGCTTTTTAGAAGCGGTAGAACTGAGTAAGAGAAAACCAGGCTGAATCGTTTCACTCAGCTGGTTCTATAGATTCCTTCACGTTGTCTTGTACAACGAAATCTTCGGAATACGCCGAACGTCTAATTCTTCATATTATTTCACATCGTACAATTTTCGTTCCCCATCTTTTGGTTTTGAGAAAATATATTTGTATTTATATACAAATAACGAAATAGTGAACGAAAAGTTGAGAAGTCTTTGTCGTTGTTTAGTTTCGGCGTTTCCAAATGTTTCGTATGTTTATTATGATTGTTCGTAACTGAGCGGACGTTTTTCCGTGTATCCTGACGAGTGAAGCGACGATGACCTTGAAATGTCCGAACTATCGCGTTTAGTGAAGCATTTTTTTCTTCTCAACACTCGAACATTTGACATGAACTATTTTTACATTTTTTCGTCACGTACGTACTATTGGTGACTTATTGTTCAACCGACCACGAACGTTAATGTTGATCTTGATTTACAGCGAAAAAGGTCTTATCGGCCTGTTCGCTTCTTGAAATTTTATGACTTTTCAACATGAATCTTCACTTTTAGTTAGAATTTAATTTTTTATTTATTTTTAGAATGAAAAATGTAGACTGAAAACTCGTTTTTAAAACTTCGCGATTCAGCACGAATTTTTATCTCTTTCAAAATGTTTCGAGATGACGAATCATTTGGTCAATATTTAATGAGAAATTGTAGAAAAAAATCGATGAAAATTTGGTTTACATGTCGAATGAAAATATGCCATAAAAAAGGGGCTTTGCATACAAAATTCCAGTCGACCTTGGTCTCGCCGAAAGGGTCGCGGGAAACGCTAACTCGTCGGCCGACAAATAAACATTTTCGAAACCGTAAAACCTTGATTCAAAACAATTATTCGTCCGATTTGTATTTTCACGAAATGATCGCGCATTTCGCGACTTTTTTAACAGCCTGTATAAATATATTCAAATCTGTATGCAGCCTTTAACGAAATTGCTTGAAACTCGAGGAACGCCGATACATTACTTTTCACGCGTAACCTTGCATAAGAGTTTTCGTACGAAAAAAAAAAACAGTATTCGACGTAAATACCGGAAATGGGCGTGATTTCGGAATAAAGAGCGGGAAGCTCAACGTATTTTTATAGCATTTTAGTGAATTTTCTAATGAATTAGACCACGTGACTCGTCAGCTCTCAATGTTTTGTTATTCGTCGACGATTCCACTGCAAATTGGATATTTCGATAGGTTTTTTTATAAACTCGAATCTACCATCGAACTCTTCCCCACTCCCGACACAAATTAAATAGTAATTATCGTTCGCGTGAGCTAATTAAAAATAAAAATGATGTTTGAAGTCGTACGTTTCGTCAGGATAAAGCTTTGGATAACAAACAGACGAAATTTTTGCAAATAAATTTTATCACTCGTCAAAGTCACGCTTTATTTTCGACACATATTATTACGATAACGTCTCTTTATGCACTTTGTGACGTCAGGGTTTCCGGTACGAGGCGAAACCATTGATTTGCGATAAAATTTACCATATGGGACGACCTCGCAGCGTTTATTTTCGTACTTTGAGTTTGCGACCTTGATAAACAAATATTTAAATAGAAGTTCAACTTCGAAATGTAGCTTAAAGTTTTTTAGAATTCCTGTCTCATTCATCATTTTTCTAAAATCGATATTTCTCGTTGACGTTTTTTTTTTAGATTGACTCGCGATTTAACTCGAAAATATCGAGAAGAATTAATTTAGAAAATTTTGTTGCCATCAAAAACAATTTATAGAAAGGATGAAAAATATTATTTGGAGAAAAAAGAAACGTTGTTAAAACTTTCATAGAATTTCTCGTTGAGTTTTTTTTTTTTACTTTGACTTGCGATTTAAAAATGAGTTTATCGAGAAAGAATCTTGAGGAAATACTGATTGAAATTTTTGTAGCCATCGAATATAATTTATAAAAGGGATGAAAAATATCATTTGGAGAAAATAGCAAATAAGGTGAACTGCATGATCGGTAGAAACAAGCAAATCTATATGTGTATAGAAATGTGTATATAAAAGGGAAGGAGAAATGAGATCGAGCGAGAAAACCGCGTGTTTGCAAATGGTTACATACTGCAGGAGTGGTTGGAACGTCACGTGAGAACAAACAGTGCGAGACGTTCCAGGAGAATTTTCGATCGGAAAGTAGGTCGTGGTGGTCGTCAAGAGCGATCGATTAAAAAAGAAAAAATAAAAAGAAAGAAAAAGGAGGAAATGAGAGAAAGAAAGAAAGTAAGAGAAGGGCGCGTGTGTGTACGAGATAAATGCAACGATTGCCGTACTGATTATTCCGGATAGACGGGAAAGACGGTTTTATCGCAATTTCCGTTTGGACGTGAACAATCCTTAATAGGACTTTTTTTTCTTTCTTTTGCACTGGAACTTTAATCGATTTCTAGTCTTGATGAAATTTCCTTTTCGGAGAGCAAACTCGAGAGACAAAAAACTTTACGGAACGTCTAATTACAGTTTTCGTTCGAAAGATCTGCACGCTTGATAAAAAATCGAAAAAATATATCACTCGGACCATTTTTTACAAGAATTTAAAACTCTTTAAATTATAGTCTCAACACTAATTGCCATCATTTCATTAGGAATCGTTAGTTCTTTGTTTTTACGGAGTGTTACTGTTATAATTAATTTATGACACATTCAGACAAGGTCTCATTCTCCTCGGTTACCCCTTTGTCTCCCATAGAGTCAAATGGTAATAAATCATATTGCAAAAAAGCAAGATCATTGTTCGACCGTTATGGATTCGTAGAGTTAATGTGAAAGCCTTAAAAAATGCAGAGATGGAAGTTCCGTTTATCACATTTACGGAAATCCTTGACAGTATCAACACTTTGTCTGACATTAGTTCGCACGCATATGTTTATGGACAAATGTGTTATCTACGATACGAGGTTTGTTTGTAAACAGAGAAAAATTCTTCAGGAGATTTCCATAAATGTGACATTTTTTATTAATCGAAAGAGTTTATTATTCTTAAGCAATTTTTTGTCAATCGAAAGGCATTTTTGTTCCATTCCAATTTGATGATAATCACGTGGTAATATTTCAAAATTAAGGGCTCACGTGGTTAACAACAATTTTGTCTACTTTAATCGTTCACCTTTGATAATTCATCGGATCAAAAGGAAATTAATCTCAATGAGAATCAATAAAACATTATCTAATATACAATCTTGTGAGGACAATCAAAGGCTTTAAAGTAATTCTCACTCAAGATTATATCGAACACATAATACCGGGTGCAAACAACACGCAATTGTCCATATAAACCAACGACGAATGCCGATAAATAATATCAGTATTTAATTTTCTCGATAAACTCAAAGATTAAGTTCGTTTTTATCGATTTTTTATCCGACACATTTAGGCCAGTCTTTAGACCAACAAAAGTCATTCACACCGAGCGAATTATTAGACGAATAGACACATTTTACTGGAATTTCGAACATTCGATTTCGTGACTTTCAATTCGGAAGTTAAAACATTGAAAAAAATCGGAAATTTGAACATTTTTCTACGTTTTACGTGATATCTCCAAAAGCATTACGAAATCGAGTATGAAGTTGGATCAAGAATAATTTTTCTCGCACGCGTTTCGTGGCCTAATTAGCGGTTAAATAATGAGATAGAGACTGGGAGAGATGGGTGCGCGATTGATATGTGTCTTTTAGATATTATCAAAGTTAAGCAGCCCCGGGCGAGGTCAATACTCGGTTGGGTAACCGCTTAGCCATGCACCGGCTTTCGTATAAATCGCTGAGCGGCAGGCAGTTTTTCTGACTTTCTGATAGCGCTGACGAACTGAAATTTAGTAAAATACAGCCGCCTGTATCGGTCGGTTTTTCTAAAGTTTTCCTGGGTCCTCGTGCAAATGCAGTGCAAGAAAAAAGAGTGACTGTGACTGTATAAAAAATCGTATGAAAAAGAAAAACAAAAAACATTGAATTGAATTTGGCTAGAGAACGGAACAAGAATAAAAACATGATTACTAGAATTTTTCATTATTCCATGCTCCATTATTTGGCACAATGATTTCATCGCGAAATATATCGCGTGTGAAGAATGATTGATCATAAGTATGAATTAACGTGACGCAGGAATAAGGAGTAGAAGGATTTACGGACGTGACTTTAGACGAATATAAACACATTAAAAATAATTGTGCGATTCGCCGAGACATGTTTTGACAGTCTGATACGACGATAATTGCATGCGACAAGAATGTTGAAAATGTAGAGGTAGGTAACATGCATCGAGTGGATTAATCGATGGCGTGGGGACTCAACAATGACTATTTTTTAATTTACTTCTCAGACGATTTATCCTTATAAGCTTGAAGGAATATATACTCGACTGAACAATTCCGTGCATTGTTAAAGATTTTTGTCGATTTGATTGATTTGGGGAGAGAATTTCTTTGCTGATTTCGATTAAAACGTTTCTTTCGTTTATTCCCTAAAGTGGTGAAATCGTGAATTTTGATATTTAATTTGTGTGTATTGAAAAAAAGGTTTTTTTTCGCACAATTCAAATAATCTTTACAAGAGTCTACAGACAGAAATTGAGCGATAACGAAAATACTGTTGAATTGTTGCAAATTGTGCCACGTCTCGACATTCGATTATATGCAAAATTCTATCTCAAGGAGTTATTTAAATTATGGCCCGATCGTGATTTCCTGTCGTTTCCAGATCTTTTTTCTCGCTCCATCTCATAATTTGCGAACATAATCTCATTACAAGATTTCGAAGTATATTTAATGCATGAAATTGTGATCGGTTAACAAATATAATTTAATTTAAACGGGTTATACAATGACAACAAACATGCGAATTAAACTTGTGCACAACTTCCTCATTGTGTTGCAATACCGAAGTAGAACGAGGAGGAAACGAAAATTAAGGAAATCTGTTTGTTTTCTTACGCGCTTTGACAACGTCATTAAAAATAAAAAATTAGATCCCGAATTAAAAACAAATTTTAATCCATCTACACGTTCGATTTTGATTGCAAAATGAAAAGCAATTCTTCATGTACGTCATTTGAATTTTTATAACGAAAGAGAAAATAAATTTGAAAAGTATATTTCGTGATGAACGATCGATATATATATTTTAATGCCAGATTTACATTTCAATGGTAGTTCATTTCCCGCGAATTCAAACCGAGGGAAAAATCTCTATGGTCTGTACCGAGGTCTTATGCAAACTCCTGATCAACGACTTATCACCGTTCATACATTGACTGCGGTTAATTATTCTTTTGCATTTCAAATTCTTATTATATTACATCGACTTTATCACACAGACAAATCGACATTCCATTGTCGTTCACACGGTCACGTTCATCGCGTACAATTCCACCGGCGATTCCGCGTTAAATATATAAACATTCGAATTTTTTTCAAATTCTAAAACTTATTATCGAACAGTTTTCAATTTTTTATGAATTCATTGAATTCTGAACAAATGACATAATGAAAATATGACACAAATTTTTGTTTTATTGTTCAAAAACTTTTTATAGCAGTTTTTAAATGAATTGAGAATCGTTAATATATTAAATATCAATTTGAAACGAATCAAGAGCAAATTTGGATTAAAATTTGGGAAAATGAAGATCCAAAAGGTTTTCAATTTAGGCTCAAATGTTTTCTACACATTTATATTCCTATATGCACATGTGCTGTCGCGTGTAAACGACGGATAATGCAAAGTTGTTCTCTCGAAAGAGCCGGAAATGTGTGTATACGGGAGTGACGGACAAAACGAGAAAATCTGGAGCGACTGCGTTGAGAACGTACTACACACGACGATTCTGTGCTCGTTATCCACCGGTGACAAGGAAACTTTATGGTCTACATGAATTTATACATGTGTGGATATGTATGTATGTTCGTGTGTATACATTTCCAAAATTTATTGCGTCTGCACAGAGTGGATGCCACAAATTGGGACGATTTTAAGACGAAATTATTTCGTTTCCAAACAATTATTCAAAAACACGTGGCTTAACACGATACGAAGATTAAAATCTTCATTTTATTTGTCAATTTGTACATCTCACCCAGAGATCAAGTCTCAGCCTTGGAAAACGAAAATAAGTTTTAAAATCTGGAGCAAGACGAAAGGTTTTGAATTTTAGAAAAACGAGAAAATATTGAAATAAAAACAAAAACTCATTAAAACGTAAAGTCATTGAAAAAAAATAAAACAAAATTCCAATCTTCTCAAAGATGAGAAGTTCTATAACCAAGTTCCATGTCCTTCGGGATTTGTCACAATTTCGGATTCATCAATTGATGAAAAACAAATTTCTCATTACCCCTGAACTTATCCAACAATAATTATTCGAATGACAACAAATCGATGAATCGACCAACATTCAAAACTTGACGAAAACAGTGTCGATGATTACTTCTTCGATATTTTTTTTACTAGAATTTTTTTTTTAAATCAACAAAAAATGATGAAACACCTACACTTTGTAACGATGAAGGGCGTGATAACGAAAATCCTTTTTCTCCGTGTTTAGACGTTTTAGAAAAACGAGAAATGTTTCTTTATTTTCTACTGTTTATCATCCGGTGGAGACGCACTTTGATGGGTTATACACTGGTAAGCGTTTCCTTGTCTCCGTGGCTTTTAAATCCGGGGCGAAGTACTCCCACTTCTTGCATCGGACGGAGTGTGTCGTCACGTCATGAATTTGATGAGAAGAGGCGGGGGGTCATGTTATTCTATAGAGGGATGTCGCACTTATACAAATACATATTTATGTATACGCGTCAATACACTTCTGTATTCGTATATGGGCCATTCCCTGCAAAATAGTTGACTTTTACACATAATTTACCCCAGAAATCTTGATAAGCATGTCACAAATGGTTTAACAACAATTTACGAATCCCTGGAAGAGTCTGTCCGCGATGAATGGTCGAAAATGCAAAAAGTAGTTGTAAGATAGACAAAAATGTAAATATTCATAAAGATTAGTCGGAATCGACTTTGACAAAGCTGTCAAAACAGCATCAAATCGAAAACAGTCATTGATAGCTGCGTGCATTAACATCGTCATAATTATTATTTACAAAATACACAGAAAAACAGAGAGTGAGAAAGAAAGCTCGGCGCATGTGCACCAAAAAGAGATGGTAATCACGCGATGAATTTTTTTGAATTTTCGCTTCAATCAAATCTTCTCTAAATTTAATAATCCCTCCCAAAAAAATTGTTTTGTGTGAATGAATTTTGACGTTTCATCCAAGCTTTCGGGCTTTCAACTACCACTTCATTTTTTTAAGATTCCTGCTGGAATTTTTTTATTCTTTCAAAAGATTCTTTGGAATGCTGTAAATATTTCCTACTCTCGAGATATCCAACGATCCTTATCATCATCGAGACGGGATAATGGATGAAAAAAATTATTGATAATGATTGTATAATTCTCGAGAAGTGTGTCATCTATATGTAGACACTGCTTTATCGGGTCTTCATTCGCTATACTCGCGGAAATAAAATCACAGCCGATTTCAAATGTCTAGCTGCTGTGAAGATTTCTTGCAATCTCTAGTTAATTCGTCAATTTTTACTACACACGCGCACGCATGGTTACACATTTATAAACAAACTCGTGCCTTCCTAGTACGTCGGAAGTTTAACGCCGCAATTCACGATTTACGATCAACACCTAAACGAGATTAGTCGTTGAATCGGCTTACTTAGTAATTTGATAATTTTTGTACGTACAGATGAGTATGTGGGTTATAATTTTGATAAGAATGTTTTTCATTGAACAAATAGATATAATTTAAAAAAAATTATCAAAAAATAAAAAGAAAAAAAAGTGTAAGGAAGATTGTACTTGGCATCGTGTCCGGATGATTTGTTTGAACGAACTTTATCAAACACCTACAGTTTCTACTTTTTTTGTCTAGTATCTTAGAAAATCTTTCAACCTGACTTATAACACTCGAGAAAATGAAAGAATATAATTGATAATTATCCCGGAGATATTTTTTCGAGAGTCGAATTAAGTTTCGCTTCGATTGCGATCAGCGATTATGACATTTTTATTATTTGATGACATTGGGTTCTCGGATAAATTTAGTTTTTCTCACACTTCGGTGTGGTTAACTGATGGAAAGTCAGTGGAAAATGAATTAGAATTGTAATGAATGGGACAGGCGTTTATTGGTGAGAATGGAGGAGTTTCGAGCTGCCCGACCCACGATTAATTTAAAATTTTTATTATTTATTTGATATAATTTTTTTTCGTACCCTCTCAATAGATATTCTTTCCTTTTTTTCGCACGAGATAAGACGCCAGTGATACAGTTTTATCAGTGCTGATTCGTGCGGAACGATAGTCAAGTTAAATCAATACCGATTATCGAGAACTTGGTAAATAAAAGTAATATTTGTTGTTTATTTGTTCGTCTGCTAATTTGTTATTTTTGAGTTAGTACTTGAGTGAGCAAATTCGAACACGCACACATAAAACTTTGAAATAGTTCTTGGACGAACAATCCTGGAGGCTGATCGATTTCGACTAAGCTCTCGCGCGCGTTCCTCGCCACTATTTGCCTTGCTCCCGGTATATTATCGACTGTAGACTCTCATTGTCGAGAGTTCAACACGAATGAGAGGGGCACGTCGATCTTCGACGCCCTGAAAAAAAACAGAGGAAAAAAATGGGGAGTGTTTTTCCTCTTTTCTCTCCCTCTCTTCATTATTCCTGCAGCATATTTATTATTGTTTTCATCAATTCTGTTTGTGTATCCCCCGATGCTTCGAAATTCCCCTTCAGACATTGTTTTATTACGAGATCTCTCGAAATTGCAAGCTACGCAGTTTTATTTCGTCCAACGAAATTAAACTTGCACCAGTTTTGTTTTCGCGGTGTGTGTCTCCGCATGTCTGTTTATGCTTTGCACTCCTGCTCGTTCCTCGATCATTTTTATACTTACTCCATATTCTTCCGATAAGACACCTCGTCGATAATAAAACTTCTGAGTCCGGAGGCTGTTTGTGAAAAATTTACCTTGACGAGCTTTTAATCGAACGTGTTTTCGTTATCAAGAGCTTTCAAACGTTATGATAGAAATACAGAAATGCTCTAAATTCTGACGTTTCATGAAAATAAAAAAATTAAATTCCCAACGTACGAGTTCTCCCAACGGACTGGGCGGAAAGCGATAATAATGACAATAATAATATTAACGGAGCACAGTTTAAATACAAACCACTACGTTTCAATTGATCATGATCTTTTAGAATGTAAAAAATTAGATCCAAAACCAGAGAAAAAAGAGTATTTCCTAGAAAGTCATGGTCTCACGTTTCCAATAAATATTATTGCCATTGAGTAATTAAATTTCATCACAAAACGAATTCGTGAGTTTTGTATGTGTTTCTCGTACTTTTCGACTTCGAAATCAATTTTCGTATTGTTACATGATTCACGACTTCTTCAATATTATTATTCGAGTGCATTCGTGTGTTTCTATTTCGGAACAAAAAACAATATTGAAGTCAGAAAATGATAATGAATTTTATTGTTTTCGATTTTCAAGAGATGCTTTAATTTGTGACCAATAAGCTTGTCATTTTATCGATCTTTATCTCGTACGTTGATGAGAAAAATTAACAAAACTTCCTTTGGATAATTTGTATTGTACCAGAGTTTTAAAGAATTATGCAATCGCAATACTCGAGTTTTCCGACGAATGGTCAAACGACTGTGCATGCGAAAGTGGGGCGCTATGAAAAAAGAGGGGGAAATGTAATCGTACGAGGATTATCCGACGTGGATGGATTGTCCACATTGGCCTTGACACTGCACTCTCTTTGCCATTACGATGACACGATATGAAAATTGTATGTTTGACAGGCTTTATCTGCAGAAGTATCTTCTCGCAGATATGTCGAGCGTTATCAACGGGTCCACATCGACGAAAACATATGCGCATTCTCAAAGAGACTCACGTGAATCGATTAAAATTTCGCGAATTGATTTATCTCAGTATTATTTTGCTCATGCGCCTTCCGTTTGCCGAGCACCCGTGACTGGTCTCACGTGCTTACAGGAGAAAACTTTATCAAAACACCAATTATCTTGTCACAAAAGTTTATCAAAAACTCTTCGTAAGATATAACGTTTTTTAAACACCAAATTTAGTCTAATTTTATTTGTACCTCTGTCAGGATACAAACAACTTAAAGGCACGATAGAAATTTCAACTTGTCATCCATCGTCAAATAGTAAAAGATTGATAAAAATCCGAGATAATCTCGTTACACGGTGAAGAGCAAGTCTGATGTTTTTCAAATTTTTAAAGACCTCGTAAAATATGATGCAACTAGATTTAATCTAAAATCCTTAGTGCGCTGATGACAGGTCCGAAAAACATTATTGTTGGTGGCAAGTTATTACTGCAAACGATGTTGTCGGATAATAGTAAACTTTAAAAGTAGAGACTACTACGGAATTGTCAAATGAAATAATGATTTTTTCTTTAACGAGATCGTGATGAATGGATCATATTCTTTACCAATAATTTATATGCGAACAACATTCGTTGTAAAGTTGTTCCTCGTTTTGAATTACAACGTTGAATAAAAATGAAATGTTGATTATCGCGAAACGAATAAAAAGGTTTCCGACTCTTCCAATTTCGTCGGCCCAAACGATATATTCCACGAACTGGAATATTGTCACACTGGGCCCGAAGTAATTTCGAACAAACGAATTCAGCTTATTTTTCAATTTCTTTGGTTGATGTTTCAATAAAAACGATTCAAACTACATATTTTTGAAATGAATAAATAGCTGCAGGCAAATAAACCAAACTACAAAAAGTACAGCGATGAAAAAACAAACGATTTTACTTGCTTCTATACAAAGTATTAACTGATAACATATAATTATGTACATATACATGTAAGTGCACAAACTGCATTCCTTAGATTCTTCGCGGTGGCTTATCTCACCCGTTAAAAGTCAAATGGAAGATTCTCACAGTGACGAGCCTGAAAATCCAGTTTCTTTTTTGCTTTGAGCCAAGCCACTGACACATGTGTAGAAAAATAGCAAAAAAAAAGAAGAATAAACTAAGAACCATTCATCATTCGAGCTCATCAAAAAAACCTGGATGTTTGGCGATTTTTCTCGCCTGAGTTTGCCTCTAATATTTTTCTTACAGTGTAGAAACTTTGCACGTTCAATGATTGAGTGCATTCTTTCCACTTCATTTTTTACGAGGACAATTGAAATGATTGATTAATTATAACTATGTTAATACAGCCATTAAAAAAAAATGGAATTGTTATGAGAAAAAAATATTAAACACTTCATTTTCTAGCTAATTGTTTAATTGACCTCTTTTATTCACATCTATATTTTAACATTAGCATTTGAAATGAATAACCTTGATCGACGTCCACCAACTCGGCTCAATGTTTTTCCGTGGCATTGTCCGTGGCACGTCGGATGAACGAGCACAAGATGAGATTCTCATTTCCCATTCTCAAGGGAGAGTATCATTAAACCGGAAGTATTTCAACAAGGAAGGCGGATTTGGTCACTGGCATTTTAAACGAAGAATGACCGTGAGGTGCATTCACATTGACCCCAATTATTATGGTTTTCAATTAAATTAACATTCGCCACGTGACTGTATGTAGTTGATTCGAAGTTCTGGTTCTTCATGAAAAACTTCAAACTTGTTAGACCCCTTTAAATAGATGGAAAATGAATTAGTCTCAATTTGAATAGTAATTAAAATCAAATTATAAATGTGAAAAGTTGCATTCTCGTGTGTGATTTTTTTTTATAGATTCGTCAACGTTGATAGCAAACTTTAAAATAATTGGAATCGTTAGAGTTGCTCGCAAATGAAAGTGAGGTGTTTGAAAGTAAATGAAAGGTCACGTGGTTCTGTGACGCTCGATACTTTGCATAAACATTCGTTGTACTGAGAACAAAATTTTGTTGAAAAGGTCGATTATTTTACATTCGTTCAACTAATTATTTAGCAATAATGACAAAAATATTGTCATTTTAACAATATCTTGAAAGACTGTCGACCAAATATATTATTGAAATGAAAAAAAAATGTTATTATTGCTAAATATTTAGTTAGACTTATTTAACTGTAAATAATCATCCTTTTCAACAGAGTTTTTTTTCTCAGTGCGATATTTATACGAAGTAGAAGTGACACGTGTAGGAATAATTTAAGAAAACTCGCTCGTTGCAGTTGACAAAGTACTCGGTAAAAAATTCGTCATCAGTGTCG
Organism: Campoletis sonorensis; assembly: GCA_013761285.1. Taxonomy (NCBI): domain Eukaryota; kingdom Metazoa; phylum Arthropoda; class Insecta; order Hymenoptera; family Ichneumonidae; genus Campoletis; species Campoletis sonorensis. The sequence continues at coordinate 796,506 of JACEOJ010000124.1, forward strand.
AATTTTTTGCGTTTGTAAATACGTTCGTTTGCACACGTATCACACGCGAAAATATTGTGAACGTACAAACGTTTTTCGTGTCGCCTCGCTAAGTAGTAAAATATATTATCGATACTGGTTATTATGGGATCACTCGAAGGATGTGCAATGAAGCGTACGCTGTCAGAAAACCACGAGGTTTATTTGATAAATTAATGAAATTATCGGTCGGAGTAAATCTGTTAAATTATCGAACGAATTAATCAGTTTCGTCACTCAAAATTAATCACTACTTGATATATAAAAATTTTAAAAATAAAACACGATACAATTCGATATTTTTTTATCCTATCGATTTTTAAATTTATTACTTACAATCTCAATTATTTAATTATAAATCAAATTTTCAAGAGATGTACATCTACGACCTTTGCTCGTAACGCTGATACATCAATGCGGAGAATATTTTTGGTTATTTTTTCTCGATGCACAGAATTGCAAAAACTTTGGTCGCTAACCAGAAGTTTTTTTCTACGCCCAGTTTTACTTAATCAAACAAAACTATGCTACGATATTTTTGAGCTTTAGTTCAACAATGTCCTCGCAAGATTAAACAAACCCAAACACGGATACGAAATTTAAAAAAAAAAAGAAGAAAATCGAAGCGTATCAAACTTATTGTTCGGAGAAAATCTTAAGATTTTCATAGACTTAAAAAAAAAAATAAGTAAAAATAAAATCGAAAGATTTATTACGAAGAAATGCATTGGTAGCGCGAAGAATCGGACGTCTTTCCTTTTCATTGACTGAACTTTTGACATCGCTCTGATAATTTCACTTGAAGCGACTAAAAGACGCGAATGAGTCTTGACGCCGCAAGTATTTAAAAGAAATGTAAAAAAGCCATACTAACTACAGATGAATGAATTTTCTCTCCAAAGACTTGCGCACTGTACGCATCAATTTCTCGGCGGCTTTTCACGATAACCGGGCGTTAGAAATAATCTTGGAACTCTCTTTTTTTCGTTTCAGAGCTGCTGATAATCGGATCACTCGGATCAGGATTCATCGGGGTTAAGTACGTAAGTAAAAAATGAACCGTATTTTTTTTTTTTCATAAATAGTGAATCACTTGATGTTACGAAGAGATTATTTGCGTTCGTAAATCATATAAATATAAGTTAATTACGTGCATTCAATTTTATATCTTCATTTTGCACTATGATTTGTTTTTGTTTTTGTTTGTTTGTTTGTTTTTTTTTTTTTTTAATCATTTTTCCACTGCTCCTGGGATACATTACGAAATCTTGTTTCGCAAGCTCATCCCATCACTTTTGACCCCACTTCAATGTTCATGTTGCTGTGGACCCCCCCCCCCCCCCCCGGCTACCAGCCACTCTTTGCCGACAGTCAAGCGGTCACCCAACCGAGTATTGACCTCGAGCGAGGCTACTGACTAGACGCACACCCATCGGTGTCCGTTTTCATTCGCGTTATTGTATTTATTTCATGTGATGAGGAATTTCTATCGTTAAATGTATGGATCGCATTTAATCGGTCTTTAACTTTCTTCATAACGTTTTAAAAGTAGCAGCTGCTGCTGAGAAAAGTGACGAATATTTTCGATCGCTCTAATAATATTTTTATATTTATTGACGCGTACATATTTGTATTATAATTTTATTAATGATTCGAATGAATCATATGGGGGGCATGAAGGATTAAACGTGCGAGGACAGGGTCGAGCCGATTATGGAACATGCACGAGATCACGAACAGGATAACCTAAGAAACGTGACGCTATCGTATAATGTCAGTGAGAGCCTTGAATATTCGAGGTGTTTCTTGGTTTTGTTATTCGCTTAGAAGACGCGATTTTGGTCGTGCAGTTTTCTAAACTATTTTAAATACGAATTTTCCTTGAAAGATCTTAGAAAATAAAATATTCGCAGTTTCATCGTATTCTCGTTAAAACAGAAGTTAAGAAATTAGAAAAAATACATTTTATAGCAGAAAAAAGTGAATTTTATTCGTAGCTTAATTAGATTTTCAAACGATTCATTGTCACGACGTGGCGGCTCTTATTTATGGGTAATTCCCGAGTGACAGAAAATATAGACGAGTCTTACAATGAAGCGATTAGAGAAACATTAATCGATATTAGCTGTTGAGTTATTCGATCCGATTCTCGGACTTAATCGAACGACTATGTATTGGAATTAATTGAATTAAAAAATATGAAATAAAGAGGCACGTCAAAGCGATCGTCACGTTTGACGAAAACATCCAATGACGTCTAGCCGAACAATTATGATGATGATTCGAGATTCTTCACGATCTTGTATTTTCATTATTTGTACGCACGTGCGTCACGTTTATCGTTCATCGTAACTGATCTATTACTTAATCTTCTATATCTTTCATATTTATATACAAATACTTAAAGCATTATACGTTTATAAATTTGATTTGAAAAGTTCAAGTTTCCTCGCAGTAAATCCAATAAGAAAAGTTCCCGGATCTATGACAAAAGCCCCTCAATTTATTTTTATCCAAGCAACACGGTAATTCGAGATCCGATGTGTAAGAAATTAGGAATCGGGACAACCATTTGGACCTTATCAGCTAAAAACTGAGTCACGTTAACCGATTTCCTGATTCGAAAGACAATAAAAACATTTTTTGACGTTAGTTTGCATACGTTGACCGTCAACTGCAAGAATTTGATAGAAAAATAAAACAAAATCTTTCAATTTGAAATTTTTTCAGGTAATAAACAAATTTCAAAATATGATTTTTTGCCACTACTCTGGGAATGAGGGAAAGAGTTAAGAAGTGTGTAAATTAGAAGGAAACGACGGTGGCTAGATCGATAATCGAGAAATCGTGTTTCTGAGTTGTCTGGATTTTCGAGCATGTTCTCTTTTTATACAGAGAGTCGTAAAGTTTACGTAAGATTTTGACAGACCAGTCGAAGTGCTGATGTCTTGGAATCTTCTATTTTTACGACACCCTGTGTACAAGTTTTCTTTATGCATAGCACTTGCCAAGAATTTGCTGAAGATGCAACACGTGCGGCTTTGGGGCTCATCGGTCTGGAGATAACGTTCGATTCTTTTCGATCAAACGTATACCGAGGCTTTTCTCTTTTGCTTCGTTCCCATGAAAAATATACGGTTGCATCGAGTTTTAAAATCGCAGCATCCAGCAGTGATATTCGTTTTTCCGTATTGTATATGATTTTGGAATGAATCAGCCTTTGAAATATGACTTTGGCATTGAGGTTGGTGCTTTTGATAATCCACCAAAGCAATGGGTGTGTGAAAAAAAAAAAAAAATAGCGTACAAACACTCGAGCTCATTGGTTCGTAGATAAGAACCTACGAAGCAGGAGAATCTCTTAAGGCTCGGGCTTCTATCAACAGATAATCCAACATTTTACACCCAGCAAAGCTCGCGTCGTAAAAGCAAAAGCCTGCAACTAGTTAAAACTTTATACTTTTCAAATCCTCGCGTTATTGACTGACGTCCACGAGGAATAGCACGTGGAAAATGATGAAATTGAGATCTGAGAGAAAAACGAAAGAAACATCGTTAGTTGAATTTTGAGACTGTTAAAGACGCAACGTCCATTTACTCAGAACCTGATATTTCTAAAAAACCTAACGTCTCTTGGAATGCGAAACCGCATCAAGTGATCAAGTCCGATAATCGAGTGATTTTATGATAAAATTTCTACACCAATTCGATCATAGTTGATAAAGAATTGACGAACGGGAAGATAAGCGAATACCGATAAATTCTGGATCGTCCACAGTCGTAAAACGGCAAATTTCAACGAAACAAACTGCAAAATAAAAATTCGTGCTCCTGGAATGTTTTCGCACAATTATAATCGCGAAAAAAGATAAAAATAACAGATACAGAAGAAAGAAAGAAATAAACAATCAATCATTTCGATAGCTGAGATGAAGATCGCTCGATGATCACGTCGTAGATTATCCGATGACGAATGGATAGGGACAGTATAAAGAAGATGGAAAATCGTAATATCGAGATAGGCCGAAAAGTATCAACTGTTTCTGGATCAGTGACCGCCGGTGACTCCAAAGTTCGTGCTAAAAAGTTGCCACAGTACGTGGCCGGTTTATCAGCGAGTCTCGGTGCGTTGTCGGCAGGTTTGGTGTACGGCTGGACATCACCAGCGGGTGAAGATGGTGCGAATCTGGTGTATGACTTTGTCATAGATTCGGACGATTTTTCATGGCTAAGTTCGGTCTTTAACGTGGGGGCAGCAGTTATTTGTATTCCGATAGGTATTTTGACGAATCTCATTGGCCGTAGAAGATCAATGCTGTTGATGACGTTGCCATTTACGATTGGTTGGGCCTGCGTCATATGGCCAGGTTCATTAGGAATTTTGATCTTCGGTCGTTTTTTACTTGGCGTTAGTGGAGGTGCTTTTTGCGTTACGGTGCCAATGTATACGGCCGAAATTTCGGATACAGAGACTCGCGGCAGGCTTGGCTCGTATTTCGAGTTGTTATTGTGTACAGGAATTTTAGTTTCTTATACTTTGGGTTTATTGATCCAGAATATGCACGTGCAGTCGATGATATCGGCGACTGTGCCTCTGATATTTTTCATCATATTTTTCTTCATGCCCGAAAGCCCCACGTATTATCTGATGAAAAACAACGAGACTGGGGCTCGGGAAACACTCGTTTGGCTACGAGGACGAAACTACAACATTGAGTCCGAAATGGCCGAGCAAAAAAAGACACTCGACGATGCTACACTCAATCGAGTCCCTTTGTCATTGGCGCTTCGTTCTCGAGCTGCTATCAAAGGCATTTTCATCGGTTACGGTCTTATGTTTTTTCAATGCTTCAGTGGTGTCGATGTCATTATATTTTATGCTAATAGCATTTTTCGCGATGCAACAGGTCGTGATTCCGAATGGTCTACCATCGTTACTAGCTCGATGCAAGTCACAGCCGTATTTTTGTTTACTCTCGTTGTTGACAAATGGGGCAGACGTCCTTTGCTCATGGTTTCCGGAACTTCCATGTTTCTCTCAACCCTCGTTCTTGGCTTTTACTTTTATCTCGACAATAATGGCACTCCAATGGATCAATTTCAGTGGTTACCGATCGTATGCATCTCCGCTTTCAATATCTTCGTTTCTGTTGGCTTCGATCCCATACCGTGGATGATGATCGGCGAATTATTCTCGCCACAGATAAAAGCCATTGCCGGAAGCAGCGCTTGTTTGTTGAATTGGCTCATGTCTTTCGTCGTTACGAAATTTTTTAGTTCTCTCAAAAAACAAATTGGTACACACGGTACCTTTTGGATTTTCTCTGGCATTTGTGCTCTTAGCGTAGTTTTCGTCATACTCGCTGTCCCCGAGACCAAAGGCAAAACTCTTGACGAAATACAAATCGAATTGAGCTCATCTTTGAACAATGTTCCAACTAAAAAACAAAATTCTTCTGTAAAACCTTATTCCACCAATTGGGGAAAAAAAATTCTTCGATAATCGCAACAAACGTCATCGTTCTTTTGATAATGTTGAATTTTTGGCTTTCTAATTATTGAACATAAAATATAGGTTTAGAAATAATAATACATTAATGGTCTGCGCTGTCACTTTTATTGTTATTAATAAATTAATTTACGATACTGTATAATTATTCGGGGTTAACTTTGAGTTACTACTGTAAATAAATCACATTCTTAATAAACTGCCAGTTTCTTTGAGTGTTTACCTTCTTGAATGGTGTAAAATAAATGTAAAATTTATCATAAACTTTGATAAAATAAGTCTCTCAGTTGTAAGCAATAATGAACTGTAGTCATAAGTACGCTATTCCGTTGTCACCAACATCTTAACACGTTCTTATCGTAAATATAAAAAAAGCCATTAAAGCGATCTCGGAATGTTAATTCGGAGCTCAGAAACGTGGAATAACCGATTTTTTTATTTCCCTTGCTATGTTATTAAACAATACACGGAGTACTTGAAAATTCACGTAAAATACAACAGTTTAAACACCAAAAGTGCTATAGTTAAATAATAAATATTTCAAACTCTGCTTTGATATTTATTTATTCATTTTTTTAAAAAGATTTCTTTATGCTCCATTTGGAGCTGCAGATTCACCGAGTTAAAAACTGCAACTTTAATGTAACCATTGACGAATGTAAAGTCGGTTTATCTAGAAGCAATTTGAATGGAAAAAAATCTTGGAAATCTCAAACACTTCCACTGATTATTACTTCATGCTCTTAAAGTTACAGAAGTTTTCAAATTAGCGAAGACTTTTAGCTCAGTGCAGTGAGTCTCTTGAACATACAGGGTGTCCATATGGTTCAACGTATTTTTTAAAAATCTTGTGAAACCAATTCTCTTATTCGACAAGCGTTTTTGACAATTGTTGTGAGATTCTTAAGAGGGTAAACCATGCTCTCTGTCATTTGTCGATAAAGATGTCAAGTTCACATAAACCTCCCATCAATTACTGTCAAAATTAGTGACGAAGATTTTAATTTTTTTTACCTCAAAGTTGTAAAAAATGGACTCATTTTTTCTTAGAAACAATTTAATCCTAAAAACAAATTGTACAGCATGAAATCGTCACGTATTATCATTCAAAAGCGACCCCAGTCCTTTCTTTTTATCATAGGCTCCGAACTTAATAAATTGGTCGAAAGAGCTGTGCAATTTTCACCTCGAAATCCTGAAACTTTGGTCGGCAAAGATTTTTTGTATGTAGCAAATGGTTTCAAGGGATACTTTGCTTCTTCACTGAAATTGGACACCCCATATACGTGTGTATATATATCCATACATCTAAATACATATATAAATATAAGGGGGTACATATACTTGTAGAGCGGAACGTGTCGAGAATACACTTTTTACTGGGAAACGTGTTTGAAATTTAAAATTTTTCGAGGAGGTATAGAGGACGAGTTCCTATCAACTGTAAAAGTCCCGGCGATCCAGTTTATAAGTAAGTTTAAGTATTACCGTCGTTTAGGGAATTCGCGACATTCGGTTGTATCACGCGAGGTTGAAACTTTTGTCGGACGTTTTCGCTTCGAAATGTGTTGAAGTTATTTTTTATTTTGTTACCTTAATACAAATTGTACTGCTATATAGTTATATGCTTTTATAAATAAGTTTATACGTGGATAAGCATTGCACGAATACTCCATTTGATGCGTTGGAGAATCCTGTCAAATGTCATGTAAATTTACTTTTCTTTTTTTTCGAGTTATTAATGGTTATTGTATTGCAATTTGGAGCGAAAGTCGTGTGTAGCATGAAATTTTTCCACTGCTGGTTTAGTTGAAATCAATACCGTTGGACTGCACTCTTTCTCTCTTTCTCTCTTCTCTCATTCTCCCTTTTCGTTCAGGGCCGAATTAAGAAGGATAGAAGCTATGGGGGTGTGTCGCATAATTTTGATCCCCCCTGCAGACGATATCGAGTTTAATTCTACGAATCTCGCGATTTTTCCAGAAAAATTGAAAAATTAATTCGTTTAGATGCTGAGGTATAAAATGTAACGATTAAATTCAAGTTACTAATTAGTCAGATTTATAGTGTTGAATTTTATTTCGTAATTTAATGAAATATTTCACATCATAAGACAATATCGATCTTTCGAACCAAACAATATGTAAATCACCCTCTGAACAATCAAATATTTCGAACTATGACTAAGACATGACTCATAACTTCACCCCATTTATTGGACAAGTCAAAATATCCTGAATCTAAGGAACCACCGAGCCAAAGGTTCGTTCGTTCAATCTTCCCACGTTTTCCAACTTATATCTCGACAAGTGTCTTTCTCACTCGTTCAAAACTCTCTCTCTCCCTCTCCCTCTTTCTTTCCCTCTCTCTCTCTCACATTTATTCACTGTGTGAATGTATGTGTGCCAAGTATGAAGTTTTCGCGGGGGCTGGCAACTCCGAGATGGAAACAACCCCTTGAAACGAGCAAGTCGTTCAGCTCGGTCTCAACGTTACGTACGTCCAATCCGCCAGCTTGTCATTTCTGTATGCTCTTCAACTTGGCACCATCTCAACTGAATACAGCTTCATTTCGAGCGACCGCATCACCATTTCGGGGCTGTTTCCAACTACGAATTGCACCACCACGAATGCGTTTACTCAAAAGATCGATCACGAGGAATATCAACTTTCACACTGTGTCACAAGTTTGTTTCACCGATGAATATCCCTTCAACTTCGTTTTTTACGGTCATTGAGCCTTTTGTTTCCCAGAGTTTTACGCCCGTATATATGAACTAAAAATAGCAAGGATTATTTCTAGATTAATCATTTAGGAAAATTGAGTAATCGGTAAATCCACTGTACGAAGAAATCCAATGAATTTCGTTGACACACTGGGTCAATTTGACCCGGACAATTCGAAAAAAAAAATCTGGAGTACAGTATAGACATTCCTTGTTATCTTTACATCATAAAAATGTGAAAAATATCAAGAGAAATATCGAGATTGAAAAGCAAAGTATCTTCACATTTAAACAAGTGAATTTAGCGATTTTTTTAGTTGAGAAAATGTGTTGATTCCGTTGAAAAAGGACAGTTATTTAAAGTCGAAAAATTCTTCTGGGTCAAAATGGCTCGCAGTGTCACAACGACGGGTTAATCCGAGCCATTCAAATTTATCAACTAGACTTCGGAATAATTGTCGTCTTTTATTAGCTGATATTTTGCTCGGTGGAAGACACTTTTGTTTTGATAATTATAGGGCATAATAATTTTACTTCGAGAGTTTGCAGCTCGGTGTTTCGTTCAGTTATATATGTTAAGTAACTATATATATTAAGCAATTATGTATATGTCATATTTTTCATTTACTACACGTGAAATGAAAATGCACCAACGGAATTCAAGAGGGCTGCAATTTGCCAGTCATAGCACTTCCGGGACTTCTCAAGGAAACGTTATAGTCGCGTTTAATCTCTCGGAAATATCTTTACCCCTCTCCACCGCCCCCCTCTCTCTCTCTCTCTCTCTCTCCTCCTCTTTATCTCTTCGTAGCTCGCACCCATTCAATTTGCACCGTAAGTACTGAGACTGAGCTTACGTAATTAAAGCGGACACCTGATTTGCCGCTTCCGTGTGTATATAATGTTGAAACATCCTTCGCACAGCGACGAGAGGCCAATATACCGTATGAATTATTTTACGGAATTTCAACCTGTCCAAAAGTCTGATCTTCAAATGTGCTCAAACTTTGTACAATATTGCTCTTATTTATTGTCGGAGGAAGATTCCAGTTCTGCAATATTATTTCGGAGAACGTCAGTTTTTACTCAATAATCCTGGCACGACTAGGAGCAAGTTAATATCACGGATAGAACAAAAGATAATAATAATAATAACAATAATAAGATTCAATGAAAAGCTGAATTTTTAAAATTTGAAAAATATTCCACAAAGAAATTATTGTTCTTTGAAAATTGACGAGTTTAGATAAAAATCGAGGCGATGAAAACGCAGTGTTGTTCGTAGGAAGAATAAAAAATAATCGACACCCGTTGCGCTCGATGTTCGCGCAAGATTTTCTTTTTGCACACGCCCTCAGGCTCACCGCCACTATCGAAAGTGTTTTTTTTTTTTAGATTCTATCTCCCGTTACTTTATTTATAACTTTTCTTTCTCGTCGCTTTTCGAGACTCCGAGCTCGGACACTAAAAGTTTTCGTTTTAAGCATCTTTCATCGCTGTTTTATTTTATTGACGGAATCCTGCCTCCTCCTGGCAAACACGTAGCAAATCTCTCGAGGAATAAAAATAAAACTGTGGGGCATTAAGATCGTTGAAAAAATATGAATTACTCCGAAAATTTTGATGAAAATATATCGTGGAATTTTACATTCTTCTGTTAATGGTTTCGTAGATTTATTGTCATTAATATTTTTTCAGCTTTTAATTAGACACGTTGTAATACGAATTCACCAACAATCAATTTCATTACTCTATTAATCTTTGCACACAAATATTGTGAAAATTAAACACTCATTTGGCCAGTGTGAATCATCAGCCAAATTATTATTGAACATTTTGAACGAAGCATTATTTTGTGCATCAAAAAATTGTCAAATGCTTTTCTATTGGCGCGAAAATAAAAACTCATAATCAATAACTTATAATAATACGATAAATTTAATAAAACTTATCTAGTAAATGAATTATGAAAGTTGTTCTTTGGAACGCAAACTTTCCTTATGGTACGATTGCTCGAAAAACATCGTATACATTTTTCCATGAACTTATTTTACGTATTGTCGCATATAAAAAATTATTCTTTTCGTAGAAGAAATTTTTCCCTTTGTTATCGATAAAAAATGCCGCACTTGTATACTCCTTCCTTCATTCTTATTGATAAGCCTGCACAGAGCGATTTATAGAAGAAAAAAAACCCCAGGTGTTCAAGGTTCCTTCCTCATTTATTATACGTTCGTACGATTTTTATAACACCCACAACTGTACTGAGACAATCTAGCCTTTATTGCCCGTAGTGTGTGTACTGCCATATACATTAAGGTAATATTTATATACAGGGTGACCTTCAAATAGACTCTAAAAGCTCGAAATGTGTCCTTTAAAATGAATTTTTTTAAAATCGAGCTTTTACGATCCTCATAGAATTCGAGAAATTTTCTAATTCTTCAAAAAAAGACGAAATTGTTACTCAGAAACTTTAAGATACAAAGTTGGTTACAACAATGTGTTCGAAAATAATCTGCACTATAATCTATTTTCGTTATTTTTTTATACAAACGTCATTAAAATTTGACGAAAATTTTCAAGATTAAAAAAATATATAATTCTTAGCTTTTCTGTGGGTGTTAAATCTCTAACGTATCGTGCCTGATAATAAAGAGAACATTGTTTTCCGCTCTAATCGAGGAACCCTCTACACAAGATGATGATCGTCATGATGATAAATCGCACAACAGCAATGTCTAGCTATTTAGTCGTAATCATAACTCTAGCCTTGAACGAGTTAACTCATCGATTGTTAAAGTATTTTTTCAGTGGCTTATCGATCGTTGTTATCAGTATACGCGATTCTTGTATCGAGGGATCGTGGGTAAAACATTTACTTATGCGAACGCAGATTTTTTCCTCAATAAAAACCTGGGTGTTAGTGAATCGACATCAAAATTGTTTTTCGTTTTGGTGGAGTTATAGGAGCACAAAATTCTGAGGAACGCTGAGGAATTTTTTCTCTCAACGAAATATGATACAATTTTGCCATAAAACTTTCTGTGCGTATTCGAATTTATGTAAATGCATTTGTCGTGTCGAAATTTCGTCACCTTTTAAAAATTGCATTCCATTTTTTCAGTAAGCAGATGCCCGTTAACTAATTACCTTATTTTTCTTAATTTTCAGTTTTTTTTTCCATCATTTCGTTCACTGTTTTTCTGAACCGTTCCCACGGCAATTCTTTCCTAATAGCTCACCGTATCGAATTTGTACGAGGACCGAGAGGAACTGCGGCAAATCTGGCCCATACAGGGGATGATTTACATTTTTATTGAGATTAAATTGATTTCAGTTGATTTACAGTCTAGTTGGTTTATTTTGGCACCAGCAGTAGGTCAGAAAAACTGTCGTCTGCTAAGCGATTGATACGCAAGCCGGTGGATAGCTAAGGGGTCACCCAACCGAGTATTGATCTCACGCAAGGTTGCTTAACTTGGTTGCTTAACTTAACGTGATTGAATAATTTTATACGAAATCAATTAAAACGATTGATTATTAAATTCCAAAACTATTTACAACAATCCATTCATTACTGTTTTAATATTTTTTCCACGGAGTGAAAAGAAAGTTGAAAAAATTCGCGATGTATTTTCACTGTTTCTCGCGCAATGTAAACTTTTTCTTACCCTGTTGTGAATTCCCTTCGAGAAGTGACGTAGAAAGGGAAATAAATGGGCGATTTGTGCGCGGTGCGAGAACGAAAGACACTCACGATATGCTATATCTGGAACGGCGTCGAGAGCCGACAGGATCGCCCCGACAGTATAACTTTACCGTCAAAGGTTAACGGAGTGAAAATATTTATGTGCACCGTGAAAACATTGCCGCTCGGCGTACACGGACAATTAATTGCTCACAGACAAAGGGATATCAAAGGGGGTGTGTTGCCACCTCCATATATATATATCTATAAATACAAAAATAAATATATATATATATGTATATATGACAAGGCAATGGTATCGTCGATAGAACTGTGGGGGCGGGACGAAGAGGTCCCGCAGTCCCTGCGGCATCAATTACGTCGCAAAACGCGCTCGTTTTGCTCGCATCGCAATTAAAATGAAAAAACTACATATATATATTTGTATTCAGCATCCCTGGACAAAGAGCAAGAGAAAAATGGTGGAAAATAGGGACCAGGGATGAATATCGAACCCTTTTGGTTTTACATATATTACCGTGTTTTATCGGCCTTGTAATATACAAATATATATGTCTTTTACTTTTTATTTATTTTTTATTGTTTTTTTTTTTTTTTTCAAATAATAAAAAGCCGTAAAAATCCTGGATAACATTTGGGCTATTCAGCCATGGGTAATTATTGCCAACAATAAAAAACGATAATGTTCGATGTTCTCGTAACGGAGGCAGCAACTACTTGTTTACTTCTAAACTGCAATTTCTTGTTACAGAATTTACGGTTGCGAATTGTTTACACCATTTTTCAACCCTAGCATGAATTTCTGTAACATTTTTTTAAATCCGTCTTTAAGAAACGAAACAATAGTTTAAATAGTGAAGGCAGTTCGATTATCGAAAAATAATAGTTTTTTCTCGGCCAGCCCTCCAGCCACGATTACCAAAAATCTTAGGCCCATTGATTCATTGTGAAAATATGTGTTAAGCATATAACGAGGGGAAAAAATGGACGGTACCATGTTACAATGTTAATGATTTTTTTTCTGAATTTAATGTTTGCTCAATGAATATTTTCGGCTTTATTCAAAAATCATATGCCGTTCAAGCTGGAGGCAAAAATGGCATTGACAGAGTTGAAAAGCTTGATCTAAAATGTTTGACAGAAATTGTTGAAAAATGAATAAAAATACAAAAACGGTCGGGATGAAAAAAAGAAACGTTTGAGCAACTGAAATATATATAAAAATATGTTATTGGGCATGTCTATTTCAACCCCATATGGGATTCACTCTCTCGAGTCGTTGAAGCCCACAAAGTTGAAAATCCCACAGACGAAGAGCTGAGGCAATTATACAGAATTGCGGTTTTAAGGCGATGTAGCTTACGAAAACCCCGAGCCTTGCGACTCAAAGAGAAAGACATGTCTGTTTCACACTCCCGTGAAGTTGGAGAGTTAGCGACGGTCAGATTGCATGGGAAGCCATGCGCACCCGCCAAGAGAAATCCTCGGTGTGGCGAGTGCATTTTGTAACTCACCACAATTACCCGTAGTTTTGTTCGTCTTTTCGTCCTAACCCGAATCCCTACATGTCACGAAATAATATAACTCTTTTAAGAATCAATCATGCAAGCGAATACCTTCGTTTGTTTTTTTTTCTTTGTAACATAAAAGTGAGTGGAAGTGTGGGATGAAGTCTTCGGGGGATGATAAGATAATTTTGTATAATTAATTAAAAAAAATTATGCAGATTAGTCTGGCACTGAATGGATAGTGAGAAAAAAAAATATTGTGTGGTTTTAAGGCCCTATTGAATGGACGATGCCATTGCAATTGAACTTAAGGAAATGGACGGGGTCAAATATTCGAAGAAAAAAAGCTTCGACTTAGCATTCGAACGATTAAATTTGCGATTGAATAATGTAAATCGATAGTAAAGTAAAAAGTGAAGTTCAAAATTAAGGATAAATGAATAATCGTAACAAGTGAATGGCAAAAGAGATTGGAAGATAATCTGGTAAATTAACAAATTCGATAGTAAGCCGGGACCGCTTTTATTTTTGGATCGGATGGGGTTTAACAATGGCTGTGATTGTTGCAGCGGGTGGGTTTTGGACATTTTGATTGGTCAAATGTGTTCGTTGGTTCAAAAGCAAAAGGAGAAAAAGGAGAACGAGGCTATAGCATTGTACGCATTGTTTCGTATCCGGAAATGAAATAATATGCATCCAAGCGAGCGGTGAGTCTCGGCTTAAAGCCGGAATCACACGAGAGATAACGTCGAGAGAGAGAGAGAGAGAGAGAGAGAGAGAGAGAGAGAGAGAGAGAG